>VZRW01012884.1:20917-114754 GCA_013398125.1 Aegotheles bennettii | reverse complement strand
CCCCTTTCAAACTATAACATATTCATATACTAACTTTCTACCACAAAGAGAGTCTTTTAGTCTGGACTTACATGTGGAAAGTTCATTGTTCACACAAGGTTTGAAAAACCCTCTAATTTGATGTGATTTAAATTTGAAGTAGTATAAATTTGTAACCAGATAAAAATGGGTAATTTTTAAAGAGTGCAAGGTAGAGCACACTTAAACTGGTGTTTTGGAAATTTAAAGTACAAAAAGACAAACTCAGCACTCTTCAGTAAAGAAGGAGGCTGTGTAAGCACTCAAGAGCAAAAAAGAGGAAGAAAGAAAAAGCTTTTTTCTACACAGAGAATTAATCTGCGCACTGACCTTCAACCTGTTCTGGCACTTACACAGCGGTACAAGGGGAAATGCGGACATGGTGCAAATGACATAAACAAATTCCTGTGAGGAAACTCTTCTGAAGGAGACATCCATTCTTCAGGCTCAAAATCACCGTGCCCACCCACTTGCCTCTTGCACAGCACACAACTCCTGCTCTGCTAATGGAAAACTTCCTGCACAAAGTGTAGCTCGACAAGAGAAAAAAAATCAGTGCGGGCAGGTTTGGATTCCTCAAGCCCCAGAGCTGCCATGCTTTGGCAGTGAGAAAAGTCTTTGGCTTTGCAGGCTCACCTCACCCACGCTGAGCCCGTGGGGGTGGCCAGCCTGGAATATCTACAGCCCTCTGATCTACTGCACTGCGCAAGGCAGGACTGATGGCAGTGGGCTTGGGTTATCAGCTAGACTGAGTTACACTGTCGGGTAAGGAAATGGATGCAATTGCCTGCTCAGCAGTAAAGGGAAAAGGGAAGGAGCAATAAGGGATAGAGACAGTTATTACGAGTTTGAGTAGGGACAGAATTAAATCGATGTGGTAAATGACACTTAAGGCACTTCAGTGACCCAGTGCATTTACTCCATCATACTGTGCCGTGTGGCTGATTACATTTGATGCATAACACATGAAAAGCACTAGGGGACATTGCTGGAAAATCGCAGAATGCAAAAGAAATTGTCCGGGCACCTCAGGCTTTTCTGTGCACATATGTGTACACGCACCCTTTCCGGCATGGCACACTGGGTTTGATAGCACCTTACAGAGGTCACCTTGGCACTGACCTAACACTCCCACTGAGTTCACCCTGTTAGGATCAGCAGTCAGGGCTCCAGCCCTGCGTAAATTCTGACAGTTTGCTTGCTGTGGTTTGATTGAAAGAGAACAGCTGCTTTTTTTTTTTTCAGCTCAAAAATCAAAGAAAACTTGGTACAATCTTGGAAAACTAAATAAGCAGTCAAGCTTGCCAGCTGCAGAATACAGTGGGACTTCACTCATTTGCAGGGCACCAGTCTATGCACACAAACCAGGCAGGCTGTCCTCAGAAAGTTCAACTCCGAGAGCTACGTGAAGGCTCAGATTTCTTCATTTGCATGACACACACTGGGGAATACCTAATGCCAGAGCAGTGGAGATGTAAGAAAGGCAACACAGTCCTAGAAAGATGCTAGTTGTTGAGAAAGTTGGGTTCTTCTCCTTGCCCTGGCACTTATTTGCCTTATTTACCTTTATTTTCCTTTGCCACTGTAGTCAGGGGAGATGCTAAAGACTCACTGAGACCTTCTGAAACTCAGAATGTTGTAGACAACATTGGGCAATCCAACAGCTGCCCCCTGCCCAACTCTGCAAATCCCTGTCCCATGAACCAGGCAGCAGGGGGGGCTTCTCTCCTACTCTCCACCGAGCCCAAGAGCTGAAGTTGTGAGCTTCTCTAACCTGGTTTACTGTGAACAAGCTGTGTTATGAAAAAACCCCATGGATGCCACGATGCCAATAAGGTCATAGACCTGCAGGAACAGGCACATCTCTAACTCCTTATTTGTTTCCCATGTTGTGTGTGTTTGCATAGAGGCATCAAAATATCTGTAATTGTAATGAACTGGGACTCAACAGATGGGGGTGGCCATGCCTTACAAGACCGAACCTCAAAAGTCTGCCCCTCTATTACACAGGGGTAATGATTTTGAACCATTTCTGTAAGTGGTTGTGACTGTGATATTGTTATCGCTGTTTGTCACCATAAATCATTATGATTTTCCAAGCCTTCTCTTCATTTAGAGGTTAAATAGAATAAATGAGTGAAGACTGCAACCCATTACATATTCAACAAGACAGGGGTGAGATGCAGCCACCTCCAGTCATCCCACCTACTAGTACGAGCTCCAGAGTGTCTTCCACATGATGCAATAAAAATTTGTTTTTAAACTAAGTGCTTCACCTGAGCACCAGAAAACGCTGGCATGAACCGCTAAAGTTCACATTTTTCCTTGCAAAATAGGGATGTTGATGAATATTCACTTGCTGTTCAGGAACAGTTTGGTGCAGAGAGGTTAAATAGGTTTTTACCTCAGAATAAATCACTAGAATAGTTGAGAAAAGGACCAAGAATCCTATCAACAAGTCCTCGGTCTCATTACGTGAAAACTGCCTTCCTTGGTACTTTACTTAGTACTGACCTTATTCCTCCAAAAGCACCAGACTTGACTTCTATACTAGGGCCACGAAAAGCAATTCAGGGAGGCTGAGCCCCATCCCCACCCTGTTCATCACATCCCACTTCTGGACCTGTATTGCACAGCAGCACAACCCACACAGCAAAACCAGTGCACCCTCTCACCTGGTGCCTAGGGGAAGATTCAGTCCCAAGATGACCTCAAGCCATGCTCACCCCAAGGCCACACAGCCAAGGAAGCTCACTGATCTCCTGTGGGAGCTTGGGGCTCAGGGGAAACATGAGGAAGACTGCAATAATTTTGGATTTACTTCAGTGTTGTTGAGAGCAGAATTTGTTCCTGCTCTAAGAGAAGGAGAGAAAAATATACATTGGATTTATTTGCCTTTGGAATGAACTAGACAGATTTCAATACTTAAGGGGATTGCATTTAAATCATCTGTGGATTTTGAAAACAACATTATTGCTTGGTATCAGAAGCAATTCCCGATTTTCAGATCTTCCTGGGCTAGACTCAGTTTTAGTCTTAATAGCAACAATTCTATTACTGCTGCGAGGGAAATGGAATTGCAATGAACTGGCATACATTTTCCTTAAAAATTGTAAACTGACAAATGTTTTATTTCAGCTTCTCTTGAGGATTTGCTGGATATTAAAAATAATCTTAATGTAGTCACTGGCTGGCATTAACATAGTGCTGTAACTGCCTGTTTCAGGGAAAGCAGCGCATCGGGTGTTTTCTCTGATGCTCACATTGTAGCTGTGCTTTGTTATCTAGCAGGATCAAGACATCGCTGAATAAAAAGGTATTGTAACTTCATACTTTGAAAGTCTAATTCCACACTTTTTCAGGCTCAAAACAATCCATTGTCTTCAACATAAGGAAGAGGGATTTACACCAATTGAAGCAAGAGGAAAATCCATTTCCTCTTGCTGTATTGCCTTTCATTACTGTGCTTAAAATTCTTGGGTTTTGAACCGAATTTCAGATACTCTTGTCCATTTTCATATTGTCTTCCCAGCTCCTTGGTGATCCATCAGTAGCAGCAATAGTGTATTTGGCAATCAGGCCACTGGTACATTATCTACTGCATTGTACAGCTCCACAGCAGGTTTAGGTGATGAGACAGTAAAACGGGGCAGATTTTCAGAAAAACCCTAATACCCACATAGCAAAATAGAACTAAAACCTGAACATGTTTTCATATCTGGCTGGTCTATCTCAGATCTGCATTTTCAAAAGAGCAGAGTGGCTGCAGATGCCTCTGTTTCTCTATCTCCAAGTCGAGATGCCATAAAGGGTCCCAAAATCTTTCTAAAAAATTTAGGACCTTTTCAGTCTTCTACAGGGCTACCAAAAGAAAACCCCATTGGGGATGTCACAGACCTCAGGACACTTAATACAAGCAGTAACTGAATATGGATTTCTTTTAGAAACAAACCAACCCCAAATGTACCCCTCAGTTGCCAGCAACTGGTCTGCTTTGTGATTGTGAATGGGAGCTGTTCTACCCAGAGAGGGAGGAATTTAAAGGAAATATGTTATGGACTCAAAATTCTCATTTCTGCTGCAACTTCAAGAGAGCATTGTGTTGGTTTTTTGCAGTCACTACCTCAGCAGTTTTTGCTAACATAACATTCTTCTTCTTCAGGAATGGCTTTATCTTGTTTTCTGGAAAGAAAATATCTGTTCCTTAATTCACTTCATCACCACCAGCAAAACAATGGTTAATTACAGAAAGGAAATAGGGAGGAGCTGCACAGAGAAGCCACTGCAGCATGGAGCACCCAGCCATCCTTAATGCGCAATAGAAATGCAGGTAATGTACAAAACGAGCTACACTGGCAGTACCTGGAGCAGGCAGCTCATAAAATCTGCATACAGCTCTGAATGCCATGTAAAGAAACTGAAGTGTGGAACAAAGTACATCATGCAGCTACTAGAATGTCACTGCTCAAAATCTTGAACAAAATCTGTTTCTCTCTGATAACATTGTGGATACAATTAGCTAATAGCTTTAGAAAGGGAAAGCAGAAACTTGTTTCCTTTCTCTCTGCTAATCATTTAAAAGAGAAAATAAAATAAGGCATTGATCAGTGCCAACTCTCTTATCTGTCTCCATTCAAGTGAGAGCACATTGAGTTTCAATGGGATTGTTCAAAAAACTCCTGAAAAGTGCATTTAAAGTTGAACTGATTATGCGTTAGGTATTTTGGGCCAGATCCTCAGTTCATGTAAGTGAGCAAGGTCCCAGGGAGTTCACGGACCTGGTTTGGATTTATTCCAGCTAAGAATCAGCTTTTATTCCCAGTGCGGTGGGTTAGCAAGCAAACTGACATCTGGTGTGGGATTCGTGAGGGGTGCACTGCAATGGCAGTGGTTCCGCTCAGCTCAGCATTACACTTCAGAGATGTCTGTCCTGGTTGTCCCTGCTTACCTCATTTTGGTTCACACCATGGGGCAGCATCCGAGCACAAAAACTGGATCCTTTTCAGATGAAATTAAGCTGGAAAATTCAGAAATACATCTGGCACACTCCATCTCCACATCTAAATCACACCCTCCAAGACACCTATACTGTGGAAGTCAGGTTTCAGACCGCAGCTCTACACCAGCTAGCCCGTGCTAATTGCTAAAGTAGGCAACAGCCTTCTGGTAGCTCCTGCAGATGTAGTTGTCTGCATTTAGTAAAATTAATTCCATCTCAAGTTGTTTTATATAAATAACATGGCCACAACCCAAGAATTCAAGTGTTGAAGGGGTAGGAACGCTGCTCTCAGACTGTTTTCAGGGTAACATTTTTTGCTTGTTTCCTGGGTGGGTAAAGCCCATCACCAATATCAAACACCAACGACTGTTGGGATACTCTGTTCTGGAGGAACCCGCAGTGACTCAGAAAACGAGGAGCAGAGCAGACTCACTCACACCTTTCAGCCTCTTCCCAAGATACATTAGTCTTCTGTAACAGGTAGGATGACAATATAAGGACCTCTCCATGCTCTGGTAGTCTGAAGTCCAGAAGATATGAGGCCAGCCTGGACATTTCTGATGGGAACAAACCAGTGACTAATCCCTCAAATTTATGTGCCGTGATCCCGAGCTCATCAGTGTTACCAGGAATTCTCCCAGTGTGGGATTCATCCGACCAGATGTTGGTATCCATGCTGCAGGACCTGCAATCAGTGTGCTTGTACACAGACAGAAACCAACACATGTGAGGGGCAAGTTACCTCACGTGAAAGCCCATGCCTGAATCAGGTGAGGAGAAGAATCCCAAGCAATACTTTGTTCCACCCATTGACTATGCAGGGAGACAGTGAGGTCCTGCTCTGACAGAGAGGAGTGCTTTGTGGGCATCTAGTTAGGTGGGAAGGATGCGATCCCCCTGACTGTGACAAGCTTCCAGCACCCCCCTAACGATAAACGAGTCAATAAATGAATATATTCTCAGCCTGCAGAGTCAGCCTCCAAAGGCGTCCAAGGCTGACGTACATATTTACAGTGATTCCTTCTAACAGTCACCGTTACCAACCAAGGATTGTGTCACAATGCAGGGATGCTGTCCTGCCACACACACGTGACACAGACTGAATGTTTTTCTGCCCTCAGGTAAGACAGTAAACACCGGTCACTGCTGCTGGACTGGTTACCACTGCCCATAGATGCTATGCCACGTATACTATCTATGTAACAGAGAGACAGGGTACACATACAGCCATTGCTCAGTTCAAGTTGAGGAGAAAGCAGATAAAGAGCCATTGTTTAACTACCCTGAACTTGAGACACATGGCAATCATGCTCCGAAATTCGCATTCTCAAGAGCACAAGCAAGATTTGTTATTCTACCTTAAAATAAAAACACACTGCAACAGAAATGTACGTTCTTTATTAACAACTTCTCAAAATAAATCTGAAGAAAAAAAGTCTTTGGTGACACTATCTATAAAAACAACCTATCTTAGATGGTAAACCTATGATGTTATACAGGTTAATGAAGTAAACCAAATTATATGGCTTTTTAATTTCTCATTCTCTCTTTTTCTCTCACTCACACACTTGCTTTAGGTTTAATTGCACCATGTTGTCAATAGTCAAACAAAGAGGGAGAAACACTTTAAAAAAGATGTGGCAGCACTATGAAAACATTGGTAATGCATTAGAAAAATTTTCTCAAAAATGTACATTTTATACAAAATAAGATTGTATTTTTTGTTTGCTTTTTTGCTTTACATTTGCCCACCTAAGAAGTCCCATTTCAGGTTTTCGTTCTCAGCATCCAAACACTATACATATTTTCTCTCAAAATAAATATACAGGATTATGTACAAGGTCGCAAGGCCCATTGGATCATCACTAATCCACTAAAAACTAAGTCACTAAAAACATCATGAAAGGGTGGGAGGGAGCATCCGAAAGCATCTGATGAGTCCTGTAACTCCCCCTAAATTAAGTTGTCCTAATTTAACTCCAAATTAAAAAACACATGTAAAGACATTAAAATAGTGGTATAAAGGCCAGCTTGACTTAGTTTTAAACAAGGGTGAGATGTAGAAAAGTTTTGAAGACGCAGTTTTATTCCCAGTGAAGACCCTGCATGGGGTAGGTCCCTTCTGAGGAGACCCCAGGCCTATGCCCATGAAATCCCACCGAAGCCCAGGGAAATGGCTCGATCAGGCTGAGGCCCTTGAAGGCCACATTTCTGTAACAGAAATGAGCCAGCCTGAGAAAAAAAAGCAGGCCACC
This sequence comes from Aegotheles bennettii, assembly GCA_013398125.1. Classification (NCBI taxonomy): domain Eukaryota; kingdom Metazoa; phylum Chordata; class Aves; order Caprimulgiformes; family Aegothelidae; genus Aegotheles; species Aegotheles bennettii. Next base: position 107,482 of record VZRW01012884.1, on the reverse strand, counting down.
AATCCACCCCACGCTGTAAGGGGATGTTTAACTGGAGGAATTATTAAAATTGTCATCAATCGATACAGATGTGATGACAAAACACTATGTGGACCTTTAGTTTCCGTATGGGGGGAGAGAGAATGTGGAGGACACTGCATTTTACACCAGGAATGGAAAGATTTTTAAAAAACTCAAGTCTACTTCTAGCTGTTTCTTTCATTGCTCCGGTGTCAAATGATTGCTTCCATCCTCCAAATGACACCTTTTGGTAAATGAGCTATTTTGAAAGGCGCTCACTGGTGAAAGATTAATTTCTTTGTCAAAGTTGCTTCTAAAAAAGAAACTGCAATCTGAAATTGATCCAGTCCATGATGTTTTCCAATGGAACAGATCAAAGCACTCGATAGCCATGCATTAGCACACCAGTGTGTTCACTACGAAATTGTTACAAAGCTTAAACATTCACATCTAGAAAAAGTTATGGTAATAATTAGAGTTTTTCACAAAATAGAAAGAGGCCAAATAAAATCTTGTACAGGCCCAAGGGACTGCAAGGAGAGCCAGGCACTTTCTATCCTGGAAGTCTGCCCCTATTTTTGTGTCGCGTTTCTCTTGTTATGAAACCCTCCTCCAACAACACATCTCAGTCAAATTATAACTGGAAGGGGTTTCTTTCTCTCTTATTTCTTTTCTTTAATAAATTCAACTAAAAATTCATCAGTTCTCCCAAACTCTAATCCCTACTTTTATTCTGTTTTAATGGCATGGATCTATTCACATTCATCCATCCATCTCACCCCTGATTAAATTAAGGTCAGTAACCTTTAAGAAAGGCCACATGCGTAACACTCAGTCAAGTCATCAGGCATTCAAGTACCTGTAAAGGCTAACATAGCCTGCTGTTAAAGAAAATAATAAAAAAAAAAATACAAAAGGAGCAACAAGGAGTGAACCTTGTTTCAGCACCATCTGAATTGAGGGAGGGAGAAAAAAAAAGAATAAAGAACCATTAACTTGCACACAGGACGTGATAAAAGGGTGATTTCATTCACTAAGGAAGTAACACAGCTCTATCCAACACAGATACACACGGGAGGCTGGGAAGCATGCCTTGTTTCCTTAGGAGGGCTGGCTGATAACGGCCACATTGAACATAGCACACCGAGTGCCTAAGCTGGATCTGCATCCAGCTCTTCCCCAGGGGTCCCCAGGCCGTGGACATGGAGACCGACGGCCGTTCTTGAGACTGGCCGCGAGGCACATTCTTTCCTAGAGAGACAGCTATGCCTGGGTAACATGCTGCAAAGAGAAACTCTCCTACCTACCCATGCTCCTTCTGGGGCTAAGCCTGTCATTGTTGCTTGTTTAATTAGCAATCTGTAAACAGAAAGGGCCTCGAATCACATTGAGAGTGAGGTTTAGAACAGCCGCCCCAAAAAGTGACGGTAACAGAATGTCAAACAGCTTGAAAGCTTAGCCTGACTTGCTGCACTCCAAAAATGGTTAGCAACTCCCTTTTTTACTACAAACCCAACCCACGTGCCCCAAAATGTCATTAACTGAAATCCAAGCAGATTTGTAATTCTTGGTTTTGTAGGGTCCCCTCTTTCTCCCTGGCCCTTTTTGCTGGCTGCAGACCACTAATTGCTTCCCAGAGCCGCAGACGCTCCTGTGGACACATCCACATGCCCTCCTGCAAACGGGGACACCAGCAAAGCATGAGCCCTGCCAACCTCATCCAGTGCTTGACACATTCTCCAAAAGCTGAGTGTAAGGACAAGGCCTGTTTCAGTCCTGAAGGATCTGCATGATCTCCAAGAGGAGAAAGCGGCATGGGAGACGCTGAGCCTTTCAACCTGGAAAATCAAACCTTTCCCCACAGATCAGCAAGCGCAGACCTGAGAGCACAGGAAGTGAGGTTCAGGTTTTTATGGGAACTGGGGAGCTGAGTCAGCAACTCACCCTACAAAGACAGAAGCCTAATCTGCTCCCCGTCCCTCCCTGGCCCTGCCTACCTACATCTTTACACATCTCTCCACATACTGATTTAACTCTCTAAAATGACATTAAAAAATCCAGTAAGTCACCAGACAGTTTCCCACAATATGAGAGAGTTGAATGGGCTCACAGAAGCATCTGGTGGGCACCAGCACGGCAGAAGGTGTGAGGTGAGACTGCGTGGCCAGGGGCTGGGAGAGCAACAGGAGCGGGGGGAAAAGTGGCACCTTTTCCTTCCAGCAGCATAAGTCACTAGCTCCAATCTCACACGTTTGGCAGATTCCTTTAAAGATTTGGTTCAGATTTGACACAAAATGTCAGGAACCTGATGTTTCTGCCCTAACTCGCTGTGTTCTGTTCAAATATTGCAATACATAGGCAAGGCAAAGCATTCTTCGCAAGTCTTTACGTGTCAAGTTGCATACAAACATTTAGCAATATGTACTTTGCACTTTTAAAGCAACTTTCTGTTTAGGGATTCTGATCTTACCAGCAAGAGAAATTATTCAGGCTTCACAGCCTCCACAACCAGTAACTATTACTTTTACAAATGAGGAAACTGAGGCGTGCCTTGGTTATGGGAGTCACTTAAAGCTGCATGATAAAGCAGTGCCTGAGCCTGAATGAAACTGGCGATAGTCCTGGTCCATGCTTCCTATCACTCCAACTACTCTTCACCCCTGCTACCAGACCATCTGTTTTCACAGGAATGAGGTATAGAAAGGCTTGCTGGTCTTTTGGGCGTCAGAACTAAACCCTCCCACTGTGACTCTCCCGGAACTCTTGGGGGTGGCATTCGTTACAGAGCACCCCAAATGCACCTCATCTAAATGTGAGAGTTCAAAACATTATTAAAGTGCTTATTTTCTTAGCAAACTGGAATGGCATCTTCCTGGCCCAAATCACTGCTTTTGTTTTCATTCTTCAATTGAAAGAAACACATAAATAAGCAAAGTAATACAGAGAAATAAACAAACAGAGTATTTCCATTTAAAAATACTTCCATTTGAAATGATAAAACCACTCTGGAGCATGATCAATGCTGGTATTTCAGGGGCAGGTTTTTGTCCGAGTTACCCTGCCCCAAGTACGCCTGGGAGCACTCGCTGCCACCAGTACCCAGTGTCTGACCACACACTTTACTTCAGGTGTCAGATCTCCAGGAGGGAGTTTCTCCACCTATTTGCACTTTTTTTTTTAAAAAAAAAAAGAAAGCAGAAAAGTCCATGTTTTGGTTTCATATAAACCAATTTGTTACAGGCCAAATTCCTGTGCTGTGAGCACTAACATGCTTTCTTTCACCAACACCCCTTTCACCCTCAGAACAAAGCTATCTCTTGAAATTTAGCTGCTGTGTCCAAGCGGCACCAGAGTTCCCGGACAGCAGGGACTGATGGAGGCTGTGTGTCCCACGCTGACCGCCCCTGAGGTGCCCACCCAGGGGCAGGGCCGGTCGGGATGCCCCTCTCCTGTGAGAACACACAACCGGCATCACAGCCCTCCCTGTGCTCCTCCTCACCGGTTTGCTCCTCCCCAGCCAGGAGGATCTATGCTATCTTCTGGCTCGTCAGGGGCTCTCTAGTTTTCCATCCATCCAAAGGGGTTTTGCCATAGTGGCTGCTACCAGCTTGGGGAAAACTGAGAAAAAAAAATTATAAGTCAGCAGTAAATGAGAAACATTAATACTTCGGTTCTGTCCTGCTTGTGCACAGTTTGCTTCTGGATCTGCTGCATTTTCTCCCCGTGAGATTCAAGCGTTTAACTTTGCAGGGGAAAATGAATGAAAATTGCAATGACAATCAAATGCATGAAAGAAAGAAACGGCAGCTTTGAAATATTCACAACCAACACGATTTTGATTAAAGAAAGAACTCTGTTTTTAATAGGCTTTTTTTTTTTGATCATTAAAAAAGTTTAAACCTGCATAGCAATCATTTCAAAAATAATTATTTAATGTTCCATAATGAAACTGTACACGACCTAGTCTTGAGGGACAGAAGCCTGCCGGGCCGTTCGAGGTGGTGCGGAGCAGCGCAGCCCTGGCGCCGGGGGCCACTGGCCGGGCTCGGGCGCTTGCCGCAGCGGCACAGTCTGTCTCCACGCGCCAGCGGCTGTGCGGGGCGAGGCGGGGGCAGCTCGGCCCCCTCAGCAGCGCTCCTCAGAGTCGTTCAATGTCTCGGTACTTCTTCCTCAGGATGGAGACCTGGTCTTTAAAGAGGACAGGGTCGAGCCTCATCTGAGAATGGATCAGCGGCATATAGCCAAACCAGCTGGCAAAAGTGTTCATGCAGCTCTGCCGCTGGGCGAAGTGGTCGGGGTCTGCCCAGCGTGAGGCCCGGGACGTCTGTGTGGAGAGGAGAGCAGAAACCATAGAGTCATAGAATCTTCAAGGTTGGAAGAGACCTTCAAGATCATCCAGTCCAACGACCTACCCACTCCCCAACCTCCCTGCACAACCTATTCCAATACCCAATCACCCTTGCAGTGAAGAAATTTTTCCCAGTGTCCAATATGAATCTCTCCTGCTGCAATTCAGCCCTTGGCCACCACACAACAAAATGGCAGGAAAGGGTGGGTGCCACAGCCGGGCTGCTGCCGTGGTGTGGAGAGCCTGGCTCTGTGGTAGCTGAAATCTGCTCCACATTGGGGTTCAAACCAGGGGAAGGACACCCTGCCCGCAGTGGCAGCCGGCGATGATGACCTGGCCACCCTTGACTTTTACAACCGTGCTGAGGGCAGTGCAGCATGGTGACCCGATTTCGACCATAAGCCAGCCCGACCCAGACTGCTATATCTCTGCACAGCACTTCTGTTTCCACTATACTTTAAAAACAAATATAAATTCATAAACTCAAAGTGTGTTAATTAAAATGCGAAGAAACTGATAAAGTCAGGGACTTGCCAAATGGATGGCAGATCAGACTTGATCTTTGTCCAAGGCCTGTCCAGTTTAGCTCAAGTGGTAGGTTATAATGTGCATTGATTACAGACTCTTGAATATACCAAGCCACTAAAGAGCAAGCAAAAGCTTGTTGCTAGAGGATTACAGCAGACATTCTGGCCATTAACAGTCAATTTCCATACGACTATTAATCTCTGTCACAACACTGAGGTTATGTTAATTTTTTATTTGTCTTTCAAGGAATTATGAACATGGCTCATTACATTTCCCAAAGCTGCAGGAACAACTTTAGGAGAGAGTTATGGTTCACGGCTGACTCAAGTCACTCACGCTATAAAAAGAGAAATGAATGTTCAGTCTTTGCCAAACAGCCAAAGCATGGCCCTGTGGAGAGGTGAGGTTCAAACTGGGAGCAATCAGTATTTTCTGGATGGCACCTTCTTGTTCACAGAAGGTCTCCTGGGTACCCAGAGCAGTCAGAATTGCTTAATGCTACCTACACCTCAGATGAAAGTGCAGTGGCATACAGATAAGGGAGTCTACAAACTGACACAGCTACTCCCCAGAGATCCAAGTAATGCTAATAGGAGAAAATGTGAGGGGAAAATAGAGGGCCCCCTCTTTCTCCTGCCCACTAGTAATCATGGTACTGTTTGTAGTGCAGATCACAGGCACCATGGCAGCACAGACGGGAGGTTGTTTAGGGCTTGCAGGTCTTGTAGGGCTTGCTATTCCTCCCGTCGCTCCCTCACACAGAGCAGGAGGAAAAGTGCCCCCAGGTTACCATGCATCCCTATTACCAGAAGGTATATCCATTTCTGCAATGAAATAGTGCTTATCCTGTAGCTGGAAGAGGCTCTAAAGCAAGTATTTCATGGCTGCTGGTGAGTGATGGTGTCACTGTGGGACAAAATGCTCCTCGTGAGGAAAAATGCTCGAATATTACAAATTACCTCTATTGTGACAACCCAATGTCAGTGCTTGAATTACACTATATACTTTAAAATAGCACAGGGATGGCCTAGTACATTATATTCATTAATAATTAAAAGTAGAAAACCTTTATAGAATTCACTTCTGGTTCTAGCATACCATGACTAGGTTTTAAGTCTAGAATATTTATATTTAATTAGAAAACTGGAGTTTAACTGAAATTCAGTCACCACAATCCTCAGTTCCATGAGTTTGGGATCACCATGAACAATACTGTGTAAGAAAATTATGAAGAGATGCTGTCATCTACAGTAGATGTTTGCCATTTCTCCTTGTGGATTTTCCTTCAGTATTATAAGCATATCTAAAGCTTATTTACAGTTCTGCTAAACTAAAAACTACAAAAAATATAGACAGAATTATACCACTCTGTAAGCCTAACCTAGAAGTCAAACTGTTAAATTATCAATACATCCCAACTGCTAAAACACACTGTGGACACATACCTGTCCCATCATGGTCTCCTTGTACTGTTTTTTCTGTGTTACTTTGATTGGAGGCAATTTTGTCACGGCTGACACCAAAAAATTCATTAGAATGTCCTCACAATTGGCCAGTTGGTCCACCATATTCTTCAGGCTGGCAGGCAGGTAATGAGTGTACAGGTAGTGATAATATCTGGAAAGCAACAGCAACGTTATTAATACAAGTCACTGGGATCTCAGAGATTACAGACTCCAGGAACTTTCTGTCTCGGTTCAGACACAAGTTTTGTACTCAACTCTGGATATACCACTTCCTTTCTTTGGTCTCATCCTCCAACAAGAAGGGAGAACACATCAGCATCTCATCAAGACAGTAAATAGTACTAATGGAGACAGAAAACCTATGTCTTTTTTCTAACTGGGTTGAAAGAAATAATGCAGACCTAAGTATCAAGATACTGGAGGAGTAGGAAACAGAGCACCACATTGCTATAATGTGATACACAACACCGATGAATTCATCCTCTCCTTTCAAAACCGTTACATTGGACATAACTCTATTAAACTGGCCTACTACTGCACTTCGTGTTGAAATTTTTCCACTGTATGACCCCTTACAGCCTGCCTCCTCCTTTGCGGGGATGTGGATTAGATACTGCAGCATTTGCTGACTTTATCCTAAAATCTAGAGGTCTTTGGTCTGCTGAAGTCCTGACAACGGGGGTTTTCTCCAATATGCTGCAATATGCTGCTCTGTGACGTGTCCACTGCACTACAGTTCTAGAGTAGACAGAAGACTTTGTAGTCTGCAGCTGTCAGCCAACACATACCCAGAGCTGGTCTGGAAGTAACATCCTTTCTGCTGTGCTACAGGCCATTCAGCCGAGCAGCTTAATGAATTCGGGAACTCTTTGAAGTGTGTAATTCCTGATGTTAAAAAGAGCAGTCCTACTGCCTCAAAATACAAGTGACTTCAAAGAGACCCAACAAGCGCAATAATGATTACCAGATCCCCAGAGCTAAACCAAGAACTTAAATTATTACCCCATAAAAAGCAGACCCATTTATTATCTTTCCAGTTTTTCCCCTCCCCGGAAGAATGTTCTTCACCCCCCTCTCCCTTACTGTTTTGTTTCATACAGAAGGAGGACAGCAGATGCTTTGGGTTCTTACTTGTGGTAAATAGCAGCTCCTGTCAATACCATGGAATAGTCATTAGTCCATTTGGAGGTATACCCCCACCTCTCCTTAGTGTTGTCCCAGAAGTGACTGCGAGCAGGGTACCCCACAATCCTCTCTGGAAAACTCTGCCAAACTGTAAAAGCAAAATCCACCTGCGGACAAAGGCATAGACCAAATTAATACCAAAATTGTTTCAACAAATGTCAACATAACAAAATATTACCTTGCCACTAATTCATAATTCAAAATTTTGGAACTGTTGCAAAACATTAATTCTGTGTAGTCATCAGTAAATTAAACTGACTGCTTGACATTTTGCCCTATAATTATGCACATTTTAATGGTTCCTGTTAAAGGGAGTCTAGAGCATCACAGCATAACATTAACATTTTCAAGTTTGCCCTTTACATATCAAACCTTTTCAAGTTACAGAGAGAATGAGTGTAGGTGCATGTATTTATACTTAGATGCAACATAGAGTGGTTAATAGCTATGTGGTAAACTGAACCTTTCACACATCTTTGTGCATCTCACCTACCATTTCAGCAGTGTCAACACAAAGCTTGGAAAATCAGGAGTGAAACACCTTCAATTATAAGGGTAGCCCAATGAGATTAAAACAGGCAATGAGTGCAAGCTGCCCTTTACATGCAGGTTGCCTTCACAATTTACAGGTTGCCCAGAGAAGTTGTGGCTGCCCACTCCCTGGCGATGTTCAAGGCCAGGTTGGATGGGCCTTTGAGCAACCTGGTCTAGTGGGAGGTGTCCCTGCCCATGGCAGGGGGGCTGGAACTAGATGATCTTTAAGGTCCCTTCCAACCCAAACCATTCTATGATTCTATATGGAGTCCTTTTATATTTTCCATCCATTTAGAGCCTTTGAGGTACCTGCAGGTCATACTTTTAAGACTGTCTATATGACCATGAAGGGTTATACATATAGCTTAATAAAGAGGAAGACAAGGTCCTCATGTGGTTAAATGACTTTAGGAGCCATACATTAAGAAAAATGCTTGATACTGTATGAGCCACAAGAATATATCAAATGCAGCCAACAGTGGGTTTTTATTTTACTGTCTTGCTGTAACTATTCTAATAACTCATATCTCTGAGAATTGAAAAGGTGGCAGGACACTGCTACCCCAGGATCCCACCAAACAAATCCTGGTGACATTAGGAAAGGGACGATTGGGGTAGTTTGCAGAAGGCTCATCAGCACCAGATTTGGAAGGAGTTTGGTAAAAATACATATGGAAAGATTTTTATTACTGTAAAGTTGGTTGGCAGTCCCTCCACTTCAACTCAGGTTTTGGACCTCAAGCTAGACTGAAATTTTAAAAAAAGTTAAGGACAATTCTAATTATCCCAGTCAAAACCAAGAAAATGAGGGATTTGTTTCTGCACTGCACACCAAGCTCCCTCCAGTACCAGAGAGACCTAAAACCTTGCTCAAAAATGCTTGAAAAATCTTTTAAGAACCCAGCCAAAGTCAATGGTGCAGAGGTTAGATAAAGAATAGCTGCTCTGAGAACAGTCACATTTTGTGTGATTACTGTCAGACTTCTCTCATTTATGAGTGTTTTTATGAAACAGAAGAGTCACACATGTACTGGAACGCAAACTTAGGAACTGGTTATTTTCTTTCAAGTTGTTTCAAGGAATCTGAGGCCAACTAGAAAGACAATGTGTACAAACCAGTTACCATTGTGATAGTTCTGATCTCGTTCAAATCGATACCACATGAAAGAACTAAAGGGGTTTTTTCCCCTGTAAAGGCCTTCCCCATAAAACGTGACATCTGTTTTCTTTAGAGAAGTCTGAGAATCTCAAACTTAAATAAATAACAAAGCAGCTGCACTCAGTGTCCTCACTTGTGCTTTCAAGTATCTGTCCTTTTACCAGGGAGATGCACTAAAGCAACCACCCTAAGAGAAAGCTCCTTTTATTAAAAAAAATCCCAGCCTTCATCCTATATAATTTTCAGCAGCATTGCCACTCAGCTGCTCAGCAGGAAAAGCCAACCAGGTTGCCGGTCTCTTAAACCCCTATATCACTTCTGACCCATGCTGATTTCTAATTACTTCCCATGTGAATGAACATCCCTCTGCTCACGAGACACAGCTCCTCTCAAAAGGGCAATTATGTGCCGTTCTGTTGTGAACGGAAAACCTTTTCTATGCTAGATCTGGACACAGAGAAGGATGAGCCTGGTGACTGCTCCTCTCAGCAGGAATGTGACTGTGTTTGACCACATTTCTAAATTGCCTTCTCTGGGCCATGAAACTGTGCCACAACGACCACCCATGAGCAGCCAATTTCAAGGGAAGTTTCACACCACGCTTTTCATGTTAATGTTTCAACACGTTGTTTCTTTGTGTAAGCCATATGATGGGGGCATTAAGCAACAGAAAGGCCCCAGTTCTTCAAAGTCACCAAAGAGAGCCACTGTTCCTGGCTCCCTGGCAGAGACATGCTGAAGTCACAAGGCAGGTGCTAGCAAGAGCTGGCCAGCTAATTCTCTCAGCAGCGCAGGAGTCATGGGGCTCATAGAGCCAATACCCACCATGCAAACATGAAACATCGGCTGCAGGCCGCTCACAGGAGGGAAGAAGCCACAAAGAAATGTGTATGTTGTCCCACACAACAACAAATGTTTTCATTTCAGAATGTTTAGGGTAAAACACACCAAGTCAATGAGAAACACTATTTATTTCATATGTGTTCCAGAAGCCTGAATAACTCCAAAGTTGGGATGATGGAAAATACCAGTCAAAACAAACCAAAGCCCCAAGTTCTCATGGAATCCACAGGCTGGATTACTGTAATACCACCTGCACTACCTGGATGCTGTAAATACCACCTCAGTGTAATGAAGTCCCTGAGAGGTGGTCCATGGCCCCCAGGGCAGCTGAGGCAGGAACCTTCATCCCAAGCAACAACCTGCTCAGGAACTCCAGCCCTAGGAGAAATGCCCTTCAGTGGTTTTGGTTTGGGGTTTTTTTGGCTGTGCAGGGCTTCGCACACAAGTGCTTTGGCAGCAGCCATATTCTTCCACACCTAGGAGAAACTACCAAGGTGTAATCTCGGTATCAAATAGGTTCAATGCCAACTACTTATAGAAACATAGAATTGTTTTGGTTGGAAAAGATCTTCCATCTGTGTAGCAGAAGAGGGCTACCGTCTAATCATAGCACAAAAAATCTGTACTTGGGAGAAGAGCGGTTGCAATCTCATCCATTTAGAACAAATTCAGTGACATCTCAGGCTATATAGCAGTGACTACTGACTAATGTTAGGCATTTCTTCACTGACATATAAGCAGTGGTACCATCAGTGAAAGATCCCCACCACTGACAAAAAACCATTAAAGGTGAAGTGGGGAGAAGGGAACGGCTATGAACATGTGGGGAAAAAAGGGAAAACAAATAAATAGTTTTTCAAGCTATTCCCTGGCCATCATTAATAATGTATTTCCCATATATTGCACTCGATATAAGCTGTCATCAGTTTCCCCTGTGGTTCTCAGGAAGAGGTTCCAGAAATCAATACTCATCCCAGTTGTAAAAATTGGTTTTCTACAGTATTTTTCTTTTCTTAGTGCTATCTTGCTCTTGGCACAAACACTCCAACACCTAAACTAGCAAAGATCTCCAATTTTATGGGGCGACACAATGGTGAGAACATTCCTCAGTGAAATCCTGCATTAGGGTGGCAACGCTGTCTTTTGGAGTGACAGCAGTCCCCTGCTGCTGACACCCCTTCCTTCCCCACCTACTGATAACGTGGGGGGAAAAAAGCTACCCCAATCAGAAAAGTGAGAACAGGGTATTAAAGCCGACTGCTCTTGGCTGCCTACACCCGCCTGCAGCTATGTTACTAAAATAATAAAGAACGGAAGAACCATATGCTAATGATGAGCCAATTAACCAGGGCGAGAAGCTCCTCTGATGGCAGGCAGTGGAAGGGTTGCTGAAACAAGTGCAATGCATTAAATCTCAGGAGTGTAGCAGGGAATCTTATAACATTTGCTCACTGGCAAACCCAAGGGAGGAGCCTATCTGCTGTGCTCAGGGTGAGCTGAGGAGCCAAGCAGACTCCCAAGATGACAGAGACCCTTACCTCAGTGGTTGAAAGCACGGTGTCCTCATCCAGGCTTAGCACTGCATCTGTCACTATGTTGTCGTAGGGTAGGAAGCGACTGCTCATAACCTGTGTGTGTCCAAGGCAGGAAGGGGAGGAAAAAAAAAATCACTTGAAGGACTTCCAATGGAAATACTCCATTTTACTCCTCACTCTTATTTCCTCTTGTCTGAGGCACACTGCGTATCTCTGTCTAATGGAAAGGACCCTTCAGTTCAAGAGTGAAGGACTGTCATTTTTCATCACCCCAGCAGTCAGCCTACACCTTCTACCTGAGAAGCAATCTCTGGACAGACCTCACTCTTTGGAGTAGGCTGCTTTCCTTTTGTGACAAACTGCAACGGTGCATACTGAGAATTAAATTTATCTACAGCTTCTTTGGGGAAGACATTTTCCCTGGGAGTTCGAAGTGTCCCTCTGCTCTCCTACAGGGTGTGAGGATCAAAGATAATGAGCACTGAGAAGGACTTTGCAGCATTCATAAGGTTACATGGCTGGGAAGCCACGCAGTCCAGGCTGTGTGCGTTATGCTACCAGGATGGTTTTGCTGTACAGTGGTACAGTTCCACCTCTGTGCATTGCTGTTGTATCCACAGGGAGCTGCTGCCAAATGGTGCAATATTCTCCAACAGAAAAGGCAAATATGCTAAAGAACATGAGTATCAGTGGAGTTTCACCTGCATCAAGAATTATATTGGCATTGTAGCATTTTAAAAAGTCACATTCTTAAGTGACATAACTATATACATATATAATCTATATGGAGAATAAGCTTTTAAAAAATATGGCAGGACAGTTCTCAAAGCAATAGGAAATAGATGAGAAAGTGGGATCAAAAAGATAGCAGCAAGAAATAAGAATCCATATGGTTTCTTTAGCAGACTAATTAGCACCTTTTGAGAACTGATGAATAGTTACAAGGATGCAACACTATTTGTTTCACTGATTTCCTAGGAAAAATATCCTGGCTAGTTAATAGACTTCTTTTTCAATCTATTATGCCAAAAAACCACTACAAAAACCAGGCCCAGTAAGAGGAAACCACTGTTTGGATACAGGGACATGGAGAAGTTTTACACATGCCTTATAATGGACATGGTCAGTTCTGCATCCCCTGCAACCGGTTTGGAGGCAAGTCCCTAAATCTACACCTCGATTCAGAGAAAGCTCTATCTCTGGAATCAGGAGATTCATGGAGTCTGTCTGGAGAGCATCCCTCCATTGCTGTGATGGCCTCGGTCCAGGGAGGTGGTGGCTGTGGGGAAGAGGTGATCTGGCAGGGGCTGATGGTTTTGCTTTGCTTATCAAGGACAAAGCAGAGCAAGCAGCCAGCAGAAGACTGGTGTTCTCACCCCAGCTCTTTTACAGACCGTGTAAAATTGTCAAGTAGAAAACCAGTTGGGACTACCCATGGTTTTGGTTTTTTTCTAGTTAAAGGTCCCTTTTGTAAAATGGGTGTGATAATTTATCTTGATTTTATGGGGAAGAGTGAAGGTTAGGTAAAGGCAGACGCCTGGGATCATCTGCACTGAGTAACTGTGACTGCCAGTACGCTTCAGTTAAGTCTGAAGATGAAAAACAGTTCCGTTGTGCAACCTTTGAATTGCTCTGCTCTGACTCTGCAAGCTTTGTCCAAACAAACGACTTTTCCATGCAAGAAGGCACTTGGTATATGTTGAGATATTAGAGGGAAGAGACTGTCCACTGTAAACACACCTCTGTGCACTCACGAGACTCATTTGTAATCTAAACAGTGCCTGGGGCCAAATTCTACAAACACTGTAGAACCAGTCAGAGATTTTCCCCTCTACCTCACCTCTGCCAGTTTTCCAAAAAGAAAGAAAAAAACTCCACAATGTTCAAAAGGCTCAGAAATCACCACAGCTTTTCTTGGCCCTGTAGCAACCCTCCTGATACTGTTTACATGGCTAGCTAAGGCAAGAGCCATTAGCTGCCAACCTTGCAGGGCTCTTGCTTTCCCCATGTTAAGGTGACTGGGGAAAAAAGACCAAAGACAGGACTATAAATTAGAAATAGGATTGTACAGCCAAAGCAACTGAAAGTTCCCTTTGAAAATGCAGAGCTGAAGAGCCAGCTGACAGAGATCACAGAGGGGACCAGCCCAGATCTGCCTCAGTCAGAGCCTATAAGCAAGAAGTCTTGCTTCTCTCAGGCCTGCCTTTGGAAAGGAACCATCCACTTCAGCATGGATTTTCAAAAAACCCTCTTTTCTCATCTGGGTGATGTCTGTTTTGACTTTGTAGAAGTGCAAGCAAACAAGCGTGCTGCACAGCAAAAGATGACACGGTGGTTTTGTTCCCACACAAGTGTCCCTTGTCCCTTCCTTTCTTTTTTGTGGTGGGATCCCATCACTGGCAGCAATATCCTGCAAGGCCATGAGAGAAGATATTTTTCAAAGGCAGGTTAACACAATTCATTCTCATCTCTTTCTCTGCTTTTGAGTTCACGGCTGATCCCAAAGTCTTGCACCTGACAGCTCAGACTCAGTGAATCCAGCTGCATCACTACTTTCATGCACCTGCAGAGAGACAGAAATCTTCAAAGATGGGGTCAGCACTACCTGCTCTTGGGGCCACATTTCACAGGGTCCCATCTGTGAATCTCAAATTCATGGCGCTAATTGCCATGCTGATGATTTCTGAGAGCATGGGGCCCCATGCATGAAACACAAATCTGTGAGCAAGCTGGCACAAAGGGCTAAGGAATAGAAAGGAGATGTCACACTGTTGGGAACTACAAAGCTCTCACCAAAGCAGCTGGAAAAATAAATTCTGGTCCCACTGGAGAATATACACAATCTTTTACAATGTTTCTCTCCACTTACCTTGCTCTCTCCTTCAATGACTATGACAGGCACAGAAGTGGCAGGCCAGCGGTGTTTCGCTGGGAGGGGTTTATCACAATTCCATAAAACAATAATCTGAAAGAGAATATTGGTCCATGATTAGAGACCTTTGTGGCAATGCAGTCCAAACCCTAAGGACTCAGATCTCCAGACAGAAATGTTAAATTCAAGTTGGGAATTTCAAAATCAACAAGACTGATATAAATCTGTATAAAATTAACATTTCCTACAGTAATTTCACCCATCCTGATTATTTACAGTATAGGTCCTTTCAGGCAAATATCAGTTGGACAGGAACTCAGGAAGTCTCTATCTAGGCCAGGTCATACGGATGTCACCAATTTACTTTGGCTCTCATTAAAGGCTAAACCACTCGTGACACTCCACTGAAAGAGGGTGCTCCTACTGACTGCCCAGGGTTTCTTTCAGAGAAGCCATAATGCTGGCACTGCTGAGACTAAGAGCCACAGCAGGAGGAAGGAAGATCACGTAGGGCTCTTGAGGCATGGACATCCCTTTGCATTTTGCAGCACGCACACTCCTGATCTTTCTTTGAAGTGCAGTCATTATTTGACTTGCCTCATGAAACAAAGGGGTTTAATTACTGTCTCTATTGCACTCAAACTATACTCAGAATTTCTGTCTCCCAGACATGCATGTCACAGATAGTAGAAATCTCAGAGAAAACAAACATTGGAATTGAAACAGGGGTTTGAAACAGGACTGAGAAGATCTGAAGTCAGTAGGCTCTTTAGTCCTAGGATAGTAGGTTTGTCTCCAATGTGATTGACACCCAAACAGCATGGCTTACCTGTGCACAGTACTGGGACTTGGCTACAGCAACCAGGAGTTTCAGCACAGGCTGAGATTGGGAAACCAGGGGAGTTACTGCATGGATAACGGCAGTGAATGTGGAAAGAGGCTTCAGACCTGAAGTGAAGAGATACGTGTTCAGTAATGACAAAACTGGCCTGATTAGTAAAGATTGAAGGATTCTGGAGATGGAAAAATAATCCACACTTAATGTAAACCTCGTCATGTTTTTTTTAGGCCAGCTCCTTTTGTCTAGGATACTAGGCTACCAGATGCTTCAGAGGAGATCATACTTCTCCTTAACTCTCACACCCTCCAAAATCCCTGACTCCTGACACAATTATTGTGTTTTCTCACCATTTCCACAGATGTCCTGCATTCTCTCTCTTTCATCCAGTTTGACCCACAGATAAAATTGACATCTAGTTTGTTCAATCAAATGCCTTTCTTGACACAGGTTCTTTTCTGCTGCCTGGCTCTGGATGCTTGATGTTTTCTGCAGATTATCTCCACAACTTTCAGAAGCTTGTTCAGTTTCCTCAGTTCCACTACAGCCTCTGTCAGATTTTTGCTCTTTCTGGGTCAATCCCCATCCACATGTATCCCCAGTTAACTCCTGAGCGGATAATTCTGTTGCATCTTTGCCTTCCATGTTGATATTTTTGTCTTGCTATGATTTCCTTTCTGCCTAAAATAACAGATCCTACTGGCATCTACCCTTCATTACTGCTCTGTCTTATCTAAATTCATCTGTGTGGGGTCATAGTCATTTTTCATCAAAATTCCCACAGAAACCTTCTCCTCCCTTTTTAACATGGTTACTGTGAATTTTTAGCAGGTGAGCAGTACAGATCCACACAAGTGGGATGGCACAGGCTGAGCCAAAAGTAGCAGCAGTCTGGTAAGCAGGATCACTTCAGCCAGCAGACTTATTCCTCTGCAGAGCTCATCTTTTAAGCTGCACTTCAGGAAAAAACCACAAACCTAAGCCCCATTTATTCTTTCCAGTGGGATCCATATGAAGACAATTTCACAGGAGAAAAAATCCATATCAACCATGCACTCCAATAACAAGTGTCATGGGTAAATTACCACTTTCCCAATTTGCCACAAATAAACAAAGAAAGCAAAAAAGCTCTTATGTCCCCTTGGGCCGTGAATGGGTCAGCAACTCAGACATTAATTACTGGCAACTGAAAAGTATGAAGTGAGATAGATTTTTTTAAAACAATCCTTGCAAGTGAGAGCTACATGACGCATGTTGATGAGTCAGAGACATGCCAGTCTACAGTGGGCAGGGAATATTGAGACAGGATAAACAAAAGGCATCATTAACTAGAAATGAATGTTAAGTCACTTGGCACAAGCTACTCAAGGGTCAAATTCAAAATTTTCACTAGAAATTCCAAATATCACCAGATTACAGCAAGGATTCACTCACCAAGATTAGCATAGTAGTAAGGAAAATCTCCCAGATATGAGGAATACTGTGGCAGTACAAATAACCCTCCAGGATGTTTGTTCCATATTAAGCTGTTGCGTGATATGTGCTTAAATATTCTGTCCTGAATAATCTGGAAAACAAGAGCAGTGATGATTTTTAAATAGACTGATATAGCCACTGGTAGAAGCTTCAGGGACTCCAGCTGAGTGGAATCATCACCCATTTTGCAGAAAGCTGAGGCACAGAAATTACTAGACATTCCTGCTTAATCTCTCTTAAAATGACAAAGAACCTGCACACTTTGACACCACTTCGGCAGCTCAGGCTTTGTGCAGTAAATTTCAGAGCACCTCATTAGTCTCTCTGGACATGGGGAACTTGCAAATCATTGCGTTCTGTATTTCAAGTCAAATATTTTGTCTATTAGAGTATCTTAGCAGTTGTAAGCCTGATTAGTTCATTGTCAGTTTTACTACCCAGAACTCACAGAAGATAATTATTTGAGGATGGCATTACAAAGCTAGGTATTATTTTGAGATAATGAGAGCATTCAAAACCACAAAGACTTTCAGTAAATCAGGCTGCACTAATTATTCATTTTTGCTTAATTATAAAGGGATATTAGCATTTGGATACATCACTGATTCAACATCTCAGTTCTGTAACAGTTACTTGTTTGATGAAACAGAAAATGATCTCTTGGCAATTACTGTATGTCTCGGTACAGGGCCACAAACATACATTCCTAGATTTTTAAGGTCAGAACCGATTGCTAGGTTATCTGCTTTATCATCTGGAACACCACAAGCCACAAAAAAAAGATACAGAGATGTATAAGTAATGTGTATTTATAAAACTAATTAAAGTTACCTCGGATCAACTATCATACTGGGAAGAACCATGGTGGTTCTTACATCGATGGGAGCTTTCTCGAATTTGCCACAAAGGCATGACAAGATTCAGGGGTGGGAAGCTATAACTGGACAAATTCAGCCTTCAAATAAAGTGCAACTTTCT
Organism: Aegotheles bennettii; assembly: GCA_013398125.1. Taxonomy (NCBI): domain Eukaryota; kingdom Metazoa; phylum Chordata; class Aves; order Caprimulgiformes; family Aegothelidae; genus Aegotheles; species Aegotheles bennettii. Next base: position 89,720 of record VZRW01012884.1, on the reverse strand, counting down.
AAGTGCAGTCTGCTGTCGGGCCATATGTTCTTACAGATTTGCAACAGAGGCTGGCAGGTCTGGAGATGGGACACTGCAAAGGGCTGGGATATGGCGAAGAAAGAGTTTTCTCGTAGGCTGGCTAAGCAGGATTGCCTTGACTTCTTCTGCAGCTCGTTTTTTGGGATCTCCTAAGGAGATTTCACGCAACTGGCAGTTTATGCATTGCACAGGGCTCAAGGTGTTTTTGCACAGGGCTCAACGTGTTTTTACGTTGGTGTTCCTAACCTAACATCTCTGGCCTTAACACAGGCATGTCTGGGTGAAACTCTACAGCTCTGAAGTTGGACTAAATCTGATCCCTTATCATTCATTCTTGTCTTAAAATCTATGGAACCAAAGAAGGTACATACCTGCAGCACAGAAAACCCAAAAGGAAGCAAAAAGACCCAATATAAGCTGAACAAAAGCAGCTGTTGGAGTCTAAACAAGCTAAAATCTCTGTTAGCAGCAGAGTTCAGGGACATTTGTTCAATAAATAACATGAGTAAGTATTGTCACAAGCACTGGTTTTCCTGGAATTTTTGATTGCCTTGACAAAAAAACACCACTAAAACAGCAGTTATGTTGTTCCAGACAATGCACTGCTAGTGGCAATACACATAATGCTAAACTGGGGCAAAAGTTAGGTGTTCGCATGCTTGTCTTACTTTTGCCTACACCTAATGAACATCGCTAATATGCTGTTACTTATTCACATGTCTAAGTTAATTTCATCTTTTTTTTTGGTCCCGTAATAAGAGACTTCGGACTGTATTTCCATCACTGACAAGAGTGTATCTGAATATTTCTCTTTGGAAAGTTAGGTGTGTCAGTTCTCAGACCTCCTGTGTGGTAGCGGGGAGAGGAAAAAAAAAAGATGACTGCTGTTTCTCCATCTGTAAGTTATGCCACTAAACAAAGACAGAACCTAGAAAGTACATATTTTCGAGTGTTTACCACAAAGCCTAAATATTACAGCTCCTTCCTCCTGCTTTCTCAGAACTGGGGCATAATCAGATAAGGAGATGTCTGCAAATTTATGTGGTCAGGAGGTTTTCACAGACGGTGGAGTTTTCCGTCGTGCTGGTAGCCAACAAGGCTGCAGGGGAAACACATGGCTCCCATTCAACGCTGCCTCAGCGCACCCCACACGAGCACAGCTCTGACACGGAGCAGGGCCCTGGTGCCACGCAGCACACGCAGCCATCGGTGCATGTCAGGCACACAAACCTCACCAGTGCAGTCCCACAGCAGGCTGGGGAGCTGGACTCGGTGATCTACCACAGTTAACAAATGAAAGTTTAATTTATCACTCTCCTGGTCTACATAAGAAACCTAGCTGTCTGTCATGATGAAGAGGGGAAACAACAACTTGGCAGAGAGAGAATGGAAAAGTATAGAGAAAGATAACATGGAGGACCAATCAATTAAAATGCAGAGTGGATAGCATTGCACATATTGCAGAGACAGACAGCAGCTACACAGTCTCTCCAATGATGAGACATGACAGGAAGATTAATCAGAGGAGGAATGGGTTAGGATCTCTGGCGAGATCCCCCTTTTCTTTTTGGAATTCATTAATAGTCCAATATTTTTGTCTCCCTCATCCTCACACTTCAAAAAGTTCACACATTGCCTTAATCATTGCTGCTTCTCAACATGCCCTGGCCGAGCATCAAACATTTCTTTTGTACTTTCTGCTATCCCTCTCTCCTCCTCTTCCCCAGCAGAGGACTGAGCATGCTGCACAGGGATTTAGGGGCGTTTTGGGTTTGTTTTCAGAGAAGACCAAGCTGAAAAAGTGCAGATATACTGGACTGTATGTGTCCAATGGTGTTTGCAGCAGTCCACTGCCGCCAGTGCTCACACTCTCCAGCCAGTGGCAGACCCTCACAAACATCATTTCCTAACCCACACCACGTCCACAGCACCAGGCAATTCCTCTGTGCCTGCAATATGGGTTGTTGGCCAAATGATTCAAATCTCTCATTTTGGGCTATGACATGTTTGGCTTAGGCCACCAAATGCTGTGAGAAGATCAAGGACCTCAAGAATGTGATTGAATGTTTTCAGAGGTGTCCAGGATAAAGGGCAGAGGAGAGCTGTGATGTCCTTGCAGACATCTGAGCTGAAGACTTTTTCTGTACCGATATCCTCACACATGGACATGCACCTGCACCGCAGTCAGCAGGCAGGTGATTATTCTGATGATATCTAGCACATCGGAGCACTCTGACACAACAGTGTTACAACAGAAGATGGATAACATCCACCAGAAAAAAATAATCCTGCTAGGAATTTACTTCCTGGAATCAGATTTTAAAGAGAGGATATACTGCTTGCAGATTTCAGACGCCAAAAATCACTCTCAACTGTTTTATTCCTTTCCTAAGGAAAGTTAAGCCAGGACTTTTAGGCAAGTTGAAATGTGAAATTAATATCTGTTCATAAGAACAGAATCCCCCTTAGCGGTCTCAAAAATTTCTGAGAGTCCTGAATTAAAAAATAAACAAAAAAACCCTCAAACCAAAACCACCCTTGCAAACAAATGAGAAAACCCAAAACATAACTACAACACCAGGCATACATTACTCGGTTTCATTAAATTAAACCTTCCAGGAAGATTTTTGCTTTCGCTTTAGTGTTTCCCCTCCGAGCGGAACCTCCAGCTTGCTGGTTGCCCAGCTGCTTCGGCTTTATTACGGGTTATGTTGTCCCCTGGGCACCTGTGGCTGCACAGGCCAACGTGTCCCAGAGCAGCACTAAGGACACATCTGTAAGCGTTGGAGCTTGATGTGATGGACACCAAGGCCGTGGGGACTGCAGATTACATCCCCTTGAGACCAACCGCAGCACAGGCAGGAGAGGGGCAGCGAGGAGAGTCATGCAGCCCCCATTTTGCTAAAAATCCCCAGTGATAACAGGGTGTGTGCAGGGAAAGGGCAGATGATACAGGAGGCACCCTGGTTGTCCCTCGGGGTACTTCTGGAAGGGTAAATTAGACTGTAAGTGCTGGCACATGGTCCTCCAGCCTTGTGAGTCAGATCCTGGTGTGGGCTGTGATAATTATCACTACCTCATCAGTGCTTATGGGGAGTTTGAGGATGCAGAGCAGTTCCCAACAAGCAGCACAAAGCCACACTCTTTTGAGGGTGAGGACAGTGTTGTGAGGATAGCTATGCCAGGGCTCCAAAAATGTTCCCTGGCTGACTATCTTCACTGGCACAGAAAAGACTAAGCTACTGTCTTGCGGCAGCTGGAGGTAGATCAGCCACGGGCAACCTGTACTGCAGGCAGCAGCACTCATTGTGTTTTTCAGAGGAGAGCAAGCACAGCGGGAAATGTGGAGCTTTACAACTGTTCACAAAGACGGATGCAATTGCAGAAGCATTAGCATAAGACAAATGTATTTGCACCTACAAAGTGAGCCACTTTGGTGGTAAAAGTGTGTCAAAAATTGATGTGCAAAATTGCGAAACAATTAGAAACCTGCTTTTGAAATTGTAGCCTGGGCCCTACTTCTAAAGAGCCTTTCATCTCTCCTCCATCTCTGAATTCAGAAAGGGTTCTCTTCACATTTGAATCATCTGTCTCTCTGTTTAATAGCAATCTAATTATGATTATTTATTAATATTTTATAAGCATAATCAGGCCTTTCCCTTATCCTGTGTGTGAAGGTAAGACATAGTGATTTACATGCCCCTCCGTTTCCTTCAGTAAGACCAATATCCCCATCACAAGGCATCAAAATGTTAAGGAATGGTCAAGGAAGAGCTTTACAGCAATATTTTCTCAGAAATGAATTCCAGTAAGGTTTCTTAAAGAAACACGTTCTCTACCAATGACAAGGATAGTGATTCATAAGCCATAAAGCCTTGCAAAGGCAAGATCACACATGAGAACTTTTCCATGTGTTGGGTAGCTCCCATTTTTCACCGTGTCAGTTTTCTAATGCGGATTCCGATAATGAAGAAAGTATTTCCTTAGGGGGAAACTTATCAAGATGCTGAGATTTTTTCCTGGTGACCAATTGCCTGTCATGAAAACCAAGGTCTGATGCTGGCTGAGGACAGGAGCAGCTGGACAGGTACAGAAACCTCACTGCTTGGCAAGGTCCCAGACAATTTTTACTCACCTCTAGTGTAGTCAATACAATCTTCTCAACTGAAGAAAAATAAGCCTCCCACAAGAACTGTGTCTGCTGTCTAAGTGCTAGGATTTTATCCTGATGGATAGACCTGATTGTAGAAGGAATCTGTAATACAAGATGTAATATAGTCAGAAGCTTCAGAAAACAATGCAAACTCATCAAATTAATATGCTGCTGACAAGCCCTCTTTATTAGCAAGCTGCACAGCTGCAGTGCTCCTGTCCAACAGAGACGCACGTGTAACTGTTAAAAACTTGATGTAGAAGCAAATGAGACACAACCCTTTATAACCTTTGGTACTGAATATATGATTTTGTTTAACCTACTTCCTCTTAGTTTTTGATTGTTTTATGGTAGCAAAAGCTTCCCATCCCCAGCACTGTGGTTTAACCACAGTAAGGAGCTCCTCCAAACACCCCTCGTGTACAAAGCTTCTTGGGGACTAGTATTTTTACTAGTACCTACAGGTCACAGAATCACAGAATCTAAGGGGTTGGAAGGGACCTCGAAAGATCATCTAGTCCACCCCCCCGCCAGAGCAGGGTCATCTAGAGTACATCACACAGGAACGCATCCAGGCGGGTTTTGAATGTCTCCAGTGAAGGAGACTCCACAACCTCTCTGGGCAGCCTGTTCCTGGTCCTGAGAGTCCAACAATAGGTCAGGTCCTGAGAGTCCAACAATAATCCCTGCTCTTAAGAGCATATTAAAGGGATATGGAATTGCATTTACCACAGCATGGCAATGCTAAGTGCCCTAAGGAAAACATAGCAACATCTTAAGTAAGACTCCACTTTTTGGGAGCCTGTGGATCAAACTGCATTTTACTAATTACTGTGGGTGGAAAGAATAACGTCTCCCACAACACCTGTTATTCACAAGGGAAAACACTGCTTTTTTCCCCTTTCCATTAAATCAACACATTAATTCTGTTATAAATTGCCTTACAAATAAAACCCAAATTGTCCTGCTGCAATGCTTTGCCATTAAAAATGTAACTGCTCACTGGATCAGAATGGGAGGGCTTCACTTTGACATCCTTCCTCATCCCCGGTCCCTCGTCCATCCTGGAGGGAAATTAATCTATGGATGTGTCATTCTTTAACTTAGGACCTTGACCAAAGCCTCCAGCACATCACTTTGACAATGCAAATTGACATTGTCAAGGGAATTGAACTGCAATTTGCTTCAATTACAGGTTCTATTCCCAGCACCAGAAAGGCATCTACAATTCATTGCTGATTTGTGTGCATTTTTCCTAGGAATGTGCTTTTGCGCCTACGTTTTTGTGATTTCAGATTAGGCTACCTCATTCTCAGACACCCATAAATCTTTTACCTAAGTTGTTAGTTGTAAAAGCATATACCCAAGCTGTGTGTTGCTTTCTGCACTTCCCAGCTTATCCTGAAGTCTACCTGCACCCCAACACATCCCACTCCTTCCTGACCAGAATACATCTTGCTTATTCCTAAAATATTGAGAGGTAGCAGTGATCATTATTTGCTTTCACATGCTCTTGAATCAAATGATTTCACACAAAATATTTTCCTGAAAAAAATTGCTATTTTAAGAATTTATATATGAAAAATTCCCACAAGAATCAGTAAAATCTTTACTGCATTGTTTGCATCCAGGTCCGGACAGAGCAGGACTATGGCTCAACAGGGTGTGGTGTCAGATGGGACAATCTCTGCTCTCTAAGACCTTCGTCTCTTAGACATTCATCTTATAGACACTGCTAGCTATAATACAGAAGCTGAGCTTATGAGAGAGTTAGCACTACAGCACAGTGAACAGAAGCAAATGGTCAGACTGTCAAAGATACTGCTTCACATTCCTGCGCTATAGGCCCTTTAGGTAAAATATAGGTCTATAGGTAAAATATTCCCCGCAAAACTATTCATGTTGTGATGCAGTAAACAACTGCATCAAATCTCATCTTTTGGGGTGAATATTTTGTCTTTTCATTACTTTCCCAATAAGTTCCAGTAAGTAGAGGGATAATGAACATTGTCTGTACTGACCGTACATGGATGTGTATTAATCACACCTGGGATCATTATCAACAGCAAACACATGATCAAAGTCACTGCACAGTGGTGCTACAGCATTATTTCTATAAACTTAAATATTTCATTGCGTTATGTGCAACCTTGCATGTGTGTGCACGTGTGTGAGCAAGAAACAAAATCAATACTTATTACCAGCTACACCTTTTGAAAGGGAAGGCTGCTCGGACTGTGAAGGTTACTGAAAGAAGTTATGATTTTACAGACCATACCATGCTCGTGAGTGCCTGCAAACACACTGCCAAGGTTAAAAAAAAGCCTTGGTGCCTGCTCCGTGGCAACAGCTGGAAAGAAAAAACAGAGCTCCCATTTTAACTGCATTTGACTATTAGTTATCAATCTACTTGCCCAGAAAGACAGGTTGGAAAACGATGTATTAATACTAATCTGGTAGGATTACACTGGAATTATTAGAACTGGATGACGTCTTAATAAAAGGTCATTTCAGTAATAAGTAGGGGAAAGGAAAAAAACACCCTGCACAAATAAATGCAGAAAGGCTGGATTAAGCTCTCCCAGCGCTATGATGAGGAGAATATGCAAATAAAAACATCCGAGCTGCTCTCAAACAGGAAATGAAAAACTGTAACATAACAGAAACATTTCCCAGAGCAGACATTCAGGCCCTCTGCCAGCTCTTTAAAAACACTGTTAATAACGGTGCAGTAGCTGTTCAATATGGAAGCAGCTGTGAAAAGAACGAATGGCATGTTATTGGAAAGCATGAAAACCAGTAAATTATTATTATTTAAGGAGAGAAATAATGTTGCTCAGAAAAAATGCACTGTCCACAGAAGCAAAAATCAAATGGCCCTTTTTTGTTTGCAGCTTATATCACATTAAGGAGAACAGGCAGCACTTCGCAAGGCGTGCTAGGCCAGCTCTTCACAAATATTTACTTCTTCAGGCAAATAAATAGGCATCTAACGAGATTTTCAAAGGTATTTCATTTCTGGGGTGCCAAGACGGCTGTACCTTTGAAGGCTTCTCTCCGTGGATGACATTAGCTTGCCACTTTGGAAAGGAGTTCAATTCAACCATGAAAAAAACCCCTCCTAGTGGCTACTTAGGGGCTATTCCAGATCTTGTGGATCTCAGCTTCATGCTGGGCAATGGTGTTTTATCAAATGGTACTTTGGGGAAAACAATTTTTCAAGTACTTTTCCTAACACCAACTTCTCCACATACTTTACAGAATGTATTTAGGCTATAAAACCCACTAAGGAAACAGAAAAAAAATAATCTAGTGAGTTTAAAACCAAAGTAGATAGCAGCAGGGAATTTCTACCTTTTCAGCCTGCTTTTGTTCCATGACCTCAAGGAGATTAACAGTAAGTGATACGAACACTGCTTCAGAAAGCCATGTTACATGGTCCAGACATCAGAAAAGGGACAGATTCTGCTTCCCTCAAATGTCAGGTGGTAACTCCTGCCTGAGGAAACACCTGCTTTCCTGATGAGACCCTTCAGTACCTGCCAGCCAGACACACCGTGCTGGTGGGATGTCCAGGGATAAACTGTTTCTGAAGGACGAGAGCAGAACCTGCCTTCAAGTGTTTTCTCTCTCATCACAGCATCCTGTCCAGGACAGCTCTGCCTCAAAGAGGCGTCCAGGTGCACCACACCAGAAGAGATTTCATGCTCTTAGGAAAAATAAGTGTCTCTGGCATTTAAGAACGTGGCCTGATGGCTGCAATGACCTTCAGGTCAAAAAATGAATGATGTCATATTAAATGAGTTCGTAGTCAGTGTGACACAGACAATCCCTTCATGATAAAAATTCTTTTACAGCCCTGACCTTTTGGATTCATCTTCCCCATCCATTTAGATAGTGGCAGCAATAATCAACTGATCTGCTGAAGGCCATGGTCTTTTTCTTACCTGTAATAACAATCTCTCATCGCCTATGACGGCAGCTTGGTTCCAATCAATCACTTCCGAGAACGGCAACTCCCATCCGTTGCTGAGCATAACCGGGACACAGGCAGCCTGCACGCACACAGAGGCATTGCAGTCATTAGCGGGTGCCCAACTTTTAGGGCAAGCTTTGAGGTTTGCACCAATGCCATGACCATGGTTTTCTGCACAAGCTTAGAAGGAAAGGCAACGTGGCAAAGAAAACCAGAAGCCAGAGTCCACAGGAGGGCAGCCCAAATGTTTCTGGTTTTCCATTTTCTGCTTATTCATAGAATCACAGAATCACAGAATGGTCGGGGTTGGAAGGAACCTCTGGAGATCATCTAGTCCACCCCCTCTGCTAAAGCAGGTTCACCTAGAGCAGCTTGCACAGGATCGTGCCCAGGCAGGTTTTGAATATCTCCAGAGGAGACTCTGCATTCATATTCACTGAAAGGTGGGATTTGCATGGAGTGTGGCATTTGAAATCTGGTGTTTACACTGCCAGGGGAGGGCAGAACTGTTAAAATGCTGCAGATGGGACACTGAAGAATTTAGTACAAAATGATGGTCTCCTTTGCTGCTTTGTGAACCATTCATCAGGGAGCAAACTCCCTCAATTTTTATAATATGTTGCCAGTCAACCATACAGAAAATACAGATAATATTTAATTACAGAACACTTTTTTAATAAAGAAGGAGTGAATTCCCTATCCTGTTTGATATCAACGCTCCAAACAGAGGCAACTGCACAAACACAACTCATCTGTCATCACCTGTCTACAAAAATAAGAACTGCTTTCTGTCTTAAAGCAAACAAAAGGCATACACATTTAGTATCTATTTCATACCAGTATGATCTGTCTAAATTATTTAATCTTTTGTGAGTTGCACAAGTTCCTATGCACAGAGAGCAAGCTTGTGAATATCAGTAAATAGGTCAGTATTTCCGTAAACGAATGATGCCACTACGTTCTGGTCAGCTGGATCACAACATAAGATCCAAACCAAAAACCTCCTGATATGATGAAAGAACCTGTTACAAGAGGATCTGCACTGAGCCTGTGCTCTGGTTCAGTTTCTTTGGGATCAAGCCAAGCTTGGACCACAAAAATGGACAGAGGGCTGAAGCACCTCTCCTATGAACAAAGGCAGTTGCAGTTTTTCAGCCTGCAGAAGAGAAGGCTCCAGGGCGACTTTAGAGCAGCCTTCCAGTACCTGAAGGGGCCCTACAAGAAAGATGAGGACAAACTTCTTAGCAGGGCCTGTAGCAATAGGACAAGAGGTGATGGTTTTAAACTAGAAGAGTGTAGATTTAGAGTAGACATGAGGAAGAAATTCTTTACAATGACAGCGGTGAAACACTGGAACAGGTTGCCCAGAGAGGTGGTAGAAGCCTCATCTCTGGAAACATTCAAGGTCAGGTTGGATGGGGCTCTGAGCAATTTGAACAAGTTGAAGATGTCCCTGCTCATTGCAGGGGGGCTGGACTAGATGACTTTTAAAGGTCCCTTCCAACACAAACTATTCTGATTCCACGATCCTCTAAGCTTAAGTGCTCTGAATTTGGTCCTGACTAGGGTTCATAACTTCCCCTATCTCCCAAAAGATGGTACAAAGGGGAACCTTTCAGGCTGCTGTACCCTCCTTGATAACATGCATTACACACAGGATCTTAGGCTGGTAAAGTCTCTGCATTACAGCAGTGCTTATAATGTGTGAAGAAATGTGATCTTCTGTAAGGAAATTACATTAGTGCATGAAAAAAAACCAACCAGAAAACACTTAGCAATGTGTTTTCATGTTGAAAACATTCTACTAATGTGGATTACGTCTTTCAACATGCCCTGGAGCCAGACAGAAACTGGGAATTCATCATAATTGGTGAATACTGCTGCTAGCCTGCTAGGAAAATCCTCAGTGCCTACATTTTATTATCATTGACCCAGAGCCTCCTAGTTCTGTATAGTGAGGTATGCTCCCTGCTTTCTGCTTCTGAGAAGATGTATCTAGCAGAAGCTGCATGACTTGTGGCCCAGACGAGAGAAGAGCTGAGAAGTGCTCTTTAGAAGGATCTGAAGTGACTTGTCATTCCAAACAAGCCAGTCCCACTTCTTCCTCTGAAGAGGCTGGAGAGGGAACTGCACTTTGTAGGCTATTTATCTTCTCCTCAGTGGGAGCAAAGTGGTGAAAGTCCAGAACTTGGATCTCAAATGTGACAGGAGGTGCAGGGTTCAGTGATTAAACCTAAGTGTCCAGTGCATTTGGGATGCTCTAGGGTATCCAAGAAACCCATCAAAGGCTGGCAGACATGATGCAGGATCTACTGAACACCTTCTGGAGAAGCAGCAGAAAGCCAGAAGGTTACTGCTGGGCTTCTAAAATGACATCATACACCTACACTTAGGTACCTGAATCCTGCTCTGAACTGTGGTAAACAATACTCTCTAATAGTGGCTGGGATATTTTGTGGTAGATGAAGAAAAGTGATGTAGTGCTATTGATTAACAACACCCAGAGGCAGGACCCTGTAATGTATCCTCATTTGCCATCTCACTGACACCAAGAAGTGTCTCAGCCTCCCCCTCCCTCCCCTCCAGTCCCCATGGAAATCCAGATGCCGGTTCCAGAGGGGAGCTGCAGCATCGCCCAAGATGGTCTGTATGGTTGACTGAAGATCCAGGACCCTAGGGCTGAGCTGATGCTTGCCAAAAAAAAGGGTCACACTGGCTGCAGCCAGAGCAGGTCAGTGTCAGGCTTGATCACTGTGCCGCCAAGCCCTGCTGCCACAGTGACTCAGGAGCCCCCCTCCACTGCCCTCTGCTGCTGGCCAACAGCAAAAAAGGGAGAACATTAACCAAACGGTTTTGAAAGGTGAAGGGGATTCAGATGCTGTCCCAGACACACTGAGAGCTCCCTGAGATCACTGTACATACACTGCCACGTGAAGCTTCTGTCTGGGGCTTTACAACCTCCAGGCCACCTTCGGTATGTTCAGGAAGCACCATCTCAAGACAGGCAATGCATAAGCAGGTCTGTTTTGGCTAAGTGAAAACAAAAAAGCTATTTTTACTGCCCCGGGGCTTACTCGTAGGGTCCAGTGTCTCCCACGGGAAGTCTCACTGCTGGATAAGATACTGCTCTAAGATACTGGTCCAGCCTCTCAGCCTCACCACATCCAGGGAAACCCTTTTCCTGGAGGCAAAGCAATTCAACCTTCAGATAAGCTCAGTGCTCAGCCCCTCATGGGAAGAAGCTGCCAATTGCTCCAGAAGTATGAATGAAAGCCTCTGCTTTTGCAATGTGGATTACTGTCCACTAGGGAAATGAAACACATTTCCCTCCTCCCCACCTCCTTGCTATTGCATGCTGAATTGCAGCCAGTGTAGCTGATGCTTAAAACTGCAGCTCTTACCTGCAAGGCTTCCAGAAACCTGAAAGAGCCAAGCCTGCGGCCACGGGGAACCAGACAAAAAGTGGCATTGTGCAGCATTTCACGGTAATCATACCTAACAAGAACAGGGAAAAAAAGAGAAATTCAATTAGTGGTGAGTCCTAGAGTAACCAGGCGTGAAAATGCAAACAGCTGTTGAGACACATCTGGATAAAATCATCCCTGACCAAGCCCGCTCATCACCAGGTTAACCGGCTGCCTCTGTGCACACGTGTGTCAGCCATCCCCTGGCTCCTGTTTGTGCATCCTCAGGAGCAACCACCATGGGAGAGGACTGGGGAGAGTGGCAATGAAACTGAGAACAAGGGAAATCATTTTGCCTTTGCCATAATCAGCCATTTCTATATAAACAGTCGTGCACAAGTTCTGACAATAAACACATATTAAATATTTTGATGCCCAGAGCATTGTTGCAGCACTTCTGTGACCCTGATTTCTATTCAGATTTAGTCAAAGTCACGCACAACCATGTTCATTTCTGCACAAAAGGTTTGTACAAAGCAAAAACTACCCAAACTATGCCCAAGAAATCTTCTCTTATCACGCAGGCACTGAGAAAGGGACAGGGTTACAATGACTCACTTGGTGGTTATTATCTAGTGTGGTGAGAGGGATAAACTGCTCCATTTTGGCAATTAACCACATGGCTGCAACGACCCCTGCTCCTCCAAATTAAAACTTTAAGTGCTTATAGACACTCCTGTATTTTTCTCCGATCCCATCAATCACCTCAAAACCATTCACCAAAACCACACATCAAATCCTAACAGATTCCAGCCTGTTATTAGCTAATTGTGCTTCTGGCAAACCCATGGAACTGTGAATGGCATCGACCCCGTCTGAGACAAAGGGATCCAGATTAAACACCCTCCATTCTCCAGAGTGTCCTGGACCCTGCAGGCAGATGTTATTATGACAGTAACTTGTGGCACTGAAATTTTCTAAGACTAATAATCTAATTTAATTGTAACTTGCAGGCAGAGCATTTTTTTTTTGCATGTGTGTATATGTGTATGTGTATACATATGTATACGATTATATTTTATATATAAAAAAAGTCTGGATTTACATTTGTATTCTCACACAGGCCAGACAGATGGGAGTAAGCCAATTTTCAATTATAAGCTCCATCTTTAGGAAGAGACATCTTGCAAAGGCCCATTTGCTTAAACAAGCGTGTATAGCTAATTTGCACAAGAAAAGGTCACTGTGAATGGATTAAGATTATCTCCACTGAGAGTAAAATAAAAACCCTCGTTGCATTAATTAAAACTACAAAACAGACTTCAAAGTACATTTTTTTTTAAATCGTTTCTCAACTTTGGTTAAAATACATATATACATATTCCATCTGATTGGCAGCAATTCTTTTTCTCCGTGTGGGATATTGATTGGCAGCCATGTCCCAGCTCGCCAGCCAGCAGTGACAGAGTACATGGGGGAAAATACTAGGAAACTGGAATAATGAAAAAAAATTGCCATTTTTAAGCATTCTTTTTTTACATATTGAGAGGTCTGAGGCTCATCGCTTTCACTGTATATTGTATGACAGATAATGTTAATAAATATCAAAAATAGAATACCCCGTAGGGCTAGAATATGCCAGTCTGAAGTCCTTCATCATTAGCTAGCTAAAAATATAAAATCCTGTTAATACCCCAGAGTGCAACAATATCCACAAAATGTTGATGGCAGAACCAGAACACAAAGAAAAGAAGAGAACGAGGCCGCTGCAAGCAACTCCTCCATATGCCAGTGACGTCTTATATTGGGCACCTTTTCTTTCATATCTGATTTGCTGATATCAGGCAGATTTACAAAGACAAAAAAAAGAAAAGGATTTTGTTGACCACTTCCCAACTGGAAACCAGTTAGCATCTTGCTCCCATTTGTGCATTTTAAAGCCTAACGTGTGATTTACTGCTGAGCTCTGGAATAGCACGGTTCATGGTCATCAAGCAATTTATCTACATCATACTTACAGAGAGCCTCACCCTAACCTTGATATACGGGCACAAAATTTTCACTCACTTCAGCGAGAACCCTTAAATACAACAGGGGCAGACCCTGAGTAAAGCTATATCCATCGAGAGATGCTGCAGCAAATGAATTGCACCAGAGATTCTTCTCACAAACAAATTTATCTGCAATTTCAGCCCAAATGTTTTAGGGTGACTTGACATGATCCTTGAGCACGGTGCTAAGTGACTGATTTCCAGTTTAATCCTCTTCAGCGACCATTCTAGAATCAAGCATGTATTTGAAATCCTTAAACCCAAGGTGCTAACTTTACTCCTACTAGTTCACGGGTAGCACACAAAGCAACACACAGGGGCACCCTGCCTTAGCTGAAAGACAGAAGATAGCCCAGTGTGTTTAAACACAAATTAGGAAACGCTTTTCACAACACATGTAGCCAGCCACAAGTACATAAACATCTCTGTCAAGCAGAAAGCATAGCTTTGAAATTTGAAGCATCGCTTGCGGAGGAAATCGTTCACGTGTACCAAACAGTACTTCAGAGTTGAGTTTGCAGCAGAGATCTTTTCATGTTTTCCTCAGACTGCCAAGCAGCACTCAGGGGAGACCTTGGCCACAAAAACATCACCTGGTGAATGAAGCTCCAGCCCACAGGCTGTGGGAGGAGCAGAAGGCATCAGGACAACCCTCAGTCTCGGCCTCCTTTCCATTCAGCCCACAGGAACCGCGCACACAACAGGAGGTCTGAGCTTTGCTGTTGTTTAGTCAGGGAGGGAAAATTGCTTATGTACAATTGGCATTTTTGTACACATCTCACCTGAAAGCATCACTGCACTTCCCTCAACTCTGATTTGAAATGCTCCCAGTGAAGCCAGTGAAATCATCTCTATGATTAAAGGTATAAATCCGAGTTAAATTTCTGCTGGACTTGAAATCTCCCTTTCACTTGTCCAGGAGAGAAATCAGAGCTGGCACAGATATCCAGGGACACTCTCTCAGCTACAGCAGGACACTTGTACACCAAGTACCGATCTGGCATCTATTGCGAACACCAGTACTGCATCAAGGACGGGCTTGATTTCCCCACTGTCTTCACTGACTAATCTCAACAAGACCTCAGGGAGGCAATGAAGTATTGTAACCCCACTCGCAACTGGTGGAGGGGCCTTAAGTTACAGAGTAAATAGTCTAGTGTTTAAAAGAGGTTCTTCCAGAGCCTCCCACTTCTCCCCTGGCAATGGGGGTTGTATCTGTTTCAGAATTACCTTTTTCCATTAGTCGGTAATGTCTGAGGATGGCAGGGAGATTTGTTATGGCTCTCCAGTTTGCATTGCTGTGGTTTCTGCAAACCCAGCGCTGACAGCTTGTGGGGACAGCCCTGCACTGCCTGCCTATCCACACACCCGGGTTCCACCCGGCTGTGGAGGCTTTTCAGGTTCCACTTGCAGCTGAGGAATCAGAGACAACTGTGTGTGCCACAACCAAGCCGTGGGCTGAATAGTGGTGGAGCTGCCGTCTCCCCGGCACCGCAGGGCACCGCGCAGGCAGCCGGCCGGGCGCTGCTTCCTTACTTCTGCTGCTTCAGCGTCACGCTCCTTCTGGCACTTTCCGTTCCTTTGCTGCTGGCAGTTAATCTTCATGAGGTTTACTGTAGGAAAGCTGTGAGAGGAGTCCACTCATTTATTTCCAGAAAGCTCCTGGTTTTCATGTTATAAGACTGCTGGGGAGGGGAGGCACATGCTTACTGCTGATACTCCTGTGCTCCTTCATTCTGCATGCTCGCACATTGGTAACATTTTACTGCCAATTTTAGGGTTGGCTTGGCCTGGGCCTCAGCTGCACCATTCAAACATGTTAAAATCCTAAATGCGCATGCCTTTTAAAATGACAGTCGGGGCTTTATAACTAAAATAGCTACAGATTTAACTCAAAGCTCACGTTCCTCTGTAAGGACCAGAGTATGTTTTATTAACTTTCAGGCTTCCTTCCATAATGATTAAGTGCACCATGTTCACAGCTAATACCTTTTTAGGCAGCATAAACAAATAGCTCTATTTGTAATCAATTCTAATTTATTCACGCTTTAATTGAAATATCCCCTCCCTGCTACCACCCATAGCTGAGAAAACACGTTTGGCCCCATCTATCACGCAGGTGTAAGCACTGCAACGTAGTGTGGGCAATTATCTGAAGAAGAAACGCTGCTCAGCCAAATGCTCTTACCGTTTCAACTTCTTGATCCAAAACATTGCTTCTGTCTTTCCCCATCCCCCTTTTTTTTCTTTCTGATGTGCCGACCTTGCCAGTCAGCACGTGGATTAAAGGGCTGCTTGGGATTCTTGGTTCACCATTATCCCAAGGAGCTGGAGCAGGCTGCAGAGGCTCTGCAGTGACTCATCAGCCATGCCATAAATTCCTTCTCACAGCTTAAGCATTTCCCCATGTCACTACACTTAAGAGATTATAAACTACCCTGGGAAACATTTTCACTACCAGCTTTAATGTAAACTATTTTTTCCAAAGCCACATTGTCATCACCATTGATTGAAGTGAGGTCTAAAAAGACACTGGCTGTTTAGACCAGCATCCAGCTACTCAGAGGTAATGATTACCTTACTTCATCCAGCTATGTCACCTGTCACACAGGAATCACAAAGCAGTGGACATATTTTCTTATCTAATCCTCTGAACGCTGATAAGGGGTACCATCGCTGTCCCCATTTCACAGATGGAAAACCTAAGAGGCAGATGACTTGTGGCTTCTCCAGCAGCTAGACAAACTTGGGAATGCCAACCCCAGCGTCCTGACCTGCTTCCCTCCTCTCTGGTGACACAGCACTCCCTGAAAACCAGCTGTATGCTACGGCTATCAAAATTCAAATGGAAATACAGGAGCAGAACCCAAACCAAATGCAAACAGGTTTAACCCAGCAGTGCCACACATAATCCACCTTTTGGATTTTGCATCTCTGCACTTCCCTCAACTCTGATTTGAAATGCTCCCAGTGAAGCCAGTGAAATCATCTCTATGATTAAAGGTATAAATCCGAGTTAAATTTTTGCTGGACTTGAAATCTCCCTTTCACTTATCCAGGAGAGAAATCAGAGCTGGCACAGATATCCAGGGACACTCTCAGCTACAGCAGGACACTTGTACACCAAGTACTGATCTGGCATCTATTGCAAACACCAGTACTGCATCAAGGACGGGCTTGATTTCCCCACTGTCTTCACTGACTAATCTCAACAAGACCTCAGGGAGGCAATGAAGTATTGTAACCCCACTCACAACTGGTGGAGGGGCCTTAAGTTACAGAGTAAATAGTCTAGTGTTTAGAAGAGGTTCTTCCAGAGCCTCCCACTTCTCCCCTGGCAATGGGGGTTGTATCTGCTTCAGAACTACCTGGAGCTGGAGCTCATCTTTGGCAGGGAGTATCAGCACATAGCGCCTTTGATGTCAGATGGGACCAGAGCTGTTCCCTTCTCTTCAGAGCCAAAAACTGCTGTGGCACTTAATCAACTATGTCCACGGCTCCCTCTCTGAATCTGCAAGCCCAAAAACGCACATTGCATCTTCCAAAAGTCTCTGCATCAGTCCAGGTGCTACAACAAACAGAGATATTAAACACCTACAACACAAGGCTGAATGGAGAATTATTTCCCAGTTTTCCAGTATATTCAGTTTCGGGTATGAACCAACCGTGGGTGAATGCTTAATACAGATGGCTCTGAACTACTGGCTGGAGAGCCTGAAAAGAAGCCCACTCTGTCAGGTGGAGCGTCTTGTTGCTTGGTTTCTATGAAGGGATGTTGCCTTTTAAATAAACTGTCAAGTGAAACTTGCTTTTTGAAAAAATCAAGTGAGTAACTGTCTTTGTGAAAATGCTGACAGCTCAGCCATGCATCAGACAGAGAGGTGCCCAAGACGGAGCTCGAAAGGCTAACGCTTCCTACTTGGAAGGGTGCTGTCACCATGCTTTTGGATTTACGGCTGTGCAATGCTTTGGGGTGAACCTAATGCCAGTTAACAGGTTACTGGCTGGCAGTTCATCTCCCTCTCTGCAAGCACTGGTTCTGGAATGAGAAAGTTTGGAGGTGCAAAAACATAATTGGAAAACTTTTTTTTTTCTCCCTGCTTAAAGGGCTAATTGATTTCACAGGTGTTTAATTATCATTTGCTGTGAGATAATACCTTGTAGTGCCATAAAAAATGAATTTAATTTTCGAGTGCTTGCGAAACCATTGCCAAAGCCAAGTTAGAGCTAAAGCTAGATAATTATTCTATAAATCAAACACACTGCCTCCTTTCTTTGAAATTTTTAATACTTGGCTATAATGATATCTGACGACCTTGAAACTAACATAAAAAGGGTTTTCTTGCCAAGTGCTGAAAGGCAGCCATCGGATGATTTCTTTCAGCCTGGCTCATTACCATGGCCAGTGCCACCATGCTGCCCCAGCTGCGGGACTGCAAGGGATGCGATGGTGCACGCGCAGCAGCAGTGTGTGTGAACAGTGATCTTGGCACACAGCTGACAGCTGAGTACGTGTATGAGCACGAGCCCCACCTGAAAATGCTGCTAAATTAATGAAAGTCTTGCAAAATTCTTCTAGGCTTAGCAATGGAAATGAAACTGTAAACATTCAGCAACTAATGTCAAGGTACAACTGCTTTCTCCTTTCCGTGCGGCATTTTCATTGAGTTCAGGAGGCTGCATCAACAGAAAAACAGGGGAGTCGAGTTCTCACTTCAATGTACTGCTAGAGGAACTTTGTTACAGTTAGGATGGACAGGAATCATTGAAATTTAAATCATCTTTAAAGTCTTCAGTGACATCATGGTTGGATTCAGTTCCCTTTGATATGCACAGAAACATGGGCACAGCAGCCATCACAGTCACTGTGCAGTCTAACAAACAAAAATGCTCTTACGATTTTTGTCTAAATATTTACACAGAATGCCCTGTAAATCTATATGGTGCACGCAAAGCACGCACAACATATGGACGGGCAAACACCACCCAACCGGCTCCCCGTGTGGCAGTTACACCCCCTAGAACAAGTAGTCTTATGCAGTAGCAAATGTGGTCGCACCACCGTAATTTGATGTTTAAAGGTAACTGCTTATGTAACAAGTGTGCCAGAGAGGGTTGGTAAGTGGTGTGTCAGATGCAAACCTTGCCAAAGTACCTCTCTAGGCAGCATTATGCCCCAGGTACCAGCAGCCTGCTAATAGTGTCATGTAGCTTCTTCTAAACCCAAATGTTGGCTACTAGGCTTTGAAGTCCTCTAAGAGCGCCTGTTTCACAGCAGCACCTTGTTGTGCTGGCAGCAAGAAAACTCACAACACGCCTGAGTAGGAAAAGTCCGTGAGGAAGCAAATGCAGCACGCTTCTATCTTCCGAGGAATGCAAATGCAGCACCACACATTGTGAATTCAACACCCTCTCGGTCGGTGGGAAAGCACTGAAGACGCCGATGTTTGCACGCACGGATGCATGCACAGGAACACACACACACAGCCACAGGGTAAGGTTTCACATGAGCCCACCTCCCCCACCGCCCCTCTGAAGTGACATACACGTATATGAATCCTCTCTGCCTGAGATGTGCCCATCTGGCACTTACTGCCCATCAAGCTGCTAGACTCTTACTAGGCAAAGATAGGACCAACCTGTAAAGATGATCCAGTGGTTTGGGCAGGCTCTTTCTAACAGGATTCTTCTAACAATAAATTAAACCAACATTTTGCATCATTATGGTACCCCTACCTTGCCATTTTCTGGAGAGCACAAACTCCTTTTTAAATATTTTAATACAAAAAACCTCAGCCTGCCAAGCAGGAGAACAAAGTAGTATCTCCACTTCACTGATGGGGAAACTGCCATGGAGTTTGAACTCGGGCTTCATCTACGCAGCCTTGTTCCCCAGTACTCTACACAGAAAAATGCAGGAGTAAGTTGAAAGCAATATCTAACTCTTGACAGCATGCTTTGGCGTTTCAACAGAAAACAACTATCCTGGGCTGCATCAAAAGAAACGTGACCAGCATGTTGAAGGAGGTGATTCTCCCCCTCTACTCCACTCTCATGAGACCTCACCTGCAGTACTGTGTCCAGTTCTGAAGTCCCCAACAGAAGAAGGACATGGAGCTCTTGGAGTGAGTCCAGGGGAGGGCCACAGAGATGATCA
The DNA here is from genome assembly GCA_013398125.1 of Aegotheles bennettii. NCBI lineage: Eukaryota > Metazoa > Chordata > Aves > Caprimulgiformes > Aegothelidae > Aegotheles > Aegotheles bennettii. Next base: position 69,958 of record VZRW01012884.1, on the reverse strand, counting down.
GAGGGCTGGAGCGCCTCTGCTATGAAGACAGGCTGAGAGAGTTGGGGTTATTCAGCCAGGAGAGGAGAAGGCTTAATATATGAAGGGGGCCTTTAAGAAAGACGGAGAGAGACTTTTTACCAGGGACTGTAGCAACAGGACAAGGACAATGCTTTTAAATTCAAGGAGGGTATATTTAGACTGGACACGAGGAAGAATTCTTCTACAATGAGGGTGATGAGGCACTAGAACAGGTTGCCCAGAGAAGTTGAGGATGCCTCATTATTGAAAGTGTTTAAGGTCAGGTTGGATGAGCCTTTGAGCAACCTGATTTTGTGGAAGGTGTCCCTGCCCATGGGAGTGTGGTTGGACTAGATGATTTTTAAAGGTCCCTCCCAACTGAAAGCATTCTGTGATTCTATGATTGATTTTTTAAAATTGGGGGTATTATATTCTGTCCTTCACAGGGTGACTTTGTTTGGACTTTAGTCTTCTCCTAGCAGTGTCAAACACTAGTCCTAAATAGCTCCATCTGGTCCCATTAACTGACCTCACATGCTGTGACAGTCCAGCTGTAAATGTCTTTGAGGTAATTTCCCATTTCAAAGCCAGTTTTCTTATTGATTTATTCTCTAACTTAAAAGAAAAAAAAGCCCACTACTGGAATTTCTGTTATTACAGCACCAGTTTGGATTCAAGGCCCAAACAAAGAAAGATACATGCTGCATTTTCTGAAGAAACAAATTTGAGCTCATCTGCCACCCACTCTAATTTTGAGATTACAGGACATACCTGAAAGTCTCAGAGTGCAGAGAAATAAAAGACTTATTGTGAGACCCCTCACTTGTCAACACCTGCAGGCTCTGAAGCCAGTGATTCCCTCCTGCCTGTCAAAAATAAAATAAAAAAATAGGCCTCCAAATCTTTCTTAATTATTTTTAAATAGCTCTTTATTGAAAACTTTTGAGGTTAAAAAATGCGGAAGAGGGTCAGTTTTCTAAAGTTTTATGCTTCAGTATCTGGGGCTACTGAATGTTTTAACTAACCTAGAAAGAGAAATGGTTCCTTACAGCCCTGGATAACAGAATATGAATAAAATCAGTGCCCTGCACCTGCTTATGCCACAGCCCAATAACTGGACCCATCAGAGTCCAGATGATTCTGGCATAAAGGACACTGTCTTCTCCATTAAGGTGCCTGTAGGATTGGGATTTCAACAGGATAGTAGAGAAAGTACCAACCCATGAGGATTGAATTAGAAGGGGTTATAATTTCTATTCTTGCTTAGAGTACCTGGCTGAGCTCTTTACCAAACGATTTAGAATAGTCCTTGTGAAGCTTATCGTTTTCTATTCAGCTCCACAGATTTTCCCATTACGGCTATCGAGCTCCTAAGTGGCTTGTTGGCATCTTTAAAAGTTATAGTCCTCCAGACGCAACATCTAAGAATAGAAAGCAAAGATGATGTGCAACTCTGTCTCTAATTATGCAGGAGTTCATTTCTATGAATGACTGGATTTGCTTCCAAAAAAAAAAAAAAGAAGGACTTTACACAGGAACTGCTGGCAGCATCCCATGTTGTCTAGGCATGCTGACCCAAAATGTGACCATGCTTGGAGGAAAAATTAGTTCAGCAAATCCATGGAACAACTCTGAATGAAATAGAGAAGTGATTTATTTTTACTCATAAGAAGTCAGCTGCAGCTTAGTCCCCAGGAGTGGTAACACCACAACATATCTAGATAATTCAATATTTTGGTTGTTTATTGGTTCTCATAGTTGTCTTCATCTCAGAATCTCAAAGTATTTTATTTCTCCTTTCCATAAATGAGACAAAGCTACCTCAAAAATAGGAGGACACAAAGTAGGGGCGGTGGAGGGAAAGACCCTAATTCAGTATATTTCAATTTTGTAGCACTGAACTGTACAGTGAAATCCCAGCACTGATAAAGTCCAGGGTGGGTTTCCACTGACTGACAGTAGGTGCTGATCTTCTGGACTTGATGAGGACCAACTTCTGCACTAAAGCAGTGCAGGAGAGGGAACTGTGGAAGGGCAGGAAGCTGAAATTTTTTTCCCTGTTGCAGTCAACAGTGAGTATTAAAATAGTTTCCATTTTCTAAGAGAGGAGAAAGAGGAGATAGCGTGAAGAAATATAAAAATGCACTGATAATTGTTCTCCAGTGATGCCTCCTGTTCCTGTCCTCAGTTTTGTTAACATAAAGCTAAATTAGGCCACCCCATGTGCAGTTTGAGAACTAGGACTGTGCCTCACAGAGCGGGCAGGTAAAATGAGATCTGTCACTCTGCAGATCTGCTCCTTCCCTGTGCTTGCTCACTTCTGCTGACTACAGTAAAATCAAACTTTTCTTTTATTTGCTCTCCTCAGCAAAAAAGGCAGCCAGAACAAGAGCATGGCTCCTCTGCCTCTCTGCATCACCAGCTCCCCATTGGAGCCCAACTCGCTCCTCTTCCTGAGCCGGAGGAGAATGCAGTCCACACACCATTAAGTGTAAGTTTAGAATTGCAGCTGGCATTTGTTAGGTGGTTTTTACCTTCATTTATAGAGTTATTCAGGCAACTCCAGTGGCCTTCAGTAGATGCTACACCAGATCAGTGTGACAGCATTCCATTCAGTAGGGCTGGAGTGAGTCTTACCCACTTGCAACAGGACAAGGGGGAATGGTTTCAAACTGAAAGAGGGTACGTTTAGATTGGATATAAGGAAGACATTTTTTACCTTGAGGGTGGTGAGACATGGGAACGGGTTGCCCAGAGAAGTTGTGAATGCCCCAGCATTGGAAGTGTTCAAGATCAGGTTGGATGGGGCTTTGAGCAACCTGGTCTATTGAAAGATGTCCCTGCCTACAGCAGGGAGTTGGACTAAAGGATCTTTGAAGATCCCTTCCAACCCAAACGTTTCTATGGTTCTACAATTGCCCATGGTGATGCATGGGACTTTTAGATCCCAGCCTGAGCATGTAAAATTGCTGTCTAAAAAGCCCTACAAGCACATTTGCATCCACACATACTTCCATGTACACACTTCTGCACTATATACAAAGGACTTTCATCTGGAAACTACTGATGCATGTGCATATGCTTCTTCTCTTGCCTGAGCCTGTGCTGACACACAAAGAACCTCATGTATGATTTTTGCAAAATTACTTTTTCAACAATGAAGGCCCATTTTGAGAACAAAGTGAGAGGAATAACCAACCAAAGCAAACTCAAAACCTCATTTTGAAGGAGAGCTCTTCTGGAGTATGCAAAGCGAGTCTTTTGAAAACCCATTAGTGCCAAACACTACCTAAACCAGACCATATCGCAATTCTGAGTGCTGCTCTTCATTTAGCTCCTGAGAGTGACAGGGAAACCACATACCTGCTGATGGTGAATGCCTGACTGCTCACATGTGTAGCCCTAATGCATCGCCACAGTGTCAGGCAGCAGAGGTATGACAGAACCAACCCTGAGAGATGCAGATTGTGTTCTTGGTGCCTGTTGACGCCCACTCCTGCTCCCAGCGCTCGGCCGGGAATCATCTGTTTCGCTTTTTTAGCATTTGTGCCCCACTGGGCAGTGTCTGCCTGAACATGCTACGTCTGTTTGTGAGCTAATACATTATTTACACAATCTATTCAGGCATAGCAGCAAGGATATAAAACATTTATCAACAAAGGGACCAGTTTGTCATTTTAAAATAATTATGTTTCTTTAAAGAAACCAACAAATTCAGTTGTCTCAGAATTATTTATTAGGTTGTGCAGGCTTGAAAAGACTCTTCTGGAGGTAGAAGTCTCCACCCCACGTAAAGCTTTAGCTGTGAGAAAATTGTACCTTAGCAAGGAAATCTCAAGCTTGCTGGTTTTGTAGCCAGAACCCTAATGAGAAGCACAAGTCAAGTTAGGTGTACAGTGGCACCTTCTCCTGTGATCTGCCAGAAACCGAAGCACCACAAATGAACTTCAAGGTTGCAGGGCAGGGAACACCCAAGTATATTTGCTATTCTGCTCCGCTGTCAGTAGCTGGAGCATACCTACACCACACTTACACCTGGGAGAAGCTTTACCAGCCTCAGCCCTGGTAGGATACAGCCAGGCATCTCCTCCAGCCCTGCTGGGAAGTGTGCAGGGCCAGCCTGGCAGTGCCTGACAAAAAAGGCCTTTGCTCTCTCGCTGCTCCCTGCCCTGCACTGCCTTTTTGTGCTTTCTCCTGCAATTTGGGCACAGGAACAAATGGAAAGGGAAAGACATGCAAGTGCTCACTTCAGAGAGAGGCCTGTGATGTGGGGCGCTTTGCAGACTGCCAAGGAAAACAGGACTGTCCAGACAAAAGGGTTTATGAGGGGATGCCAGCAGTGATCAGATTAGTCAGAAGAACAACAGCTCTTTGGCCAAGTGCTAACAGCCAACAGATGAAGAGGAATGATGGTGACTGCAAGAGAGGCCATGTGATGATGTAGTGCAACATGCAACTGGACTGCTTTTTTATACAGGTGTGTCAATTTTGATATTTTTTAAAATATTTAATATATTTTTTTGAACCTTCCACAGATAAGCACAGAGCAGATACAAAGGCATCCTTGTAAAGGAGGCTTCTGTATCAGAGGAACTTCAGCTTCCTACCTCTTACAAACCGTAACTGCAGCACCCTGCGCTGGCAGGGGAACAGGCTGCACAGTTCCCAGCTGAGTCTGGGTTTTGTGTGCCTTGTCCCCAAGGGGTATAAAAGAGACCGTGAGCTCTCTCTGCAAACTTCCAAGCAGCTGTTCTCCCCCAGCTTCCTCTCTCGGACTCCAGATGGGCTGTGATACAGCCATTTTCCTACAGCAGTGCCTCAAATCACGTTAGATGCGTCAGCAATTTCTGCCAGCGTCAGAGGCTAAAAAGGTGCAGACCTGGAGGGGTTTTTTTTGGAGAATCCTCATGCAGTGAAGACACCTTTTACATACTATTTAAGAGACTATAAAACACAGTAAACCAAAATCCTCTGTAATGCCTGGGATCTGAAACAAGGCTTTTTACCTCAGAAAGGAGCAATTCTACATAGGATTAGTGGGTCACCACGGACAAGCAGCTCAAGGCTGTTACAGAAGAGCAAATGAATCCTTAGATACATCAACCATGTTGTACACGCAGAGAAGAAATTGTCCCTGCGTAACTGGAGCCAGTGAGCCAGACACCAGAAAACATCCAGTGCTAATGCCCCCACATTTCAGCAAGATGCTGAATAACTGAAGACAGGTAAAAGGGACAGAAAAATTATTTAAGGGTAAATACCCTCTGAGAGAGATTTAAAGACCTCAGCTTGTTCAGCTGATCAGAGAGAAGAGGAAGAAGTGGCTTGATTACAGTACATAAGTGGCCCTACAGGGAGAAAAAGAAAAGGCATCGCGAGTTCTTCAACCTGCTGAAAAAGGGCACAATGGGAATCAAGAGGTACAAGTTAAAAGTGAAACAAACATCAACAGAAATCTGTACTAACGCCCTGGCACTGAAGGCAATTTAACCACTGAACCAAACTGCCATGCAATGGTAGCTCCTCCATTAGGCGATCTCCCGAAATGGGAAGCGAGTGCTTTGATGGAGGATTCGCTGCAACTCCTCCCGCTTTACCGGCTGTGGCGCGGGGGTGACATAGAACGGGCTACAGTGCACAGGAGATCAGACGGAGTAATCTCCTTGTCCATCTGGCCTTCCATTTTCAGTAAAAGCTACAAGTATCTGGTGCTTTCTGATCATCCTGAGCACAAAACCTCTACCTCCAACAATCCATCATGCAAACTTCATCCAATTAGATTAGTACTGAAATGCATGGGGACACAAAAAGACACAGTATCTTCTGATAAGCAACCCAGGGCACTACTTAGATCACTTTACTAGAGTTACAGTAAATTCTGTAAGACTAAACAATAATAGACTACACTCGATAACAAAGAACCTTCAGGATTTCTGCTACTTCAGACCAACGCATTCAGCTTACTCAAAAATTATTTATCTGATGAATGGGACAGTATAAAAAGTATCTATTGTTGCACAGGGATCAGTATTATATTCCTGTAGATCTCAATTAGTTTAATTCCTATAAAACTCTTTTCATAAGACTTTTCCACAAAGATGATCATTCTGATCAAAGCACCAAGTGAAAAGGTTTACTCTTTGATCATCATTTTGGTAAACTTAACAGAGGCATCCATAAATTAGAAAAGAAGAAGGAGGGGGAAAAAATGAAACCAACAAATGGTTATGCCTAGGTGGAAATTTTAAAACTATCTTTTTTAAGGGATTACTGTAACCCTCCCGAGTTCATCTGCAGATACTGGGAACACAAATGGATAAAACTGGAAGCCTAGGGATTAGCAAAGTCATTACCACAATCACATTTTCCTTATGCGGAATATTTTGCTTTCTCCTCCCTCCACCTTTCAAAGGTTTGTGATCTTTGCCTAGCAATGCAGCCAGTTTTTCCATGAAACATACCCAGTCCTCTATAATTTAGTTGGCAACATCAGTGTGTATTATCTTTTGCAGTGAGGAGTCCTGTTTCAAACTAGCTTCTCATCACACATTAATATTCTGGTATGGGAGGTTTGCAGAAATGGAGAAAGAATGAGAAATAAATTTGAAGACAGCTCCTTGCCTTTTTTACTGTCCCCCAGGTTAGTCTGCGTTCAGAGGGGAGGAAGGTCTGAGTGCTGCAGGCACACCTCACAAATACAGTTTTCTTGGTTTATACCTTCCTCTGCTTTGGGTTTTCTCGCTCTGCTGAGTAAATACATCTTCAGTGGAAGCATGGCCAGGCGAGGAGACGTGTGGCTTGTGCCTTGCCCACACCTCGACATCTTGAGTTGGCTGTGGTTTCCACAGGTGTCTCCCAGCTGCGCTCAGCCGGCACCGAGAGCAGCCTCGGACCTCATCTCACTCGCAGCATCTCTCACCCCCTTCTCCCCTTTCAGCCTGACAGGTTCGGTGTGGTTCTGCGGCGACCTTTTCCGTGGAGTTTTGAAGGATAACATAATTGCTGCCTCAGCAGATTCCCCGAGAAATTCATGAGAGAGCTTTCAGCTCCAGTTTTGTGAGGAATTCAGAAAAAATTAAGCCTTTAAAGTGACACACGACCTTACTGTCTGTCCCAGCACTGCCACAAATGTCAAAAGCCTCAGCAAACACTGCTTGAATAAGAGATTTGACAAAAGCCCCATAGAGAAGCTATGGCAGATGATGTTAACCCGTTACTCTGTGAATGTTATTGTAGGTGGCAATTTCTGGGTCTCTCCTCAACCCCCAGACTCCTGACAAATGTGCAGATTCCCTCTGCCCAAGGGCACCAGCACACAGTTATTGAATCACTGCGTTTAGACGAATGCTGCAGGGAACTGTCCGTGTTCATCCTCTAGCTGTTTATAAGCATCGCAGCTGCAAAGCAACAGTCTCCTAGCCCCAGGTCTTAACGCACCTACACTCATTTGCAGGAACATAACTAATCTGCATGTGCTCAATGTGGAGGGAAGGGCAGCTCCAGCTGGGCAGGAGGATTTGCTGCTCCACAGCCTCCCAGCAGTGGTGCAGTGCTGCTTCCCCAGCAATACAAACCAGGCCCCACTAAAAGCTGGTACCTGTCTCATCCAATTTGATTTCCAAGCAGTGGAGACCTCGGTAAACCCTGCTGCATAGGAGAGGAAACAACTGCCGAGGTTAAAGGGAGCAGCCTTATGAGACAGCCAGATCCTGTGTGGGAATAGGAGCTCCCTGCTGGCAAAGGGAGAGATGGGCTCCGGGGTTAACCGGGATTGAAAGGCCAAGCACCCAACAGGGACATCCCTGTGGGCTCGCTGGGACCCAGCAGTGGCTGGGTCCCCAAAGGACAGGGCGGCAGCCTGCAGGCACGACCCTGCCGCGCCAGGCTCTTACCCACACACTGCCAAGCCACGCTGCCCCCAGGGGCCGGCCCAGACGCTCTCACAAACCAGTGCCTCCAGGTCACCACAGCCAGGTTTTTGCACATCCTGGTCGGCAACAGCCCTGCTAAAAGCTGTGCTCTCTTCCTGAAGGCACGCAGCTGCTGACAGCAGTCCCAGCCAAGGACACGTGGTGCCTGTGCCCAGGCGGCCCTGAGGGCCCCTCCAGTGCCTTCTGCCCGGTGCAGCAGCGGGCGTCCTCCGTAACCTCAGCCCCGAGCTCCAGCCTCTGGAGTCTGAAAAATCTGGCTGCAGTTTTCACACATTAACAGTAACAAGGCTTTCACTTTGCTCTGTCCACTGCTCAGAAAAACACACCAAGGTCAAAGAAAGACCATGACTTGAAGGCCCTCCCCAGCAGCATCAGGGCCTCGGTGCCTATCAAAGGTTGCGCCAGCAGGAAAAGCGCTTCTGCCTCTGACGTCTGTGCGGTGACCCCGGGCAGGCAGCACCGGGCGAGTCCTGTGCTTGGCCCCAGCACTGTTTGTGAAATGATCAATGACGCATGCAAATGGACTCTTGTTTGTCTTACTGTACATTGCAAACATTGCTTTTAACGACGAGGTTTCTGCCAAATGGTTCTGCACACATCCAAACCGGGATCCTGGAGACCGACTGCGAAAGCAAAGCGATGTGAACACCGGCTGGCTTTCAAGAGGAACTGATCAATGTCTTCTGATTTGGGCTTAGCCTGCAGGACCATTTCCACAGAGGCAAAAAATAGTTGTAAGTAATGTCACGTACCCACCTTTGATGCTCCTGGGATCAGCCTGGATTGCAGGGAGCTGTTGGGCTGCTTTTAAGCTGAAAATCCCTTCCCACTCAGCTTCTGGAGCAACTCTCGTCCTTAAAATTTGAATTCCCTCAATTTCCAAACCAGGTTTAATCAGAGCTTGTTTCTGAAGGCGTCTGAGTTAATAACAAATACACAAGTGCAGGTTTTGGTAGCAGAATGTCTAATTACTTTTACCAATCAGTAAAAGTAAACTGGTGGATACTGTATGGTTGCACCATGTCCCAGCCCAAGCAAAACTGAATTCAAGCCTCTCTGAAAATCAGGTGTGAAAGGCTTGTGAGAGGAAGGTAAGGAGCTATTCCCCACCCGAGCCCTCTCCTGAGGTCAGGAGGATGATGTTGGCCAGATTCTGCTCTCAGTTACTCTGGTGTGAACCTCAGTGGAGTTGCTCTGGATTTACACCGATGTAGCTGAGAAAAAAACCTGCCCTGTCAGTTTTTCTTCTTCGGTGATCAAATCTTGGGCTCCATCTTAGATCTGCTGCTTCTTATGAGTTGCCTGACTTCACCAGAATGCCAGCTGGCATCTCCCTGCTGATCTGCCAGTGTTTAGCTCAGAGGATTTCCAGACGGCTTCACGGGTACTTTTAATTGTCAGGAAAAAAAGCTGCTCAAGAGGTAGCTTGCCTATTCTGAGTGCAGTCATTCGGCTAACAGGTCCAAATGGCTCTGCCCATGCCTCAGAAAAAAAATCAGCAGCACCACAGAAACTGGAGTTTAATGTTCTGCATTTAAAGCCGAGGGTTTTTTAATCTTCAGACCCGTGAAAGGCTGATTTTCACAAAACTGAGTGATAAAACGCTACAAGAAACACTCATTCCCAAACTATTTGTGTGGCTTTTGCACACATCTGTTTCTCTCCTGTCCTCTAGAGATGTCTAAAATCTAATTAACCAATTAATTTGCAAATATATTCTAATTTATTCAAGGCAGATTTTCTTAGTGTTAAATTATCTGACAGTGAACCATACGCTGTACACAGGAACAGGACTTCATTAAAATACCAAAGGTTACACAAATGGAATAAAAATTATATTTGTACTGCAGTCAGCACATACTTATATCCCCTAATGAGAAAATGTGTTTGTATTTCCCTATTTTTAATTTGTTTTTGCATGTTTGGTGTAAACCAGCAGTTAATACATTTGTAACACCAAACTACTACACCTAGTGTGGAAATGTGAATATCCTGAGAGGCTTCCACGTCCATTTAACCTGCAACAGAATTTAAATATACAAACAATCCACCATCAGCACTGGTAAAAGTCTCCTCTCAGCCCAAGCAATGCCACAGCTCATTTGTTATGGGGAATTATGTCCACAGCCGGCCCCGCTCCCCCTGCAGGTAGCACCCTTGGCTGGGAAATCTCAAGCTCTAATTGACAGCGCTTGTGCAAAGTGAGTCTAAACGAAAAAGCTGATGCTTCCTTCTTGATTGCTGCATTGAACGGCCTGCTTTTTTTTTTCCCCCACTCAATAGCTGTGTGAGTACAAAATACGACAGCTGGTTTCAATTCTGCAGCTACTGGAGAGATTGTATCACTCACCATCGCGTGGCATCAGTCACAGCTCCACTCGACCTTCTCGGAGCACAGGCAACACGTTGTTGTGCTCGGCAAAAGCCACCCAACAACAACAACAACAAACACCAATATCCAACCCTCCCCTAGTTACTAACTCTTCAAGTATTTTATTAGCACAAACAAAGAAAACTTTGTATACACTGGGCACAGACTTCTAGAAGACATTAATACCAAACCGCTGGGTTTTTTTGCTTGACAAGCAATTAGAATTTTTATTACAGTTCATTACACTCCAGTTGCACCATGGTCAATTAAGACCAAGTCACCGTTCTTCTAGGTACACGTATGCATAGGGGACTGCTCCTGTACTGGGAGGTGCTCTAACTACATCTGTAGTGCGTTAAAAAATGAGGGACTTTCCCCACATCACACAACGGATCAGTGACTGAGCTAGGAACAGCAGTCAGATCTCTCGGCGCTGCAAACCCTGGGCTGTTGAGATGCACCCAAGCCTGTTTTCATGTCACCAGGGCTACGTGCTCACAGCAGGCTCCATAAATCAAGTGCTGCCACGGCCACAGGCACCAGAGCGGCAGGATACCAGCAGCAGCAGCACTGAGCTCCCTGGGAGGAGCGGAGGGCTGTGGGGGGCACGGCACCTCCTGTGGGGTTTGACAGCCGAGTGGGATGGTCTCAGTGGGAATCGAGAGTGCTGGCAGCACTCTTCCTAATTAAAGAAAAAGAGTAGGACCAGCCAGCTAGTCTGGGGGTGGGTGAATTCGGCTGGAAGACTGGTAAAGCTGGGGGAGAGCGATAGCGTGTCCCAGGGCACACTATCAGTTTTAAAATTACACTTTTCACATTCTTCTCCACTTATTTTTAGCAGCTATATTTAAGGCAAGTACATAAGGAGGCAGAAGTGCCCTACCTGCCCCCACCTCATTATATTTAATTTTTAAAATGCTTACTTTTGAGTATGCAGTGACCTGGAAGAGGGGATGACTGGCTCTGCAGGTGACTACGATACATAGCTAGACATACAGCAACTGTGAGAAGGGCAAGAAAAATGCGAAAGGAGTGGGATGAAGGAGGAGGAAAGGACCATTAGAGCTCAGTGATGGGATATGAATGGCACTGCTCAGGCAGCCCCGAATGCTCCCACAGGAGAATCTGGTCTGGGTCCAAAGATGGCTAATGAGAAGGAGCAGAAACAGTTTCCCCAAAAGAAAGCAAGTGTTTAATTCAGGGAGGAGATGGGAGCAGTCTGATGGGGAATGCAGAGCAAGTGACATAAAGCAGGGAGACTTGGTGCTCCCGTTTGTTTTCAGTCATACAATAAGAACAGCCAATAAAAAGAAGATGGATTATAGTGCTACAAGATTTAAATTTTTTTTAAGCCACAGCTTATAACTAAGACGTGGAACTAATTGTCTCTAAATAGAACTGAGGCCAGGAAATTCTGGGAGATCAGAGAAAGGACAAGCAATAGATAACGTGACTATGATGGCTATGTTATACTCCACATAAAACAAGTGAGGGATGCTTGAACTCCACATGCCTAGGGTATACCTGGACCAGTGGTGAGGGAGAAGCTGAGTCTTGCGGGAGTTATTTTACAATCATCCCTTAGGGACTGCAACAGCTTCCTCATGCATCAGTACCAACCACAGCGAGAGGTGGGAGGAGACTGCCCACAGATGCCAGCTCACCAGGGAACAGCTCCTGCAGGAGAACAGCTTCAGAGGCACAGGGACTCTCTCCCGTGCTTGCAGGAGTAGGAGGGATATGGAGGAGAACAGACAGAAAACAAGTTGTGGCAGAGTGAGGAGCAGAGACAGGGTCTGAAACTAGTTTTAACTCCTTTTTGTGTTTGTTTCCTTACAGCTGTAGGTGAAGCGTGCAGAAAGCAAACACCCAGGTACAGGGCCAGGAGCACACAGGGTGGCTTTGGCAGGGAAGTGAACTACTCAAGTTTCCCATCACGGCCCATTACATCAGGAGGACCCGTCCGTATGGCTTGTCATGGTTGATTATTCCTCCAAAAAAGCTTTCAAATTCATTAATTTTTGCTCATAACCAAACAGAAGAATTAAGCAGTGCAGCTATTTATTTGCTTGCTGCAGTGGTCACTGAGAGAGCTACCTAAAACCACCAAGGACTGAAAATGAAGCTCTTGCAACTTCACAAATAAACCACAAAAATCTCATAAATGCTCTCAATTATTTCTAGCCTTTGACTTGAAACCCTGCCCGTTCGAGCTCCTGCTGACCAAACTCCGACATGCAGACTGTCGCACAGTCAATGAGTGGGGTGGGGCACTGGGTTTGTGTTGGTTGCCTTGCGGGTCGATGTGGCTGTCAATGTACATGGGTGGAATCCTGCTCTCCTATGGAAAATTGACCAGATCATATAAATGGATTGACTGATTTAATTGATTTGATTACACATCTGAAAATCTTCCCCGCTACTGCTGCTCCTGATCCTTCTTCCATCCTCATCCTGTGGTTGAAAACCTTCAAACCCTTGAATTACAACAGGGGATTGCCTCCTTTCCCCCACTCTGAAGGTCTCTTGCCTGAAAAGCTGTATATATTTACATACTTGGTTACAATGTACCACTTCAAAACCGTGCAATGAGACAACACTTCTCTGGTTTAGTTATTAATAAATGACAGATGCATCCACCACTGACCAAAGATGCAAAGGTTGTGAAAAATGAAAAAGGTTGATCAAAACCAGCTCCTGTTTTAGCAACAGCTTAAGCTATTATAATATACTCAGTATCACCTGCCTTAATGTCAACCACAGTATATTGCTGTCCTGATACAGAGGATTGCAGGAGCAGAGCACAATTTCTTCTACATTTTTCATATAAAGCATATGACAGTTTTTAACTTGCTTGAGCAGGGTCTACCACTGAAAATACATTTCATATGCATACTGCTTTTGGCTTGCCTCTGAAATGGCAATATATGCTCTCAGATCTTCCCGACAAGCTTTAGCTTATTTAAGACCAGCTCAGTATTTTCATTTTAGCTGTTGGGAGAAGAAAATAAGGTGGGCAAAAGTCTGAAATTGTCACAACCACCAAAGGCACTGCTTATAATCATGCAGCCGTGATTTAAAGCCAAGTGACAGTCTACAACTGAATTGTCTGGGGCTGCCTACGGTTTATTTACTGAATTCAGACTTACTGCGGGGGGCTCAAAGGAGCACAGGTCCTTACTTATTCGTAGGGAAAGCAGGAGGGAGGCCCTGGTGCTCCAGATACCTCTGGTGTTGAGGAACCCTCTACATGTGTTGTGGTCTTTACACAGCTTCAGCAGAGCAGCAGCAAAACATCACCATGTTGAGTGGAGGGGAAGATGAGCACATCAGCACATGACTTCCCACCTGAGGGGTGCAATACCTCACAGAAAACTGCTGAAGTCTCTCTAGATGAAGGCTTCAACAGTCTGAGAAGGCAGAGACATTTCCCAAGCCCTCACCTCCATACTCTCCTTTTTTCCCGAGCCTGTCTCATGTGGGTCTCAAGATGGCCTTTTGGAAGCAGGCGCAGCTTCTTCTGTAGCATACTTAGAGGTTTTGCCAGATTACAAACAAATAGCTGTGATAAAGCATCGTGATGAACCCATCCCACTGTCCCAGAGCAGGGATGCACAAGGCTGTGGCATTTGTGCCAGCTTAGGCTCCCAGCAACACAGCCCTGTTTGCAACAGCCTCCAAACCCAAGTGGATGAATGAACGCACATGGTGGAAGCGAAGGACTGTCAACGCCTTCGCTGCAGGGAGCTGATGCTCCAGCCCTGACCCCAGACTCTCCATCAGGGCCATCGAGAACAATTTGGACATCTGTCTATGGAAAAATAGGAAATAAAGGTCTGGAGCCACCAACGCATTTAACACTGAAGAGCTGGCACAGTCCACAATCTGCACCACCACAACGTGTTAATCAGCCCCTGCCAGCTGCAGTCTCTGCTTCTCCGGTGTCACAGAATAAAAGAAACACGACAGCTGCCACACATTTTTCCCAGTGATCATGCAGCTTCATACTTTGGGTATTTCTACAATATGCAAAACTGCAGACATACAGAAATTATTTGGGAAACCCACTGGAATGGCTTCCACATGCTTTGCCACGCATTGTGTGCCCCGTTTACCCTATCAGTGAGCTCCCAGCATGCAGGTGTTGATAGGAGGGACAAGAATATCCCCTTTTGTACCAACTGGAGTAGTAGGTAGGGAGAACTGACATACATACGCACACACCCACAACCCGAGTGTTCTGATCCAACCTACTCCCTTCTACCCAAACTGGCCCCGGGTCCATTTGTGGCTGAGGAGCCCCATGCCCTCCCAGTACAGCAGACGGACTACACCATTTGCTAGGAAAAAAGATGAGAGTGACACTGGTTTAGGCAGAACAGCCTGCAAAAGTCCCTGCCACTAAGCTTTTAAGAGCCTTTGACAACACTATCTATACATTTCTGTGTGCTTTAGCCAGGTCTTAATGATCTGATCACACACTGGACAGTCCCTAATGCTATCTAACAGTGCTTCCAAACACCATTTATTAATTACAGCACTTCTCTTGCCATTTTTTCAGTTACAGACAGTTTACCTTTGCCCAGTATAGATATTCTGACTCACTGTACTAACCTGGGGCCATCCAGCAGAACCAGCTGACATTTCCTGGTGAAATAAAGGGTGTAGAATTAATGGAGGGGATCAATTTGGGGGCTTTTGGGATGGCATTCATTAGTCCAACCTCTGCTCTCTCAGAAAAGCCCCAAGGAGGGGAAGGAAAATGCCAGGTTCTAAGTGGGTGAAGCCTTAGTGTTACAGACTTATGTTCGCACAGTGGCAAAACTATGGCTGTGAGAGAAAAAAATAATTAGATCCCAAATCTGCATTTAAACATTTTTGCAGGATTTTGCTCTTCAAGTGGAAACTGTTCCCACGTGGTCTATTTTTAGGTATTTTATATATAAAGAGATCAGAAAAAAGTCCTCCTGTTTCAATTTCTTGGTTGGAAGTTTTTACAGTAAAGGTACTTGGAACCAAAACACGGTGACAGCAGAGGGGAACGAGTGAAGATCCTTGTCTCTGGAACACGAGTGTACGGCTGGAGCCGGCGCAGGGGCGGGAAAGGGCAGGCTTGGCTCAGTCACTCCAGCAGCCAGGATGCACCTCATTAGCCACAGCTCATTTGTGCCTTACGATAACTTGCAGAATAATTTCATGTATTTTGGGATAATAAACTACCCAAAGTACTACTTATCAGTTTCATTCACACAGAGCAAGTCCCAGCATCACTGGCTTTGACCCAGCTTCACTGAGACAAGCATCATACATTCAAGCCAAAGCCCAGAGCAGGATTGGGGATGTTCCTACACACGGGAGAGGATGCTTGTGTCCCTCAGGCACTGAAAGGTGGGGAGAACAGAGGGTGAGGAGAAGAGGCTGCAGAGTGAGGCAGTTTGAGTGGAGAAAGGGATAAGGAGGACTTTTTTTGCTTTTGAGATTAAAAACAAGGCAGGAGCTGCTCCACTGCTTTGTGAAACTAGCAGAAGGATTTTCGGCATCAGTCCCTTGATAGCAGATGCTTGACTTTATTTTTTTACATCACTTTTGAACAGATTGCAGGGTCACATTCCAGCAGAACCTCGGTGCCCTGGGTTCAGTTCTCAGGCTGGTGCCCAAAACTCCGAGGTTCTGGTTTCTTACAAGCATGTTTTGTGAATCCCCCTGAGTCCAGCCTTGCACATCCACTGCACACAGCTCAGGAAGGAAATTGTCTGTCCGCATCAGAAGCAGCTTATGCATCACCTGCTGCATGTTTCCCCTTTCACACAGAGAGAAAATCTCACCCTAATTCCTTCCAACCCCCCTCAAAACATGAGATTCACATCCTGCACATTCCCACCCACCAACGGGGAGAAAATCCCCCCCTTGAAGACGAGCTCTTCAGTGCCTGGCTGACTGCGCTTCGCTTGTGACTGGATGGCTCTTTGGAGACACGTGTGACATTTCATGCTGTTGGAGAGAAAAAAATTGCCCAAAAACGCAGCTTGAACAACAACTTCTTGACTTTTTGCTCCTCACCAATTTAAAAGAATTAAGAATACTGGGAAGGAAAATTTTAGTGATGGAAAGACCATCTCGGGCTTCTTGGCAAGATGCTGAGCAGCAGGCAGCCACGCTGAAGCACACAGCATCCCTTCACTCAGCTCTGGGCGTGCCAGGCTCCCGTGATAACTCCTGAGACGTGAGGCCTCCCAGTGCCACGCAAATCCAGGTGTGAAGGATTCACTTTCACACACCTGGCCGGGGAGCACCAGAACATTGTCTGATATTCGCCCACCCACTTAACACAATGGGATTTTAAAGGCCTAATCCTGAGAACCTCTTGCAGTATTTACTAAAGCCAGCATTTCCAATTACATTCAAGATTAAGAAGAGCACAAATGAAGTTAAAGCTACACGTTTGCTTAATTCCCATTAAAATAAATATCTGAATGGTGCCTACAGGCTCCCGTGTATCTGGGCCGGAGTGTTTCAGCAGACACCCCCGATGAAAGCACAGAAAAGGAGTTGGATCCCTCTGGATCCCCAGGGAGAATGAAGTCACCGTGAGCATTTCCAGTACGGTCCCTAGCTGCCTCTTGCCTCGCTGCTGTCACCCACCTCGGCCTTGAGCCCAGAGTTCAGGCATTTTACCACAAGAAGAGGTGCAGGAGAGAGGGTGCAAGCAAATACGGTGATGAGAAATAAACCAAAGCAGCAACTTATTTCACGCTGACATGGTCTGCTGCAAGTAACAGGGAACCTTTTAATTTGTTTGGACTTTGGGAGATAAGTACATTGGATACCAAGGCTGCCATGGAAGGTGAATTGCACACCCTGTTTCAGGCAGGCACCCCCAAATTAGCTCAACTGATGGTGCCTGATGGCCATAAGCAATGGGGCAGGCCTGCATGAGCAAGAGTCTTGTGCACCACCAGCCATGGCCATTTCAGAGGGGTAGATGGGAGAGAGAGTAGCCAAAATCATCACCTCGAGCTGGTCCAGGGAGACCTTTTGGATAAGTGTCTGACTGGGTGAGAGGCAGTCCATGCATCTCCTGCAGCCCGCTGGCCCAGGGCAGAGCTGGAGAAGGACACGACACCAACCTGGCCAGAGCTTCCAACGCTGCACTCCCTTCTCAGAAAGGAAACACAAAGCTTGAAACCCTTTAAATAAGAATTTAACATCACCCCTTATAATAAAAAGATACAAATAATACATTCCTGACATCATCTGGTTAGGACATCATATCTTGTCCAACTTCAGACTGAGAGCTGCTAATTATTTAGGCTCCAGAGCTTCCAGATTAAAATAGGAGCATGCAGTCACTGCTGCATGCCAGCAGCTCTCTCTGCACGACCAGACCCACTGCGATCCCAGGGAGCTGCCTCGCCAGCGCACAGCCAACTGTCTGGCTCCAGGCTCCAGGCAATAACCCGTGGCAGACACGAGGCATGTCGAAGCAGTCGTGCAACGCTTATGGAGTAAATAAGCAGGAGTAAATAAGAGGCTCTGTCATGTCACAAACCATTTGAAGCGGCTCCTGATGATTCCAGCAGTTTTTCCTATAAAGATTAGGACATCGTGCAACTTAAGAGCAGAAGTAACGAATGTCTGATGGACCAAAGCAAATCCTGGCCCAAGCCAGTTCTTAAACTGTCCAATTTTTGAAAGGTTATTTGGCAGGGTTTGCTGTGTATTCAGAGGCCTGGGCTTTATTCTACCGTGCTGATGAACTCTGCTTTCAAACTTTCTGTGCTTTAAGCCATTGCCCATTACACTCATAATGCTATGGATTTTCAAACACTGTCAGAAAACAAACCTGTATATCAAGCAGGTCACTGAAAAACAGACAGCGAGGGGGAAGGAAGGTGCGAACAGAAGCCTTGGTCCTTGGCTAGGCCCTGCTAGGGACTGGATGAATATCTACCTGGTTTGGCACCCGTTAGCCAACAACATGTGCTGCATGGCAACATCCCCCTGTAAAACAGCGTTCACCCAAAGCATCAGGGTGACAGGGTAGGACTTGGTTCCCGCATCGTAAGTAGTGGAGACCAAACACAAGGAGGTGTAGTGACGTGTCCCTTTAGGGACTACGTATCAGCTGTATCCCCAAGTCAACCAAGAGCTTCTGACCAGCTTTAGGTGATGGGCTGCAGCCCAGAAATGTTCCCCAAGTTTCATCCGGGCACATTTTGGCTCGTTACCTGAACTGATTTCCTTCATGTCACTTCTGTGATGGTGACACCTGAACCACTCAGCTTGGGAAAACAAAAATGTGCAACAGGGAGCAGAGACTCCAACAGAGTAATTTTTCTTTCCGAAATATGTTTCTCTCATTTTGTATCAAGCTTGAAAACAGCATCTCAGTAGGCTTCTGCTTACTCGTATAGAGGTTAATAAATTACTCTGCTTGAAAAATGTCCATATGTTTCAGACAGTGAGCTTCTGCTTGGAAGTTTCGTTAAAATCTGTTTTCACACTGAAGGAATAAAACCAACTGTTTAACTGTTTTTCAACTTTTTTTTCCCCCTATGGCAACACCTCTCAGACATCAAATAAGCACCCAAAATGGAGCATGGGTGCAGGTTCACTCTGGGTGAAGCCCTCAGGGCGGCGGGTGTGTTTCCACTGCGGCAGCGTGCCCAGCAGAAGGATGCTGGAGCTCTGCGAGTGCCTCGTCCCACCCTCGCGCCCGCTCCTGGCACGGCTGCCCGCCTTCTCCTGCTGTGCTCTGGATGTGGTTATGGAGATGAATGTCCCTGGGCTGACAAGAAGGAAATCTGTCTTACATTCACTAAAAACGCATTCTGCAGCCGAAAGAAAAAGTGCTTTAAATTGAGGAGAACGTCTTCATTAAAGATGATTATGAAAAAAAAACCTTCACTGATTAATTTCTTTTCAGCAGGCACTGCCTACTCACTGGAATCAACATTTTTAGTGAAAACATTTGATTTAACATTTTTTCATGCAAAATCAAATTGTCATTATATTTGGTTTTAATATTCTATGTGGTGGAAAAAGTCTGGATTTCTGTTTAAAAAGGCTTTTGATTTACAAAAACAAATTGAAGTTTAAAGGAAAAGCAAGAGCTTAAAATCCAAATGGGGCCAATTCTCCTTCTTTCATTTCCTGTTTTCTTCCATTTGAATTTTATCTCAGCCTCAGACTCTTCCCATATTTTTCATGATTTCATAACCATATTTTCCCATTAAAAATAAGTTTCTTGTTACTGGAAGAACATCCTAAAAATCACGAGAGAGCAACTTACTGCCAAACACTACTGGAAAAATAATTATCCTGACTATGGAAGGCATTGTCACACAATCAGAGTGAAACTCCCTCCCATAAAGAGGTCCAACACAAGATTTAGGGAATTCATCTACCTAATAAAATAGAAAATATATTTTTGCAAACTTTCCTCCTCATTTTTCAGTTATCCGAGGTGTTGGTTGTATGGTGCCTTTTTAAAATACCATGAGGCTTCAACTGCAGATTCTTAAAAGCTGTCATTTCTGAAACCAAGGAGCCAGAGTCTTTTAAGAGAATTATATGCTGAATATAATGTGCAAAGCCTGTGAGTTATGTGTAAACCATCATGGACCAAACAGGAGATACTGCTGCTAATAATCTGTAAATAAAGGGAAAGTGGCTTTTTCGATTTCCCAATTAAGCAATATAATACTTTCATCAATTATATTTTTATGTGACATATTCCCAATATGGATATAATAAATGGCATTGTGACTCTTGGTTAACAGCTCAAAGAAAATCCATTTAATTGTCTCTGCCCTTGCAGATAGTAACACCCATCGTCTGTAAACCATTCCCTAACTCATACACCTGACTGGCATATTCCTGGAGGTCCAGCTCAGCTTTACATGCAATTACTCGCTGATTAGCAACTTCTAAATCCCAATCTGATGCAACTCCTCCACATTATCCCAGCCCCACAGAAGTCCCTGGGGAAGGCAGTCCCTTGCGGTCCCTGGACCAATGGCCCTGGCACTGCTGACCAACGTGCATGAGGCTTGGACTGAACTGGAGTCATGGGGTCTATGCTGGTTTCCCGCTGGGAAAGCTCCAGTGTGGGGCAGAGAGGTGGGAGGGAGGAGGGTGGGGAGGTTCACCCTTTGGGGGCAGTTGATGGTGGTTTGGCAAAACAGGGAAGAAAATCTGAAGTGTTGCTGCTGAAGAGTTGCAGTGGGACCCAGGCACCTCACACGTAGCACCTAAATAAATGGAGGTGATGATTGTAAAGGCAAGTGAAATATCCAGCCCCAACACAATCAAAAACCTGAGCTGCACAGGAGAAAAACCGAAGTGAAGAAGATCCTGCCCTGCCAGCCCCTCTCACGGGTAGCGAGAAGAAAGGTCTCTTCACTTGTGGCTGTAACCTCAGTCCAGGTCTCCTCATCATTCTCCACCCCATTTCAGGACACTGCAGCACAAACAAGTTCTTCACTTATTTTTCCCAGAGCCGTTTGTCCCTCAGCCACCCATTCTGCCCTATGGAAGCAACATGGTTTATGGACTCAGTGCTTAGCAGCTATTTGTAGAGTTTCTCATATGTCATTAAACACTTTATCCCTAAATTTCACCCTGCATATCTCTATTTCATTTAGGTTGCTGCTTTGCATCAAAGCATGCAGTGGCAGGCAGCTGCAACCTCATCCATCTCCCTCATCTGGGCCCTGAGCACGCTGGTTGAACATACTCATGGATCTGATGATTACACCTTTATTTTAGTGCAGGATGAAGTGACTGAACATTTGAGTTAGACCCCAAATCCCTGAAAAAAATCTCTGATATTTCAGAAGCCAGGTGTTTATGTACCCTGGCCAGAAGAGCTGCTGAGCTTTTGGATGCTCCACCAAATAGCTGCACATCAGACCAACAGCAGCAAGGCATTTTGATCCACATCCCGCCACAAGCTGAGTGCCCTAAGATGGCAGCCAGCTGTAAAACCTCCACTGAAAGGCTGTGGATGCTGCTGAGGATCCCTCAGCCTGCTTTCAGACCTCATGGTTGCCATCTCATCAGCTACAAACCCATGAAACACGATGAGACAAAATCTTGGTAGTTTCTCCATTCTTCTCTAATGATGATGTCTGAAGACCAAATGTGATGGGAGCTGGGACCACGCTGAAGGCTGTGCTGGTTTACTGCAGACGCCTTCTCAAGAACAACACCACTGCCTGATGCTTAAAGCCCAGTTGTTGACTATTTTCCTCCATGTAGTATATACCGTGCCAGGCTTACGGAAAGTAAGCTAATATGTACCTGTTTCTAGGTTTTAACTTAAATCGGGTGGGCAGTGAGAGAACAGCTCAGAAGCAGAACCAAGACACAGAGTCACCAGCAACTTCTATTCCTCAAAGCTTTGTAAAGTGGTAAAAAAAGAAAAAAAAAAATAATCTATTCTTTCCAAAGCAGGTTGCTTCCCCTAATTAATGAGTCAGCTCTGCTAATAAAGATTACAACAGGGCATGAAAGCAGTGCTGAAGATGGGAGTATTTATGCAGGTCAGTGGGGGTTTTTCTAAACATTTTGATTACAACTTTAACTGCACTAAAACACATGCAAAAACCCTATCATTAAATTTAAACAGCCTGATGATATGCAGTACCAGGCTATGAGAACTGCAAATAAATTGCTGTAATCTGCTATACTGTCACTTACTCCTGCTCCTCAGCAGCCATAATTGACTAATAGGATAATAAGGTGGCAGCTATGAATCTGACGGCTCAACTCCATTGTTTTAAATGCCCTTGAGGAGAAAATACTCCAAGTCAAGAAGACAAAGTGGCCTGATCGCAATCATCTCCCTTGATTCAACATATTTAAATACTCATCTGGACTCCTGGATTACTCGGTGTAAAATGTGATGCCATCCTGGTCTGTCCTGCAGGGTGATAAATGTCCAGGCAATGCCCTTGTTCCAGAGAGCCCCCAGCACTCCCCACACCCTTTTGCTGTGCAAGCCCATGAAGCCACAGCAAGAAGCATCACATTGGGCCAAAGAACTCAGTGAGAGACCCCGAGCTTGTGCAGCCCGGCTCTGCCACAAACTGGGCCCTTTTACCCACCCAGAGGCCCTTCACCTGACTTTGGGACCCGAGCACCAGCAGCTATCCCATCCCACGCAAGGGCTACTGAGGAGCAACCTCATACCACTCTCAGCAAGCAGATCATAGCCATGTGAAAACAGCCCTGGTGAGCCAGCACGTGGTGTATCTATGACTGGGGCAGATTAGGAGGATCCACTCTTCAGTGCTGTTTACAGAAGAATGTTTGGGGGGCTAAGAGCAAACAGGGCGTTTTCCAAGCAAAGCAGAGGCCAATCTGGATTAGAGAAATTGCCTTTTTGTTATCAGAGCACCCCAACCCACCCCATAGTCATCCTTCGGCTAGAGTCAAAGCCCACACGCAGACGTCCTGCTATGTGTGTGTGCAATGGGCAGGAGAACCAGACCACGGGAAGTATCCTCAGCAGCACTCAAATCCTTAAGAGACAAAACCCCAGGGTAAGATAAGCCAATGTGATATGGCCACACGGGTACCAGAGCAACTCCTCACACCAGCAAAGTCTTTCAGAGAGCTGAACTGCTCCCTGGTGTAAATGGAAAGCCAACAATGAGAAATGAATAAGCAAATTGACCTCCAGGGTGGATCAGCATCTGTACTCCAGCAGTCAAACGTGCTCCTCAGTGCAGCTCGGTGCAGGAGGGATGGCTGGAATTGGTGCCAGTCCTCTGACTCCCATGGCTTCCCTCCCCACTGCTCCAGCCTGTGTCCCAGACAAGTGCTTTATTGCTTTTTGCCCTGTCCTTTGCCTTTCTCAGGTATCAGTGACTTATTCCTCCTCTTCCTTAACAGGAATAAGAAGCAGTGGGGCCGCTCTGCTGTGCTTCCCACAGCAGGGCTCCCCAGTGCTGCGGGGTGGCCGCTGCCACTGCTTCTCTTCACCCTCAACCCATGTCCCACCCCTTGCCCTCAGCAGCCACAAGGCTCCCACTGTGACCAAGAGCATCACTTTTCCATGAGGAGCATCCAGCTTGCTCCGGCTCCTTCAGGCAGAGCATGTTTTCCAGCACTGCCAGAGGAGAGACGAGCCCTGCTCCATCACAGCATCCCCAGCCCACCAAAGAGAGAAAGATGCACAGGGATGTCCTTTCAGAACAAGGAAAAGGCACAGTGAGCCTCAAAGCAGCAATGCAGGGCCGTGATCAGCAGGAAGAGATACAAACCCGGATGGCAGAAAAAGCAGACAGAAATGGGATTTCAGAACCAGAGACAGGATAGCTCTGGAAGCACCCAGGCCTAAAAATTTGGATTAGGAACTATTAGGGGGGCTTTTTTTCCTTTACTTTTAAGGACTTAGTTCCCTTGATTTAAGAATAAGGATTAGCTCTTAATTTGAGCCAGTGCCTTTAACCCTACCTAATGACAGTCCTGGAGGGGACCCTGTTTACCCGTGATTCGGTCTGTTTACAGCATGGCATGTTAAAGCAATTAAGGGTCCTTAAAAATAAAATACTCCCGAGCAGTAGGCCATTAGGTCCATTTGAGCATGCAGTGTCAGCAAGCAAAACAGTATCTTTGACTCAGTGCTGTAAGAAAGTTGGAGTCTGGGTAATAACTTTTCTTTAATAATGCAAATTACAGAAAATAATGAGAACATTTGCATGCTTCCTCGACAAAAAGGGGCATTTCAAAGTCTCGGGGAGCAGCCTAGGCAATAAGAAATGTTCTTGTTCTCATGTGTCAAACTGCTTTGCTTTTCCTCGTTCCTGCTGACCAAAGGGTTTTGCACTAGAAATGCTCATCACGCTCGGTTCGCCATAGCTCACCCCTTGTTCTTACTGTCTACAGAAACCTGCAATTCAACCAAATCACCCTCAACTGCGGTATTCACTACAGCACATCTATATGCCCACACATGCTTTACCCAGGAACTCCTCTGCACATCCACACGCATGAATCACCACGGAACTCAAGGCAATGGCAAAGGCTGAAACCTCCTAAGTGTTAAGCTAAAGAAGATGAATCCTCTCATTTTTCTCCCTGCTGCCAAGTTCTTAGCTTTATGCTCCCAGCCAATAATCAGATTAAAAAGCTTGGTTTCCACAAACTTTGAAATTGAGCTTATTTGAGCATCAGTAGATTAGAAGCCAAGGGTGCCTTCTGCTTAGGCACCAGCACTGCCTGGACAAGCTGAAGAGTCATTAAGAAAACTTGAAAACAAAGAAGCAAAATATTTTCCAAGGCCTCGACAGGAATGTAAAACAACTGGAATAATAATATGTAAGTAAGAGATTTAGGGGCCCTAAACCAGTCCAAGAATACTGCTCCGGGCTAGCACAAGCCATTTGAGAGAGAGCCCTTTTAACTGGCATATCGGAAAACCAAGGTGCAAGATACAAAATTGTAGTATGCAATAAGATCTGGCATAAGGTTTCCGAGTAACATAACCCACACACCGTGTCCACACACCACAAAGGTCTCACCCAGTGCACATTCAAATTTGCTCAAAGAATTTCCAATAGGCTAACTTTCACTGGCACTGATGCCAGGAGACCAATTTGTATGCCCAAATGCAGATATCTGCTAGCTTTTCAGGAGTCCCAGGGTCTTCTGCCCAGCCTCCAGCTGCTGCTCCAAAAGGGTACAGATGTCCACTGTATCCCTAACTACATCTGCCAAGCCTGGGCAGATGCCTTGGATGCATCTCAGCTGCATCCAGATCCCTCTCATGGGGTCCTCACGGTGCTGATGAGGAAGCAAGACAGTGCAGGAACCTTCAAACCCAGCTGGTGCTATGCTTTGGCTGTCTGGAGGGTAATGGCTCAGCCGTGATTGACACACGACACCCTCATTAAAACAGCACGGAGGCCCTGAGAAATCTTCCCTTTCAATTATATTTGTGGAAACCAGAATGATGTTGGGATGCCAAATGCCTGAAGAAAACATAAATCTGGGATCATTTTCAAGCCACAACACCCCACCACTGTCTCAGGGTTTACAAGCTGGGTAGTTCATTCATACATCATAGTGTGATGTATTCTAGGTGACCCTGCTCTGGCAGGGGGGTTGGACTAGATGATCTTTCGAGGTCCCTTCCAACCCCTAGGATTCTGTGATTCTGTGATTCATTCGCACTTACATTACCTACACACAACAAGATCTCTAAAAAATTACTGTTTGTTTTGAAACTATCTCACTGTATTTTCCCCCGTGACTCTTCTGATAAGGCAGGATGTGAAGCAATGCCGTTGAAAAAATGTCATTTGTAAACTGAAAAGAAGCATCGATGAGTAAAAAACAGAGGCTCCAGTTTTTCAATTTCACCTGTGCTATTTATTTCTAATAGAATGCTCTGCACTACCTGCTAACTCTGGCTGCAGCACAGGGCAGAAGAAATGAATGAAAAGCACTTTCTAGACCTATGATAATGACAGCGATCAGCTCAGAAGACAGTGTGGGAAATGACTTCTAGGGAAAGTCCTGATTTGCTTTGTTACACGGGGAAAAAGACCATCGAAAACCTACAACTCTATTACATTTCCCTTAATCCAGACAAAACTTCATGATGAATAATAGGGTCTTTGAAATGATCCTAAAACATCTTTTGAATGGAAGGTCACTTGCCTGTGTACAGAGGTATCTGAATGCAGTTATGCTGTTGAATACACACTCTCCCACTACAGAGGAAAGGTTGCATTCAGGGAAAGCACTTATCAAGATTAAATTTACATTTTCAGAGATTGTAAAGCATTGTGCTTTTTATGAAGAACTGCAGAAGCCGCACTAACATTTAGAAACACTGCAAAAAGCACTTTTTGAAATAGGCTTTACTACTCCTGAGCCTGATGGAGTTAGAAAATCCACAAAGGAGTTCATTTACTATTTTTAAAGAAATGTGTTGATGGCTCTGAGTTTAAAAACAATAGCAAAATTAATTCAGAATATAACTTAAATGAGATGTTCACAGACTGAACTGCATGCTTAGCCACATCTCTGACTCAGGACCTTTATATGCATATATATATATATATACACATCAGCATGCACAAAACACCTTTGCTGTATTGATGTAGGTCTCAACCCAGTCCAGATACATTTCATATCTGTGAGCTTGCACTTTTACATTAGAAATGTGTGCACGTTATACGCCGGGGCCACACATGCGAGAAATTCCTGACATTGCAGGCAAAAGGGTTCCCAAGTTATATGAACCAGTTTTCTCTTAACACAAAAGACCAAAAAAATAAATCAACAGCAGTAAGGCTCAGCAGCCACCTCTTCTGTTCCAAGAATCTGCACTTTGAACTAGAACCAAACCCTGCAAAGCCTGGCAAAGCAACAGCTCTAAACAATTTAATGGATTGAGAACAGCCCCAAGGAGAAGGACTTGGGGGTGTTGGTTGATGAGATCAACATGAGCCGGCAATGTGCACTTGTAGCTCAAAAAGCCAACAGTATCTCGGGCTGCATCAAAAGAAGCATGACCAGTAGGTCGAGGGAGGGGATTCTCCCCCTCTACTCTGCTCTCGTGAGACCCCACCTGAAGTACTGTGTCCCAGACATGGAGCTGTTGGAGCAAGACCAGAGGAGGGCCATGAAAATGATCAGAGGGCTGGAGCACCTCTGTTATGAAGACGGCTGAGAGAGTTGGGATTGTCCAGCCTGGAGAAGAGAAGGCTCTGGGGAGACCTTAGAGCAGCCTTCCAGTACCTGAAGGGGCTACAGGAAAGATGGATAGAGACTTTTCACAAGGGCATGGAGTGACAGGACAAAGGGAGAATGGGTTCAAAGTAAAGGAAGGTAAATTTAGATTGGATTATTAGGCAGAAATTCTTTCCTGTGAGGCTGGTGAGACACTGGTCCAGGTTGCCCAGAGAAGTTGTGGCTGCCCCCTCCCTGGCAGTGTTCAAGGCCAGGTTGGATGGGGCTTTGAGTAACCTGGTCTAGTGGGACCTTTAAGATCCTTCCCAACTCAAATCTTCCTATGATTCTATGATAATTTAATGCTCTGTTCCTTCTTCCTTCGGTGCACACATCTGAGATGAAGCTTATGTTCTCATTTCAGATAGAGGGGAAATTTATACCTATAGTAGCACCCATCAACAAAAAAGTCTCAAGTTTAGTAAGTGAAGTTGGAGTTTGCAGACGACATTAGCAAAGTCATTTGCAAAATGGGTTGTTGCAACTCAAAACTCCTGACTGCATGAAGAGAATTAGTTATTGGACAAATTAATCCTTCCTGATCTGTGCTTGAAATATCAACAATTTGTCTGAGTTACAGCCTGCGCTGATCCTTTTCCGGTGCCCTATGGGAAATGAGTCTGGTTTGTTTAGTCCAGTTGCCTGAGAGCTAATATTTCTGCACCACAAAAATTATAACCTCAAGTTATTGTTCCCCTTGCTGGCAATTCTCAGCAGAGACCTCAAAGACTAAATATGCCTCAAACCAGAAATGACTAAATGCTGGAAACAGCCTATTTTCAATTGCAGGGAGCATTGCTGCTACCATCGATAGACCCAAGATTTCTTTTCATCCAAGAGAAGGAACCCCACACTCAAGTTGAAAGACTAAAGAAGTTTGCTGTATTACTCCTACCTGTTCTGGGACTACATCTGCTTCCGAGAAATGTCAATAATTATCTATTATTGAAAAGAAGCATTCTCACTGATTAATTTTTGCCACTTGAAGGCAGTTACTCATTAAACATTTAGACTTGAAATAGGTAATCTGGGGAGATTATTATCACATTTGTGGAGGCCCAGCAAGCAAAGAGCTGCTTCATTTTAAATTGCTACATTTTTTAGCTAGAAATTATTTCCAAAAGTGTAAAAAAATTGGTGTGCTAGATCACCAGTGTCTTAGTTCACTGAGATGGTTTTATTCTTTCCCTCTGATTTCTGAATGCATTGAAGATATTCTCCTGTGTCACTTTAAGAACTACATCACTTCGGTGCCAAAACCAACAGTAATAAATAAAAAGACTAAGCTCATATATTTGTTTCTATGTGTATGCATGTATATAAATATACTTCTATATACATCAAGCAAGAATACAGCACAGCATTCTCATCAGATAGCTCCCTTTAGCTCTAAAAAAATTATTACCCAAACACTTTGATTTACCTTGATGAATATTCCATAAAAGGTTTTTTCTTCCTTTCCTCTCAAGGCAGAAAAGAATCAAAGTAATTAAAGAACACGAATAGCCTCCTCCTGACTTGCAATGAAAGCTGATCATTCCCACAAACTTTCCTACTTGCAAACAGCATCCTGCCCTTTCCAGCTTGCATGAAACTCTGTCTTCATGTTCAGCAAGGAACCAACGCTGACCTCCAGTAAGAGCTGGTGGATTACACTTCTTGAAAACATTGGAAAAGGAAAGGATAGCATTACTAAGGGAGAAGACGAAACCCACTATGCCTAGTGACAGTGGCCCAGGGCTGGAAGTGTGACGTGCTCAGGTACCACTGCTGGGGCTGCTTCCACAGCCCCACACCCGTATCACTGCAGGATCACCTTGCAGACAGGCTGCAACAACCAGCTCCTGAGCACTTCTACTGCTCAGCCACTAACACGGGTAGAAGGTATTTAAGATTGACCATGTTGTTGGGCCACTATCAGCTATTTAATACATTGTCCTGCTGAAATCTGGCAGGAGTATTCTGAATGATAACATCTGCTTCTTTCCATGGTGGTGTGACATCTCAAGATGATAAATCTGACCTCCCCTCTCCCCTTCCTCCTCCTTCCTTGAAAAGCCAGCATGCCACAGAAATCAAGTCTGACCAGCTCAGATTTATTCTGCTGCTCATCAAATAAAACCTTTATCAGTGGCCAAAACGAAAGGAAATTCAGGAAGGATATAAGTGGTATTTTCACAGAAGTTGCTCATCTGGTGACCACATACAAAAACAAATGAGTAAAAAAGCAGCATTTGTGGGACAGTGCTGTATCCTTCCTCAAGAATTACGATTACGCACCGTGGAAGCAATTCGAAATCATATCAAGATGATGTTTGGTGCCAAACACTGACTACCACAGATCCACTCATCACTCTGAACCTGCTTGCATACATGACCCTCTTATAGTCTATCCTGTATTAATATCTTGCCTCTGAATAAAAACACCAAATTAAGGTTCTCAGAATCCTGTACTAGGCTCAAGACAGTCATTGCAGTTAAACTGCTCTACAGTCTGCAATGCTGCATGGAGCTGAGAAGTCAGACCCTAAGCCTCTGCCATCAATTCTAACAAAAATTCCTGTTATGGAAATAACGGTTGATTTATAGCTGAAGAAAATACAGTTGGCAGGTTTAGTAACTCCTCCAAGGTCATGGAGAGTCAGCAGCTGGTCAGGAACCAGCACCCAAACCTCTCCCTGGTCCGAGTCAACAACGGGTTCAACTACTCTGGTGAGCACACAGAGGGCTAGGAAGGCTGTTCTGCCAAAGCCAGCTACTCATATCATATTCTCCCCCAAGAAAAAATAAATGCATATTTTGGACAATTTTTGATGAGGACAAACTCCTCCCTGCAAGCTCACTGTGACCACAGCAAAAGCGCGAAAGTAGGGGGGGGGGGAAACCCTCCCGAAACCAGTATTAAATATTAAGGTTGGTACACTTAATCCTGCAATGATTTAAAGCATATATGCGTGGACGTATGATGCTTTACAAAAAGACTTTGGAAAAACTTGGCAAAGGATGCTTCCCTTGTCTCTTATTTGTGCCAGTCCAAAAGAATGAGACAGACAATAATAGCTGCCGCCTTGCGAAGAAGTGCTGTTGAGAGTGCTGGAAACAGCCAGTGACCAGAGGTTAATTTTTTATTAATTAGAACACAAAGCATCCTGGCTTGTCCCTCATTAGGGCATCTCCAGGCAGTTTGTCTTGGCTGAGTGGAGAGCCGAGGGAGGTGGCGGGCACCCTGTGACAAAGCTGCCATGGAGAAAGCTGATTGCTCCTGCTCCAGGAAAGCTTCTTCAAGCAGGACACGGCAAGTTTGATCATCAGCAGTTTCCTGAGCTAGACAAAGGTGATCCCAGTGCATTGCTGGCTTTCGTTGTCTGACAAGGCTCCTGAAATCTGAGCCTGCAGCAACAAAACCCATCCATTTTGGCCAGGCTCTTTTTTTTTAAATAGTAGGGGAGGGAGGGAGCACCAGGGAAGGCAGGCAGGGAAAATTATCAGGAAAGCAAGCAGAGGGAGAAGAAGAGAGAGTGAGAGTGCATATTATAGATTCATACATTTAACTACAACCCTACTGCATCTGATAAGCCAAAACACAGGATCTCAATTTGAAGATTAAAAATAGCTTAGACTATGAAAATGAACCCAATGGGGTGGGCATATCTTGAAATGTATAGCACCAGGAGACATCAAACTTCCATATTTTTTTCTCCTTATTGCAAAACAGAGTCCCAGCATTGAAAACGTAATCCCTCTAGATCATGTCCAAATCCTGGCAAGTCAGCTGAACATCTCCAGATGTGACCGAGAAGAGAAAGAACATACAGTGTCTGCAAAAACATCACTTAGGAGCTACATATCCCTTCTCTGTGATATGCTGCAGATCAGGAAGGCTGCTTCGCCCAGGACAAGCTGTGGGGAGGAGTGTGTCCATCCCCACGCGCGCGCCTACACACCAGAGCTTCCTCTTTTTTAATTTCTTCTTCTCATTTTTCATTTCTTGTTCTCCTGGGAAGACAGCTCAGACAGTGTCTGGCCTTACCTGGAGATAAACCTCCTTGTTCTTGTCAAAAGTGGTGCTGGATGAATGGCAGCACAGGCAGCGTGATATTTTAACTCTTCCTCTTAAAAATGGATGAAAGAATGGCAGCAGAGCATTAGCACAGGTTATGCACAACTCACTGGTAATATCCACATCTTTCCAAATCACCTGGTATTTCATTTGTCAGCCAAACATTCTTATTTGCAGTTCCGAACAGGAGAATATAAAATTATATTTGCAATACGGTAACAAACCACCACAAATTAAGGAAAGCCTAAAAATTAAAATTAAAATCACCAATTTTAAATCGACTCCTTGGTAAGCTCAATGTTGTTGCCTACTGTTGTTTTTGCCAGGCACAGGCAGCTTCATCCCTCAGCCGTCCTTTTTAAATAGCATGTTTTGGATTCAGCTGCATTGCATCTGCCTGAAGATCAAAACATGCTTTTCAAAACCTTACAAAACCCTGAATTAAGTAAATAAATGCATAAGTTGAGGTTGGAGCTATCTAGGAAATATACCCTAGGGTGAAGTTAACAAGCAGCAGAATTAGAAATAAAGCTGATCTCTAGATTCAAATTTCTTTTAAATTGGAAGTATTTTCAAAATTGTGAAGAAGCTGAGCCACTGGGATGCAAAACCAAGTATCTATTTCTTTAAATGACTTTAAAAGGTAACTTTATACATCAGAGCCCGTGACTGTTCAAGTATTTTCAGAAAATTTGCTGAAAACTCATTAGTATGCCTTTTATATGCTATACTGTAGCCCAATACAGAGGCAATAGCCATAGGTACCACATTTGCATTTTTATGCAGACATTTACATGAATAAATGAAGTGTTTTGTATGTCTGGATTCCCATTTAGACACAAATCCCCGTTTCTAAGAGCACATTTTCAGGAGCATGCTGAAAACAGAGCTCTTAAACAATGTCTTGCTGCAGCAGCCTTCCCCCAATGTGGCAGTGAGCTTGCAATTTTAAACTCATTTTTCCTCTGTACCTCTGGAGCTGTACAAGACCCTTTGAGTATTTCAAACCCCTACAAGTGTGCCTGTTTACCCATGGCAACGCTACAGCTTACAGCAAATTCATTCTCTTGCAAATGACCCTCTTGGCACCATGGTTTGGAATTTGCTCCATCATTTCCAGAGAAGGTACAGTGAGACCTACAGAAGCATCTAGGCATGTGCACTGGAAATCCAAGCAATTTAAAAAAAAATGGAAAAAAGGACCATGGGAAAAAAAAGTGATTAACCAAAACATTCACACTTTCCTCCTGCAGGAAGGCCCCCTTCAGCTGCAGCTTCTCCCAGATAGACGGAGATGAGGAATTGCCAGGACTTCATGCCCTAATCAGTCTCTGGGGATACCTGCTCCAGCAGCAACAGAAATGGGCTCTGGTGCTTGTTCTGCTCTGAATTTCCCGTGGGACTGGGCGAGTTATTTAAAATTTGTAGTGCTTCAGTGTTTCATTAATTCATCAGTGGGTCAAATCACAGTTTAACACCAGTTCCAGTTTCTAAAAGGAATACATTATGTTCAGAAGTCAGTCATAACACGCCCTACTCACTATGAGACAAAAGGAAAAAGAAATCCCCTATGCCGTTATTTAAAAAAACATAATATCCAAACCTTCCCCTGCTGCAGCACTGCCTTTCGCTAACTTCTGTGAAATGCTATGACGAGCTATTTGTTTCCATCCCCAAAGAATTCCCCTTAAAACCTCTGCAGCTCAGTTGCAAAATCTTTATTTCAAGCCTTCGGGAAGCTGGATTTTCTGAAGGACACTGCAACCTTCGCTCCCCCCGTGCCTGGCCATACTCGTGCACTTGGGAAGCGTGGGCTGGGGGAGCATGGGGCTGCAGCCCGCAAAAGCCAAGCTTAGCTTGGAAAAAACCCCAAACTTCACAACTCCCTTAGCGCACATGTGTTTTTCTCTTCAAGTCGAATCCCCTGCTTGCCATCTCTAAAGCTAAAGCTAAAAAAACCTATAAAGTGTCTAAGTTATTCCATTTTTTCTAAAGGCTCAGACATTAAACTATTTGGCGAACAACTGTTTTTAGGCGTGAGAACAGCAGATGAATCATTATTTTTATCGTGTTATGTATTTAAGGCAAAAATCCCCTACAGGAAAAGAAGATTGCAGAGAGCCTGGCTTTGCAGATACAGCAGCGGAGGGTAATACTACTCCTCTGCCATAAAAAAACACCACAAAACACTTAGACCCGTACCCTGAAGTTCCTCTCTGTAATAGCTCCTTACCTGAATGTGGTGCTCAAGGTGTGCTGGACCACTCTGAATCTAGGATTGAACACTGTGCTGCCCACCTATCAAGTTAAAAACTGCCGGAGCATCTGCCAGCACCACCAACCATCCTTTCTCCTTGCACCCCCCAAAAGGTCCTGCTCTACTGCTGGAGCTTCAAGGCCTGGGTTTCCCTGTCATAAAACAGACCAAGGGTGATGGTTCCAAAAGTGTTCAATGTCTAAGGCCCTTTTATTTCCCCAAGGAGGCTGGCAGGGTACTTCACCTCCAGTCTGGCCTGCCTGCAGCTCATCATTATAGCTTTTTCTTTTCATATTCCTCCACCTGTGCCCCAAGCTGAACAGAGGCTATTGAAAAAACAGCCCAAATATTGCTTGTGGGGTACAACTCTGCCATCAAAATGTCACCCCCCCTCTGTCAGGTATGTCAGAGCATACCCTCAAGCTCAGTCTCAGACGGTGCGATGAAGGACCTGCTGCCCAATGCTCCAACACTACGATGGCAGCCACAGATGGGAGTGATGAACGGAGAGTTCTCAGTCTTGTTAGTTCAGCCATATCAAGACTAACAAAAATGAAAAGCACACCTTTTGTCCGTCAAGACAAAGGCATCAGACCAGCCAGGGCTGTTGCCTCAGATCTTTCAGAGTTATTCTCGTGTGTGTGTGTATAGTAAGTCTGACTCCTGCCTTTACAACCCCAGTGTCCACGTACCTGAACCACCTCTCTTTTTCTGGTCTTTCAAAGGGGCGGTGGAGCCTGCCCACACCTTGCTGGGCCATGATGCAATTCCGTGGCTGTTTGCAGCATGTGATGAATTTCTGGAGGGACACAGCGCTTCCATTAACTGCTCAGCAGGTGAAAACCAAACGACTCAAAAGCTGTTTTCCTACTTGGCTCTTCTGTGGAGTGGAAATGTCCATAACAAAGGTAAAATCATCAGCCACACCAGGAGCTACTGTAACATAGGCACTCGTGCTCTGGCTTTCCAAGTCTGTAATTCCAGTGGGCCTTGTGCAGGGTGTCAGGACAAAACTGGCGTGGCAGGGAGACAGGCTTAGAAATGCAGAGGGAAGCCTCTGACCCTGCAGCAACCCCCTTCCAGCCAGCTTCATGCCTGCTCTATCCAAAAAGGCTGAGGCTTTTGTTTCCCTGCAAAGTACCTGGAAGGAACATCAGGGATCTGTGGGGCAGCAGGGACGTGGGTTTCCCAGCCAGAGGAATCCACGTGAGCAGCTCATGTTTTACCCCAAAGGCTGGATGGAGAATGTTTCACCTGGCTAACGACTGCGGTTGGTAAAAGGTTGCGCAGCACCACATTGCTAACACAAAAAATATTGATGCTATTGAACGTGCCAATAGTGTGTTGATGTGCTAGAGAAGAACTAAGGCTGCCAAAAGGCTCCAACAGAGAAGGAGGATGGGGTTTTTAGGTCCAGTAATACCAAGCACTTTTAAGCCTTTATTTAAAAAATACCTCCTCTCACAGAGTGAAGAAAGGAAAAGTGCCTTCAGATATTTGGCATCAGCCACCAGGAGGCAGGCAAATCTAAACAAGTTCACAAGATGCAAAATTCAGCCTGACAGCTGAACCACTCCTCGGCAAGCAAACACTGACCAAAGGGAAGCAGCAGAACAGTCCCCAGTTTGTAAGGTCAAGCTTAATTGTAAACAAAAATCCTTTCCAAAGGAAGGAATTTGGAACTGATGGAAACCAATGACACAGCCTGCCACTGCGGTGAGCATCGTGTGCTCTGCCTGGTACCTCTGATCCTCTGACAGTTTGTGACCAGTGGCCCTTGGAACCTGCATGAACTTGCCAAGCAAAGCCCCAGCAGCAGAGGACACACCAGCTACACTGTCCCAGCCAGCCTGGGAAGCAGAGGAAGAAGGAGCCAATCTGCTCCTTGTCCCTCAGGACCTCCTGCAGAAGGGGGTTACTGGTAAGGGCTGACCTCTAAGCATGAACACCCAAAAAATCCTTCAAAATCCATATAATTAGGGAAATGCCGTGAACTATGGTGTGTAAATCATGGGTATCTCTGTGGGCATTTCAAGGTAGCTGAATTATCTTGACACAAGGGAGTTATTTATATATAAATTACAGTAACTTCACCCATGCTAACGAGCCTGTCATCCCCCCCTGTGATTTACCGTGATCTTGTAATGGAAAAGCTTCCATTTCCCTGACACCGGGGTGGGAATGGGACCGGTAATTCCTGCACTGCCAGCGCTTCCCCTGCCGGAGGTGGTGGCAAACCCCCCCCGGGTGCGTTTGCAGGTCAGGGGGGTCCCGCCAGCTGCCCCCAGCCCGGGGAGGCTGCCGCACGCACCTGCATCGGCCCCCGAGCCACCGGCCACCGCGGTGGCCACAGCTGGAGGATGCCTGCCCTCGCCTAGCAACCGCCTCAGAGGAAACGGCATCAACACACGAGCAATTAAAACGAGGGAGACCGGGTTCAAAGCTGAAAGCTGAGCAGGAAAAATAAAACACGTCTGAAGTGAATTCTTCCATAATAAACGCGTGAAGAATTGTCCTCGTTAGGGAATTCGCTTTAATAAACAAGGCACTTTTTTATCTGCCCTCTAGATCTGTCAGGACCCACAGGTTGTCTCCCAGCAGGTTTGCTCTGGCCTCTGCCAGGCTCCCCATGGCGGCAGCCCCCAAGCTAAGCAGGGGGAGGGAGGGCAAGGAGAAGTCCTCAGCACAGGACACAGCTCGGCTATGATGCAGAGGTGCAACCACAGCTCCAGGCTCGAGAGGGGCTTTCCAGCAGGCACCCTTCCTCTCATCCCTGCAAAACCCTCTGGTTTTCCTTTCCAGACCCAGCTCCCACTCAGACACAAATCTGCACGAATGCGACCTTGGTCCTTCTGCTTTTTTTCCCCCGTTTATGAGGCAGTAAAAAGATATTTATCTCAATTTCAAACTAGCAGTTGTCCTGTGCGAGCCCAGCATTTCCAGCGTGGCAGTGTGCTGGCCCTTGGAGAAGGATACAAACCCAGCCAAAACGACGGGAGTCAGTGTGAAGCCTGCATTTATGCTAAGCTGGAACTCATAGTTCCTTAATTAAAATACCTGATGGGGAACTACTGGGACCAAGTAGCAGCAATTAGTCAAAGTACTGAGTTTTCTCCAGCTGGACCCTGACACAGAGCAAAACTTGGCCAAAGGATCGCAATAACCCAATAACGCACTTGTAGTAAAGAGCAGCCTGGGTCGCGCCTTTGCCGAAGCTCTGCCCTACATACCCCACCTAGCACGGAGAGACATGGATCAGGGAGAGCCTGGATTCACCCCACAGCGTGGGATCGGCTCCAACAGCAGCAGTCCTGCTGGGAGGGGAGGCTGTGCCATCCATGGCCACCGTGCTGCTTGCCAGCAGCCCCCGCCAGCAGCAAAATAAAGTGGGTAAAACCAAAGGAAGAATTTTCTCTGATCTGTGGAAATAAAGCCCACAATGCATCCCTAACCATCCACATGAACTCTGCAATTTCTAACCCTTTCCCATACTTAATACAAAAAATAATTTGCTGCTACATTGGCAATTAAGAAAGTCCCTTACATCTCTGTAAGAAAGGAAAATGCTCCCTCACGCTCAGCGGGGCTGTCCTGCTGAAGAAGATAATCTCTTTAGGAATGACTGTAACCGTTCTTCAAGAGAAAACAGAAATCTCCTTGAGAGACTTCCACCTCATTCTCAGAACTCCCAAGTTTTAGCAACAAGGCTGCTGCCCCTCTCCTTCATGGCAGGACCCAGGCGTCTTGCTTTAACATGAAGAAAAAGGAGAGGGAAATGGCAACGCCAAAAGAAACCCCCCTCAGTTCGAAGAGAACATTTAATTGTTCATTTTCTGTGAATGAACATAAGAGAAATCAGGCAAATTATTTTACACAGTTTTATTTCTTCAGATTGTGAGCGGGCAGTGTAAATGCTAAGGCTTGCTACTGGCAATGAGCGTGGATATGAAAAAGCAGTAATATTCCCCAGGAGGCCTGGCTGCTTTTCTAGTGGTATTTAGGAAG
Source organism: Aegotheles bennettii (assembly GCA_013398125.1). NCBI lineage: Eukaryota > Metazoa > Chordata > Aves > Caprimulgiformes > Aegothelidae > Aegotheles > Aegotheles bennettii. The sequence continues at coordinate 32,585 of VZRW01012884.1, read as the reverse complement.
CCACTCTTGACCAGAAGCTCACTGGGGTATTACTTGGCTGGCAAGGATGCTGCAAAGTGAACTTGAATAATGCTAAATGAATGGGAATCCCTTTGGTTGCATTGCTAACAGAAGCTAAAAGAAAATTATCTATTTACACCTTCATGCAACATCCTCTCAAATCATCTGAGCACAAAGGTAATCAGCATTTGCCAGCGATCGCTGTGTTGCATGGCTCATGGCAACCTCACGTTGGCCTCGTGGGTTATATCATACGCTTCAGAGAAAAAATAATTATCACTGCAAGCCTAAACAAGTTGAATAAATAAGAGATCTGACCAAGCGGCTGCAGTGATGTCCAGCAGGTTTATGAAAACAGAGTAATTGCTACCACTGTACCTTGAAGGCATATAAAAAGAGGACAAAAATGCACAGAGGTGATTTGATACAACATATTTCGTACACAAAGCAGAGTGACGGTGAGTGATTCAAGAAGCAAACACCTCTAGCCAGCAGACTAGCTGCAAACCACACACCTTCCTAGTTTGCTGATGTGCTGACTGCTCAGAAGAGCTGGCTCTCCCAAGCAAAAACTGTAACTGACTGGTGGGAAGCCAGTGGGAATACTGGGACTCAACACTCACCTTTCTGATGCACATATGGCCCCAGAGAGGAGAAGTCCCATCCCACAGCACTGAAGTGCTTGAGAGACAAGAGCTAATGGGAAAATAACATGAAGAAGTGGGTCAGATAAGAGATAAGCAGAGCACAGGCACAGGACAGGGCAGCAGCTCCAGACGGCCTGGCTCCTTTCCAGCTCTGCCCTTCCAGCTCACTTCGGGGCAGTGGAAACCCCATTGGTTGTCTTCTCCATGGGCTAGCTTCCACATTCATAAAGCAGGAACAGGAGTACCCATCACCTTTGTAAAACTCTTTCAGATTTATGACTAAAAAGTATTCTGTAAGGTTCTTACTATGCCATGTATATGTGACACACATGTAGTTTACAGAGGATTTTCTGAAATTAACTGTTCCTGTTATTAATACACTCCTTGCAGGCTGGGGAGCATCTAATTAGATTACAGCCTTTCAGAAAAGGACCTGGTGATTACAGTGAATCATAAATGGAGTGTAAGCCACGATATATCCTCCTGTTGGGAAAAAAACCATAAAAACAACAAAAAGAAAAACCTCAAGTGCTGCTCAGCCTGGAAAGCAGAGACAGGAGCACGGGCTGCAAGACTCATGAAGTCATCTTTCCACTGCTGTCAACAGCCTGCGTGGCCCCAGCTGACAGAGAAGAGGTGACGCGCCTCCAAAAATATGTAGGGCAATTGAGTTCCTAGAGGAAGCCTGAGAGAGGCCACGTTGTACACCAGGGGAACAGGAAAAGTCCTTGAAACGGAGAGCCCTGCTGCTCCACGCTGCCAAGCTGGCTGTGGGTCATGCCACTGAGGTGGCCAAGAGGATGCGGTTGAGATTAGCCAGCCCAGTACTGCTGCACAACTGACATGGAGGACATTCAGCTGCCCTGGCGGTGAGCAGCCAGGGAAGCAACTGAAGCTACAGGTGTCGGCCCACCCAAGACAGCCCCCATGGCTCTGGAATAAAGCTGTGTGCTCCTGCCAGGTACTGATTCATCTGAGATGTTGAGCAGGAGGAACCATGGAAGGTAAGGCCATGAGCTCTTTCCTACCCCTCCATGTCTCCCACTTGGTGTCAGCACGGATCCCATTTCCAGCAGATTAACAGAGTGGCCTGTAAGACTCTGCAGGTAAAACACTTTCCTCCCCTTCTAGGAGACCTGCTGCCTACAGCAGTGAAGATGCAGTGCCCTCTCCTCCTCCTTTCACCAACTTGGTCCATGCTTCAGTCTCCTCCCTCCCCCTCTCCCAGCAGTATCCTTGGGCTCAGCTGGAAGGGTTGTAAATAGAAGCGGGTCAGGACACGCAAGCTATTCAATATTTGCACCGAAAGAGGTCAGGTGCCCAGGGAACCAAAAAGCCCATTTTCCTCCTGGCCAAGAAGCATTAGCACTTTCTTAACAAGACTGCACCCAGTTAAATTTAGCGACTCGGCACACACGCTGCACAAGGTCACACTGGCTTTTTCAGAAGCCTATCTGGCTTTGAGATCATCGCACCTCATTTCTTTTTCGTATATTTGCGATAAGCCAATTTGTCATTCATGCTTGAACATCTATCCTGTGAGTCATGTCTAGGCACAAGGGTTTTTTAAGACCGGCGTCTGGGGGCATGAACAAAAAGGCCATTAATGGCAGTGGAGACTAGGGACAGTCAGAGGTTTAACTCACCCAGTTTATGAAAGTAATTTGTTTTCAGGTTATTGGTGATGATGGTGGATATCAGAGTCACACTGCAAATATGAGGAAAGAAAAAAATCAGAGACTCGAGAACCAGGCTAAAAACAAAGCTGCAAATGAGTAACTGTGGAAAACATTACTGAAAAATATTATATATCCTTCTTCCTAGAACGGATAAACCCGTGAAAAAGCGGCCAGGTCTGGAGACTAGTTCTCCTACAGTCTCTTTTTCTCATTTCCCCATTGTTTCTTAATACTTCATATTCACCAGTGCAATATTAGATTATGACTGGCATTTCTCTTATGTGGCTGATATTAGAGAAGGGCCCATGCAAGAGCCAGCTGGAAGGAAGAAGGGAAAACATTTCCCAAAATTTTTCATTAAAAAAGTATCTGCTATGAAATCCACATCTGGATTTTGCTGCTGAGACTTATCTCTCTCTTACTTATTTCAATCTCTTTATTATTTTTGCATATCTATTACTGAGTTCTCCTTATGCATATATCATTAAGTAGACTTGGGTTCCCAGATAATCTTGCAGCCAATGAAAGTTTTCCATCTAAAATCAAATTATTGTCCCTACTCATCTCCAGTCCTGCTCTGGATATAATGCCTACCCAGTTTTCAAGTCATCGGTTAAGTTGGATCCTACACTCTGCTCCACCTGGCTCTTCTAAGTGAGATGATGACTTAGACCCCCTCTAAATGGGTTATCAGCCTATTGTTAAGCAGATAAACCCATGTCTTAGAGGTTCTGTCATTTTACTAATGAGCAAAAAGAAATAAAACATGTTTGTATACAAGTTTAACTATTTTTTCCCCAAATTTTAAGGTCTTTCATGTTAGGTTACATAACCTAACACTTTAGAATGGAAGGTGCTATATGAACACTCACTCACATATTTGTGAATAATATGTATACACTTACATATAAAGACATTATTTATGTGGGCATATGGATCTAAAATCAAATAAGTGAGTTCAGTACTGTAGTTTAAACAATATTACCCGTTATTTGTGGATTTTTCCTCCTGAATTTTCCATGAGACTCACAGTGATTGAAAACAACCGCGCTACCAAGGTCCCCTTGTTAATGGATGTGTCAAAATCCCAGAGGTAAAAGTAGTGACTGCAGCTCTGCACATTACACTGCATTTCTCATCCATTTCACAGCACAGAGCTGAAGTTATTTTTTAAGCCATATGGTTTCGCTATACTTGCAACCTACAGCTAACACTATGCTTTTAAGTGCATGAGCAGGCATTTGCATACACAGACAGAATACAGAACTCAAGTCTCCTGGTACTTATTTACATATATATCTTTGCACACACATGCGAGATTTATGTATAATGGATGCACTTAAGAAGCTTCTTCTGATCCTGGAGATATTGCCACCTCCAGTAATATGCTCCATGTTTGAGTGGAAGCAGGTATCTCTCCGTTCCCTACTCCTTCCACACACTACTGGAAGGCATAAACTGGTCTATATAAGCATTAGGTATTTATAATATATGGTGCATTTACACCCAGAGAAGTAATCCCCATGCATCCATTTTGAGCAGCCTGTGCATAGATTGCTGCATACATCACTAGTGCAATCTCGTAAATCAGTCAACCCTAAATTGAATCTCCACTGCCACAAGCATATCTTGTATGAAGATGTTATAACTCAGCAACAGTACAATAACCACCTCTCATGACCTACTAAAAATTGCATGCCCCCATTTGTGACCCTACTGCCTTAAAAGCCAACGGCACACAAAGTTGCTGCACTCAGTTCTACACTCGTGTTTGGAGATGAGTACCCAAGGTGTAACTGGTAGCTAACCAAAACCTGGCATATGCTCAGCTACAACCGACTCCGGCATCTCCTTGGGTCATCTTCCATTAAACAGGAACAAAACCTCCAGCCATCTCAGCCAGGGAGCTGAGCTGAGGGCTGCTCCTGCCACCCATTGATGCGGCTGCTGCCTCCATCCCTGCTCCCGCACGCTGCCCGCCGGTCATGCCCAGCACTTGATGAAGAGGAAACGAAGCTCTGAAGACACTAAGGATAAGAGCCAAGCCAGGCTCCTCAGCTGGCCCACATCACACACTGCCCAGTGCACTTTTATTTGTTCTATGAGAGCCAAGGACAAACATAAAGATAAATAAATAATGAGAGCTGCTGAGATGTTACCTTTTATTCAGATTATTCCTTCACAAGGATAAAGCATCATTGCTTCTATGGACAGGGTCAGCTCTCCTGAGTTATACCAATGCAACCAACAAGAAAAATGATGAGGGGACCCTTCCCAAGACTAAATGCTCTGCAGACAGGGCATGGATGATGGGTTTGAGTTTGGTTGGACATTTGTCTTCAGCAGGCCAGGGAGCAGGGTCTCACTGCACTGACGTATACAGAGGATATATGCTGGGAAGGAGAATTACAAGGCTGTAAACCACATCATGGGGTCCATGCAGGGACAGCACATAAAACTAGGAAAATGGAGCTCAAAGGGCTTGTGATGCCAAAGGAAGTCTGGGAAGTGTTTACTGCTGGGTTCAATGTCACTGTGACTTCACTTTTTGTACAGTCCTGCCATTCAGATGTTGCACCATGGGCCACTTTTACATTTTGCGGCTTTTGTGAAAGGGTTATTTCTATTTTGTCACCTTTTCCCTGAACTACATCAACATGAATTTCAGTATTAATTCCCACCCGCTACCTGATCTGCAGATGATTATGCACATAAATATTTGTGCATGCCAATCATGTTGATGCAAGGGAATTATTCAACTATATAAAGATGAGCACAAAGGCACCAGCAAACAGGATAACAGCAAATAACAAAAGATGTATCCTGTTCAATATTCTTTAAAAAATAAATGCATGATAAAAGATACAGTGTCAGATACACTGTGGAGATTATTAATGAAGCATGATGATGCATGATGTTTTATTTTTCACTGTTACTTGCCTGACTTAATTAAGGGAATAAGTTAATTAAATAAATGGGTGGCACAAAAAAAATATCTAAAAAACCCAGGGTACTGGTGTTCATATTTTGCCTCCAATGTCATCCACAAAGGTACCACCCTGTGAGTCCCCCTTGAACACCTTAGACTAATTTGCCTATAAAGCCTAGGATTATTTTCCCCATGAGAAAGAGGAATTTCATTCTGGAAGCAATGTGTTACACAAGCATACCAGGACCAGGCGATGGAGAGGCTGCGTGTGCACATGCAGGGTGGGAGCACAGATGCTGCAGAGGTCAAGGAGATGAGGCAGCCACCTCTGCTCCCCTCCGAACCCCTAATCCCCAGCAAGACATAACTGGAGACCTGTGTCAGCAGGCAACACACATCGCTTGACAGGTGTGCTAGCACTTCAATTACTCCCCAGCACCTAGAGCCCAGCAACGGAATCTGGGCCAGAAAACACATCTATTGTGTTTTTAAAACATGCTCGGATGTGAGGAGACATGGCAAAGAGAGACGGGGGAGAGGTTTTCCTTCTTCCACCCATCACTCCCAAAATAACGTGAAGAGCTGAAGAATCGCAAGGATGAGGAGGGAGGAAGTGGTGCTGCCGTTGGCCCCGCTGGCACGGCACAGGCAGGCAGCGGACGGGCAGCGGACAGGCAGCTGCCTGCCTCAGCTGAGCACAGCCCTGCGGGGAGAAAGCCTCTGCGAAGCCTGGGATATACTGGCCCGGGGGGGTGAGTGGGTAAATCCTGTTTAGGGAAGCAACCTTCTCCACGCCTCGCATGGGGTTCAGAAATTAGGGCTTTTTTTTTCTGAAAGGTGTAATTCTAGCTGACTCCATGGGAGTGATTCCTGTTACAAATGAAAGGCTGAGGAAGGAGGGAGAAGGCTTAACATGTATATTAAATTTAAATACAGACATTTGACATTTGGAAAAAATTAATCTGCAGTATTTAACCGCAGAGCTGTACAAATTGGTGCTTTCTGTTTACATAGGAGGCTTATGCAGTCAGTTCCCATAGTTCAGTGGATATTGTATTTTAGCTTTTAACTCTATTAAGCTTATTTTTCTGTGACAAAGCGGAGGGGGCCAGGGAGCACGGTGTAGATTACACTCAGTGCAGATATCCTATGAACACGTCTGGAATGGTTTAACGAACTCTTAAATTGACAGCCAAGACGCGATAGCTTTCACGGAGAAAGGACTGGCTGGAAAAAAAGGAAATAAAAAAGGTCATTTTAAGAACATTTTTGTGCCTCCCAGTTGGCAAGCTGTTGCAGAGCTGTTGGCCAAACCGGGGGTTGCTTCCTGAGCAGAGGACCCCGAGAGCCACATGTTCACTCATCCCACCAGCCCCTTGCCGGTCCCCTCACCACCAGGACCTCCAGAGTCCCCTCTGCACTGCCCAGCTCACAGCCTGGGCAGGGGCTGGGCTGGATCCTGCCCCTGCCCCACCACCGGTGCTGGCCCTGCTGGAGCTCAGCCCAGCCCCAGCAGCAGGAGCAAGTGGCTTCTGTCCACTGCTTTGGATTAAAATAAAATAGAAAGAAAAGTGGTCTCTCTGAACAAACAAGGAACAAACCCCGATTTTGCCTTCCTTGCTCGCTAACCGAAGGCAGATTATCTGCGCGCTGGCGGAAGCAGAAAGGCAGCTGCACGCTCCACATCTCCCGAACAACAGCGCGGGCTGTCATTTATCGCCAGTCCTGCATGATGATCAATCAAGCCCTGTTTTGGCTGCTCATAAATTTACCCCTGTAGATAATGTACTATGTAAGAGAGAGAGGGAAGGAGAGGGAGAGAAAGCAAGACAACAACAATGCCACTTATCCCCAAGGCAATCTTAGCAGCTTTTGGCAATCTGATACAAATTGGATTTTAAAACCTCAACAAGCACCTAACAAAATTTGAGATGGCAACATATAAGGGTATTAACGTGCCAAAGAATCATGACCCGTCTCCTCTCCTTTAAGTAAATAAAAGTTGGAAAGCTAACATCTAAAATCCCCAAGCTTGTCCCGGGAAATGCTCCTTGCAAGGAGGTGCTCTGCAACACCCTGCAAACACCAGCTCGCACAGTGCCCGTGTCAAGTTGTCAGATGCACAAATCTCCACCATCAGTCAGGCTGATTAATATTTGAATAAAGCCCCTATCTCTACATACACAGGAAAATATGTGCAAATGAGATACAGCAGTGTAAGGAAGATTAAGAATCCAGTACAACACGAGATTAAAGATATTGCTCCTGCCTGGGGTCTGAGGTCAACATCACTCGCTCTTCCTGAGACATGAAAGCGTCTCCTTGACTTTACACAGGGACCCTCCAAGGCTTTTTGGTGGACTTCAGTTGCAGGAGGTAACACAGATCCCTTCGTGTGGTGATGGGTGCATTTGGATTTCTTTTGGCTTGGATCTAATGACAAGCCAAATACCAGACAGAGACGAGATGATCAATCCCCCTCCTGCTGGGAAATGCAAAGTCTGGAGGAAGATGCCGAGGAGCCTGGAGCAGGGCTGTGCACCGGTCAGCAGGGCCTGGGGGGCACTGGGACATGCTCTTCAGAGCCGGTACCTCCATAATGTGGGTTCGTGGTTTCAACACAGACAGGGCTCTCATCTCTAAGAGCACACGTGGTGCTTGCTGACGGCTGCCTGCAAAACACTGAGGCTGCCAGCACATGTGCCAGCCCCACTGTAGGTGGCAACAGAGCAAGACATCCCAAAACGGCCTGGAGCCATCCAGTAGCCAACAGCTGGCACCAGCTCTGGGTGACTGGCAAGCCCCATGTCTGCCAGGAAAGTGCTTCTATTGATTGACCTTTCTAATCCTGCTGCATCCCATACACACCACAGCAGATTGAGCTAAAGTGCTAAAGTTAGGCTTGGGAGTCCTCGTTCCTCGAAAGCCTTATCCCTCTGACACAGCTCATCATCTAAAAAAGAGATTTTCTCAGTCAACTGGAACTGTTCTGAGTGCCTCTCCCTGAAAGAAGGCCAAGAGCGGGGATTCAGGGGAGATGAGGCCAAATACCCTGCCCTTCATGCCAAAACCCATCAGCTACTGGTATTAGGCACCACTGCCAGCCGTCCACAGGACGAGAGCTGAGGCTCACCAGCCCAGATGAGCGGATCTGAATGTGCAGCCCCAGCAGTTAGCAGCAGTTTGGTGGCACAAGCCCAGGTAGCCGCAGCCCCGCAGAGAACCACGGCACACTCCAAGGCACACAATGCAACCGAAGCTGGGGCACCATGTGCAGTTCCTGCCGGGGCATGGCAGTGGCACACCAGCTCTGCCGCCTCCCTTCCCCTCCCTCACTGTTCAGGCAAAGTGGGGGCATGCCTGTTTGTAACAGAAAAGCTCTTAAAACAACAAAAAAATGCCAGACAGCTCTGCTTTTCTGCTGCTTTGTTAATGACACGCTGGCCTCCAGTCAATACAATAAGATCCAAAGGAGGATACAAAGGTCACATTACGAGAACACAGCTCCTACGACTTCAAAGAGAAGTGCAGGAGCGCCGGCAGGTCCTGGTGTAAGGTCGCCTGTGGGTTTCCCAGTGACACACACTGCTCACAGCCCTGCATGGACCTGGCCCCTGCACAGGAGTCAGCACTGCAGCTCTGCTCTGCAGCTCCTCGTGTCACTCTTCCAACGTTCCGTGATGATGTATTTTTTTCCTTCTGTGGTTTTTCTTTGTTAATTTAATTGCTTTCATTTACCGGCATATGCTGGACATCTGACACACAAGAACCTTTCTAGACTGAGAAGGAACCATCACGCCTGCTTCCTGACATGAACAAGCTCATTCAAAACCAAATACACACTTGAGGCAGGGCATCCTGTGCTGAAAGGCTGAGGCATAGCAATCGCTTCCTCCCAGAAAAAAGCAGTGAAGATTAAAACCACTCTGACACCGAACTGTCTGACAAGGACCCTGTTTGTTCCAACGCACCAACAATCAGACACACGTGCATTCGTGCCTACCCCAGCTGCAAACCGTGTTACAGCCACGCTTGGAGAACAAAGAGCAATCAAACCCAGGTCATTATCGGCATGGATAACGGCCACATATAGCCAAGCATACAGAAAAAGTCAATTTTCAATTATTTTGCATGCAAATTATTTCTCACGCTCCATTCCAGAGCCTTCTCTTCCATGCAACTTTGACAAGTAATGGATGCAAAGCAAATTTTCAAAAGCACTGAAATGCCTGGCAAGACACTTGGATCCCATTGACTTCAGTAAGACCTCAGCCAATTCCATCACATCCAAACACACCTAAAATACCTTCTATGTAGTCCCAAAACTGTACTTACAGTGGAAGCACAGCCCCATGGTCTGAACACAGAATGTCAGTCCTGAGCTGGTCCTGATGGCAACTCTGCAGAGTGCTTTAGCAATTCACTCCACTTCTCTGCTGGCAATTCTTGCCTGTGTGCAGAGGATAATAATACCAGGGTTTTATCGAGCATAAAGGGGTTCTGGTGGGATTAACATTTAAGAAGCACAGTGCGAGCTAAGTGTTATGTTTGATTAGGAGCAAGGCTCAAACTCTGACACGGAGGATATCTAAGAAAACGAGGATGTATAAAAATCACCATATGAAAAGCAGCTCTGTAACAAAGGAGCCGTTCCACCTGGCCCTGCAGGACCATCCCAGTTGCAAACCTTCAAGCTATGATTTGGCATTGCTACATAAGATTTTCTCCTCCTCTCTATCTCTCTTCTTTTTTTTTTTTTTTTCATGTGATTAACAGCTTTATTAATTTAACAGCTCCTTACTTAAGAGGATTCCACCAGCTTACTGGTAGGATCCTGGATAGACAGCACAGAGCGTACTGTACACAGGAATGCCCTGTAAGCTCATCCCAATGTAACGACTTCACACAGTACTTAATACAATGGAAGACACGCAATAACAGAAGTATTCTTCCTAAACTAATCAAACCATTAAAACGACAGCCTCCGCCCAGATGCGTGATGCATTGTGTTCAGCTGGCAGGGAGCCAATTTGAATGGCATCTCCCTGATTTATTGAGTCCGACTGCTGTGCTTCCCCCTGTACCCCTCCTCGGCTCTCAGCGCTGCCTGCCCACGTACAGCCGGAGCGAGCGGATACGCTGGCGCACCGCCAGGCACCGGAGCACAAAGCAGAGGCTTCTCAAACCCTTCCCCTGCGAGGCACTCCCGAACACTAATAATAGTAGATGCAAAAAAAAAATAAATTAAAAAAAATATACAAAAAAAACCAACTCCACCTTGGGACGCAGCAGGCTTTGGTGTGCCGTGCAGCATCTGCTCCGAGCCAACTGGTCAACAAAGCAATGCATAAAAAATACAAAGGAAACCTAAGGAAACACCCAGCCTGTAAGGCAGCAAGTGGGAAGGGGCCGGGGCGTGCTAGCAAAGCAGCACATACCACAAGTCAGATACAGACTGATTACTCAGCAAGCAGGAAGCCGGTGTCATGATCTGAGTCACATTTCTGAAGTCACTCTGTGATGACTACAGTATCCACAGCCAGAGATGGCCCAGATTGCTCCTACAGAGGTAATGCCAAAACTATGAGCAGCTAGTTTACAAGTTCATGGGAATTGTGTGACTTTTTTTTCACTTGAAAAACATTCAGTCTAGCTCAGAAGCAACCTCCTTACCCCTTTCTAAAGAATGCTCATCTCTCCCAGAGCCAGCTTCCAACGTGATGCTGAGGCTAGTGGCTACAAGCCCTGTGAATGCTTTTCTTGGTAACTGCATTCACAAAATACAAAGATTTTGTGTTTTCTTCAAAGCAAGGATTTAATACAATTTTTACCTTTTTATCTTTAGGTATTAATAATATTTTTGATATCTGTTCCTCTCCCTCCATTCTGCTTTTTCTGCACCTTCCAGCACAAGCAGTAAGCCTGGCACAAGACAAGGCATCCGACAGCCCAGCTCCTGCCCCATGCCCTCAGTCCCCAGCTCCCCGACACTGCTCAGGCAGGGCTTGCCCATGGAGGCTGTGTGTGCAGGCAGGGCTGGGCTCCCCCACCGCCTACCACAGCCCCGTTTATCCCCCCTTCCCCTAACACACAACTAATTCACAGCTCTCCTCCGCCCTGATTTCAGTGGTACAGACCCAGGGAGTACACCCCTTGTGCTTGCAAGAGCCTTCTCCTCACTTTTCGGCGTTAAAAAGGAGCAAAGCTCAGGGTGGGCCTGCTCAGTGACTTGGCTTCCCGCCCGCTCGGCTGACACCCACTCTGCTCTCCCCGGGCTGCAGCCCCACACTGCCTCTGCCTGGGAGTGCAGAGCTGCTCACATGGCCCAGGGAGGTCCCTTCTGGACCACAAAAGATGTCAGCCATCGTGCCAAGAAGAAAACTCTCAAGCTCCCTGTTCCCCAGAGAAGCTGG
>VZRW01012884.1:0-20884 GCA_013398125.1 Aegotheles bennettii | reverse complement strand
GGGGGGGGGGGAACAGCACTCACGTCTTTGACCATCAAACATGGAGGGAGGGAGCGAATGGGGCCAAGTAACATCTTCTCAATGCATGTACCAGAGAGGGCAGCTCACACCAGCAGCCTCCCATGGTCTGTGCATCTCTATTTCACCCCTTTTTGGGGATCTAGTCTATCAGGCATAACCTTCCCCATCAGTTTTTCTCTGTACTTTGAGTCTCAGCATCACGGTGCTCCCTTCCCTCCAGCGTGTACGTCCTCACCCAGACCCCCTTACCCCTCCAGACACACTCACTAGCTGTTGAGACATCCTGGACTGGGTCACTGTGCCCCTGCAGAAACTTTTTATTTCCCCTGTTCCAAAATATTCCCATGGCAATGCTCCTGCAACCAGAGCTTCCAGCCTCAGAGCAACACACATTTATTCTGATGACAGTGATCCTTCCTGTACCCACATACTCCTGAATGCTCAGTCTTCAGGAAGCCCTGAAATAGGGTCTCGCATACAGCAGTTGTGTCCGATTCTCCTCCAGATTTTACTGTTTCCTTCTTGGGACAGCACTGGCCCTTAATGATCTTTTCTTTGTCCTTCCCACTCTTCTAGCATTACTCAGATACAACTTGGACACCTACAACCTCTAACCAGGCGAGCATCCTGCAGTCCTTGTAACAGTTTCCTCCTTATCAGTTTTAACCACAATGATGTCTTAGTCACGAGGAAGTGTGAATTTATAAAGAACATACCAGAATGTCTCTCTGAGGCATAATTTTTCTTATTAATTAGCTGAGGATAGCAATAGTACCAATGAAGTTCAACTGAAACACCCCCCTCGTCCTGTAACGGGAAATCCTCCACTGGCTGATGGCTGAAGCTATTGCTGAAGTCAGATAAGATGGTATCACTCTCTTCTGCTCGTCTTGGTAGGAACTGACGTGAAGATGTGAGCCAAGGGAGCCTTTTCCCATGCACAGCAGCACAAATGTGCTACATACTCTGAAGATGCTCAGTGAAGGTGCTTATGGACTAAACTATTTATCTACTTGCAAGTAGAAAGGACTCAGGGGATGTTCCTGTTGCCCCAAATATCCCCAGGGAAAACCTTCCTTTTCCATGCTCTTCCTTATTTGAAAATACACTGAGTGGAAGCTGCCAGATGGGAAAACACAAGGGAAACACAAGGCATAACAGAGGATAGCGCATAAGACTAACAAATGGGAGAATGAAAACACACTTCTTCCATGGTGTGATGTGATCTTGGCCAAATAAGCATAGCAGGATTTGTGCAGGTTCATAACCTGCTTCAATAAACAACAGACTTTGCTCCAGAAGAGAAAATGTCCCTAATAATTAACTTTCAAGTTGCTCTGTGGGATTTTCTGATGATCCCTTGCTGCCATTTGGCATCTCTGCATGGGACTTTCTGGGTCTGACTCACATCTCATTATACACTGTTTCCTTACACCACTATAATTTAATCAACTCCAATAAACTTACTCATGATTTACATCACCTCCAGCAAGAAAAGAGTTGAGTCCTTCATGAGTTCCTCATTCTTAAGCAAAGATTATTTTTTAATTTGGCTAAATTGTGTTCAGCGCAGTTTCTCTGTTAGAAACCTACACTTAAGGAAAGCTAAAGCAAAGATCTTTTTTATTATAGGGAAAGAAATAGGTTGATTAAAGACATTTATAGGATGTTATCTGCAATATGAACACTACGAATACTGCACAAGACATGCACAAATCCAAGTGAGAAATTATCTACGCACATGCACAAACCCCTGCATTTCCACACCTACAGAACCAGTGCAAATTTGTTCTATTCTCTGCTTTTGTGACCAATACAATGTGACCTTAAATATCCCATTCCCCTTTATTTTTAACCCAGGGTTCACATAAATTTGCTTTTCTCCTTCTTGGATTTAACACACTTTAAAACAAGACACAAAAAAACAAAAACAAAAATAAACCAAAATCCCAAGATAATTTAGAAGAAAGCATTGACCTTTCTGCAGTGTAAGGTGGAACAGCAGGAACACTAGAATAGCACTAAGAGGCAGAGATGCTTTGCCCACTCCACAACATCTCTGCACACCCTCAGTGGTAACACCCTCCCAGCAAGGCAGGACCCTTCCCTATGTGCCATTCCCTCTCCCGGATTTCCCCAAAGGGGGCAGCCAAGCAGGCAGCAAGCCGGGGGCCTGCCAGCGGCAGGCTCTGCACACCCAGCAGCATGACCTACGCCTGAAGCTGGCCCAGAAAGGACTCCGTGCCTCCAGTCCCCCTGGAGCACAGCTCTTCCTACTCGGGGAGGATTAAAATCCTAAAGACTCCAAAGTGTTCAGAGAAATGTTCATTCGGTCTCAGGAAGACTGGGTGCTCATTTCTCCTACAGATTTGACTTGACCTTTGAGAAGAGCGCTACTGAGTGGTGGTGCCCCATGGCCCCCAGCACCGGCCTCACGCGAGGGGCAGGCACCCGCCACGAATTAGATTGAAACTTGTTCAATTTTGGAGCAATCAGACTTGAACTTAGACCATGAGACTGGGAATGAGCTCCTCGATTTTCTCCTTGGCTTGGTTGTTTATGTATTTTCTGCCTCGTGTCTCCAAAAAGAGTAACCAACTTCAAGAGCACTTGCAGAGGCATTATGAATAGGAATAATGCCTTAAGCAGCTGCTAGTCATTCAATTCTTTGAGGATTATGAGACTCGCTTCAGTGATCTCCGCTTTAACCTACCCATACAAACCAGCTGTGCCTTAGCCCTCCCCATTTATGGTCACTGACACTTCTTGGGTAGTGTTTAGATCTAAACCCAGGCTGTATAAACAGCACAAGGCAGGCTGAATTGTGATTTCTTTCATCCACACAAGCCCTGGCTTCTTTCTTTTTTTTTAATTTAAAAAAAAGCCCCTCCATTATTTGGTCCTTATTTGCTTTTCAAATAAGAAGGCAAGACGCTTTAAATAAGGAGATCTGCAGTGGAAAAGATTAAGAGGGTTAATTTCAAAAGCACAAAGGCCACTTATGCACCCAAAACCCTCAGTAAGGGGACAGCAGTGGGGAGAGGAAGAAACCAGGAAATTTCAGGACCTGAACTTGTGCCTTAGAACTGGTGCTGCTGGTCCTGCCCCCCTCCAGCTTGGCTGCTGTTCCCCCTCATTGCACTGCTGGAACAGCACTGGAGAGCTGTCGGATTGGGAGCATTGCAGCCTGTGTTCAGACCCATGGTTAATGCCTACACGTGCCACTGTCCTAGAGCAGCAGAGCCCGAGCCACCACCAGGGACCTCACAGCGATTCCTCTTTAGATTGAGAAGCAGACACCAGTAGCTTGTAGCTGAAAACATTGGATTCTCTAAATATTTTGGTGATGATGTTCCAAACAGCTTATCCTTCAGTCTATTTTGAAGCTCAACAATGTCTTCCAGAAGTCTCAGCTAAACAAATGTTTAAGGGCATGATGTGCTCCCATACCGGGATGGTGAACATTGCCAGTTATTTTTGGGTCCTTGGTTTTGGCCTAGGATTCCCTTATTCTGTCCTATTGGTTTATAGTGTTCCAGCCCAGAATTGACTACTTCTCAGGAAGGTTTGATGTGAACTGCTCTGAAGTCTTCTCTATTATAGTCTGACATACAAGTGTTAAACAAAGACAAAAAGGTAAAAGAACCCAAACCAGAAGAAAACTCTGGAACATGCAAAAAGCCCTATTTAAAAAAAGAAAAACAAAAAACAAAAAACGAAAAACAAAAAATGAAAAACAAAAAAACCCCCACAAAATACAAACCAAGCAAAAACTAAAAAATGGTGTCAGGTGCATGTTTCTGAAAGCCACGTGGGGCTGATGGGGCATGAAACCACCAGCCTTATAAAGTGGCTCCCAGGCTCCCACAGCTAGCTGCGGGAAGGAATTCACGTCCTGCTCTGCTTGGACAGAGCGAGCCAGCAATAATTTTGTACCAAAGAATGCAGCCTCATCTTACACTCCTCAGGAAAAAAAAACTCAAAACAAAACAGAACATGCCTAAAATGCTTCTGCTCCTGTCTAGACTTAGGCAGCCGAAGGGATTAATCAGCTCCTTTTGCCCAAGCTGGGAACCACCCGGGCCAGTCAAGCAATGCTGGTGGTGGAGGGGCTGTATGGTCCCCACAGGGACAAGAGCCCTGTTTTAAACAGTGAGTGGTGCTGTGCGGCTCTGCTCTCAGAGGACACTCAGCAGGCATTCCTTCCCCACCACTGGAACTCCTTCCTCAAGGTGGAATTACAGCAGTGCTGCTTTGGTACAGAAAAAGTCAAAACTGGTACTATGAGAAGCGAGCTGGCCATCCCTCCTGGCACGGTCCGTGCACCTGACTTGATCAGGGCAAATCCCCCCCCCCCTTCCACGTAATCTTCCAAGATGCCAGCTTCCTCCCCAGGTTAAGTGGCTCCCCTACACACAGGGGGATGCGCCAGGAGTGGGGCAAGGGGCAGGGATGTGCTGGACACTTCCCCACGGACCTCAGGAGGATCCCTACTCAGGGCCTGAAGCGTCTGAGCGGTTTAACACACTCGATGGCGTTTACATTGAAACGTGTTTCGTTATAATTGCTAACTGGTCTCGGTAAGATAAGGCTGTGGGGATTAGATACCAAAGTGATCTTATCCATTTAACCAGCTATTAGCAACAGCTTCTCTAAACGTCTGGCCAGAAAGCAGCCAGGACAGCCCAGGGCAGAGCTCTTCATCAGACCTCAGATCCACAGCACCAGCCAAAAATGTGTTATCCCTGCAATGTCTTATCCCCTTCCAGCACGGCAGGCTGCGAGGTGAGACCTCATTGGGGTGGAAGGAGGAAAAGCACACACAATAAAAAAAGCCTGTACTACAAAATCATAGCAGCAACTTTTTCAATAGGTATCAAGAGCTCTTGAGCTTGTTTTAAGATCTGGGAAGAGGTGGCGAGGAGGGTTCGTGAAGCTCGGCAGCGTGTTACAAAGCGGCTGTATTAAAGTCTCTTGGAGGGGTGGCTGGGGATTTTTTATGATTTTAATAAGGATCCCCTGTAAACAGAAGAACTCAGAATGATTCAGAGATACCTGACTTACGAAATCATGTTAGCTTCAGCCCATAATGGAAATTTCTGTTCAGGAAAACATCTGTGTTGACTTAGGTATCAGCGAAACTGAATGTGTTCTCTAAGTAGCAGCACTCCAGTAACAAAAACCACAAAAAGGGCAAAAAAAGCTCCCATCACCTTGTATCAGATCCGGATCTCAGTTGCACAGATGCAGATGTAGAGGAAACACCACTGACTTCAAAAGGGAACACCAAAAAGCTTAGAGATTAGCACCTGGCCTTTTACCTCCAGCCCAACATGTGAGCGAAAGACATGAATAAGTGAGGGGGAAGCTCCAGTCCCAGGGCAGCTGCAGGCAGAGGGGACACCGAGCAGCACAGCTAGCACAGAGCCAAGTGGTGTTGGGATGGCTGAGCGCCTGGTCCCCACCACCACCTTTCCTCTTGATGTCTGTACTCTGCTGCACCTGAATTATCAGCTCCCATAGGTGATAAATTTTAAGCATGGCACACGGAACATTTCAGATCCAGTCCAGTCCTCCTCCCAGTTGGTAAATGTCCAACATGAAACTATACCATTCAATTAATTAAATAACCCGAAGGAAGTTTCTAAGAGTTTCATGCATATTCAGGCAGAGCAGCAGAGGAACTTGAAAGGCTGATATTCCTCATTGTCTGGTGCTTAGGTTAATGTTCCCAAACTTTTTGCCCATTAAAAACTGTCTGTTCCCAACAAAAAAGACCTTTTACAGAGAGGTATAATTCAAACACCACAAATGTCAGGCAGTAAAAAGTACACTAGAAAGTTTCAGGAGTATCAGGTATTGAAGACTGAAAACTAATTTTTAGTATTAAACATGGATAGCTGAAGCCATCTCTAGTTCACATGCTGAGAAGCCAATCTTGGATTCTAAATGAAAAAAAAATTTAATTAAAATAGTCTCAGCTGACAGCTGTAGACAGCCACCTTCCTGATGTGACAACCTCTGTGACAGCAGCAGTCCAGGAGGCAAGAGCAAGGCGGAGGAGAGCAGTATGTAAGAGTAATAGTAATTGCATAATGCTCTCTGTGTAAAAAATGCCCACCTTCTTGTGATCAATAATTAATTCTGGAAGAGAGGGGAGGGTTGTTGTATCTGTGTGCTGAACACAGAGGTCAGATAGAGATCTGACTCTGATCTCAACTACGCTGAGGTATAAACCAAGATCATTTCGGGAGATTTCGGTCAAGTGAGGCCCAGTTCCCAGCAGCAATGTGACAACACACCTGGAGGTCTGCGCAAGGGTGCACAGGGGTCCTGAACTGGGACCTTCTGGCACCAATATTTCGTACATTAGATCACACTGCACCCCTGCTTCACGGAGCAGCATGGAGTCCTCTTCCGCTTCAGATGGCACATCTCTTGATGGGTACTTGGAGGTTAATCAGTGTGGGGATGGAAGTATTTCCAGCTGCCCCCCACGAAGGATGCCGATGTCCTCATCGGTGACCCACGCCTGGAGCCCAGCTGCACACAGCGTTTCCCCAGGCGAGACTGCCGGCGGCAGCACCGGACTGATGCCGACCACGAGGAGCAGCAGACTCCCCCAAGGGCCCAGACAATCAAATACAGAGGACATCTGCTGTGTCGTAAGACCTCCGAGTTGTGAACAAGCTCAAACCTCTGCCCTCTTCCCCTTCTCCTCCTCATTTAGCAGTTACCAAGCGTTTTCTACATGCTGCTTTCATCACTTAAGCTATCACAGAGCTTTTCCAACGCGCTGCAGTATGCAACAGCAGCCAAAGTGACTTTGGACTATTTGCATGCTAATTTATAATTAAAAATGGGGAAATATTCCCGACAGGGTAATTTTAAATTTCAGCAGTCTTCTTTCCCCCATAAACGGAACAGGTAACACTATAAATCCTCATTTCCTTTTACACTGATGAACAACGACAGAGCTTTGCTCTGTGGAAAAGGAGTGTCTGGAAACCAATTCAATTTCTGCCCACATCCCCCCCAAAATAAGCATGGGTTCTGGCAGTGGGAGTGCAATGCCTCTCTTCTGCATCAGCAATCCAGTGAAAAGCTTCCCTGAGCCCGACAGCCGCCGGCACACAACGGAGAGCCCGGAGAGCGATGCATCATGTCTGGCTGGTTGTGGCTCCCCAGCCAGGGTGACACTTTTACAGCTAGGTCAGCCCAGGAGGCAAAAGGGCAGGGGCAGAGGGGGCAGCGTTCAAAGCGAGCCCCTGGTGAGCCTCAGGCTCCTTCCTCCAGACGCAAAGTTGCCTCCAAGATGTAAACAGAAGGAACTGCTATAGTGTCTGGCTTGGCTGGTGATTTAGACGCGTTATTTGACTTCAGAGCATTGCAAAGACATTGTCTGGCAACAGGTAAATCCTACCCACCATGGGAAAGTTCGAGAAACTGAAAGGGAGGGGGGGGGGTAACGTCTGCTGGGGCTGGTAATAACACAAGGCTGCTTTAAAATTCCTGACTTAACTGCTCTCTTCTTGTGTTTGCATCAGAACCTCTGCAAAGACAGACACTAATTAGCTTAGACTAATTCATGAAGAAAAAAGCTAATTAGCAACCCTCCAAACTTTGGATGACCTCTCTTCCCAATGCTCGCTGTTCCAACCAATGAGCACCCATAAATTCTTTCCTCCATGCAAAGAGAAAGGACGAGGGGTAACAAAAGGGTGAATTGCAATGGCAGCTGAGGGTCAAAATGCAGGCTTCATTTGGTGGCCCTCTGACACCAGCATAAAATGGGAAAGATGGGCTGAAGATACAGGAATTAAGATATCAAATAGCCAGCAGCCAGCTCCTGCCCCATGCCCTCCACCCCGAGGCCCGCCGGCCCCATGTGCTGTACTTGCAAACCTTAAGCACCACGGCCCACCTCTGGCAAAGGCTCCGCCAAGCCCACGAAGGACTCTATCAACAGTGTGTCACTGTGGGTCTTCTCACAACTTCTTAATCCTGGGGCTAACCCCACTGCCTCAAGTGGGTAGAGAAAAAGGAATCAAGACTAGATAAGTAAAAGTCCTAAGTCAAGATCTCTTGCTCTCCTCTGGCTGGAGCAAGGGTAAGCGTTGGGTGCATTCTGCTCTGTAAAGCAGGATCCTTTCTGGTGGGACCTCAGAAAGATAAACCCGCCCGAAATGCATGTGCTCCACCCGGCCTGAGGGCCATACATGGTTTGTATTTTGAGAGGAGAGTTCAGTGGTTTGAGAGCAGCACCTACGATCCCATTACAAATTTAGGATAGAAGTGAAACATTTACCTTGGCATGAAAGCCTGAGCTATTCTTTCCTACATTTTTCCCAGTTAAAGGCATGGATTTGCATTACAAGGCATTTGAAGAGCTTATATTGGCCAATAACACTGATACTGTGGCATCAGACGGTGCAAACTGAGGGCTCACCATCCATTTGGAGAATTTAAAAACATTTGGACTGGAACCAGCTCATCCCACCCTAAATTTTCCCTTTCCCATAAAATGGTATTAGCAAACCACATTAACTTTCCATTTCCTGGCTGAATTAGAAACCAAAAATACTGAGAAATGCTTATGTTTAGAAGGCTTCAGCCTCATGTTTCCCAGTTAAAATAAATTTGAATACATGATTAACATAGAATGCATTGATCCATCTATTTTTACAGTAAGATGATGTTTTAATATACCCAGGACAAACAGTAATTCATGTGCAAACATATTTGAATTGAAAAATGGAAGTCAACCATGAATTATTCCACTATCCATCACATTTACAAAAGCTGCTATGGTCCTTTCTAATTGGCTAAATCACAACACCATCCCTAGAAATACTAAGCAATATATCTAATAGTTCCTTCCATCTTGTTGTGGCTTGTTTTTTACTTTTTTTTTTTCCCTAATGTGCTCTCTCTATTTACCCTTCATTTCTTTAAAATTCTATGTTTGCTATCTGTTTCCCCTGCTATTCCTAAGAATGAAGTTAAAATTACCACCGCTGAAAAAGAAAAATAATCTTCTCTTTTTCCACGCTGTTTATTTTGTATTTTCTCGGCTTCTCTGTTTCTTCTGAATATCTGGTAGTTGCTTTGTTTTCTGTGTGTTGTCTTTCACATAGCAACAGAAGAAAGAGCAAGGATAAAGGGGAAAAAAAACCTTCACACGGGAAAATATGAGCTACTCTTGAATCCAAAGAACTTAGTACACTCAGAAGAGCTAATTAACAAACTAAATAGTATACTTTGGAAACAAACGTTGACACACAAATGCAAAACAAGGAATGAGAATCTGAGGGTCATGGCAAATCACAACATAAACATGAATCAACAAAGCAACGCTGTTACAAAAACCCCAAAATCTTGATTTTTAGGAAGATGAGTGGCATACATAATAAATGGGAAATAATTGCTTTGTTTATTCAGCCCTTGTGAGACCTCAGCCGCATTCCTGTGTCCAGGCTCAGACAATGCATTTTAAGACAGAGCAGCAGATAAATTTAAAACAGCCCAGCCCCTGAATAGAGGAACAAAAGTCAGAAGAGATTTTAGAAATTTAACCAGTGACTAAAGAATAATAGAATTAGACATATGAAGTCTAAAATAAAAGAGGGTTACGAAATAAAAACATAAACAGTAAAGCTGAATAAAAATTTAATTTATAACATAAAAAAAAAAGTTGAAGCTAGACTATGTCCTTCCATGGCTGGACAAAAAAATCTCAAATTGCAACAAAATGCGTTTCAGCTGGGTACCAAGGGAAAAATAATTCAATATTAAGGGTAGGGAAACACTGGAACAAGGGCTTCCTAAACCTGCTGTGATATTAACTTCATGGAAGTTTTCAACACCAGCTTAGACAAATGGGATCAGGGAAAGACTTTTTCTTGTCCCAGTGCCAGAAACGGGATCGTTTCTTGCAAATGTGTGTCACTGCTTCAGGATTCTTACAGAACCCTGCTCCATGCCTAAGGCTGAGGATGGAATGGCAATACAGGTAGCAACAACCTAGGACAGAACAACAAACAAACAGAAATTAATCACACCCATCCAGCACCTCTTCAGATCTCGGGGAGGATAGTGGTTTGACAAGAGACATTCGTTGCATCTGCATTTCACTGACATTATCCCGTGCCAAGACCCTTGATGCTCATCTTCACACTGCAGAAACATATTCCTATATTTAGCTAAACATCCAACGCTGACAAATAAATGTTTCATCAGCAATCTTGATTAGCAAGGATGGAATAGTACAGATTTCTGCTGCAGTTACGTTTCTGTTCCCGAAAATACTCCCCAACCACACAGCAGGGAAGTTGTATGATGGGCTCATGCTTGCTTTATGGATGAGAAGCAATTGCAATAAAAGTCACAGGTTCCCACCCCTCGGCTGCAGCACGCTGCCAGCCAGCTGCCCTGCGCCCACTGGCACGGGCTCGGAGCGCTGCTTCAGCGGTGCCCAATATCACTGCTCACCACACCTGATTCCCCCGTGGAGCCTGTATAAAATCCCCAATTCGTTATGTCCACTCCATTCCCGGAGGTTGTTGAAATAAAAAGCTGTTCTGGCAGAAAAGCTTAGGAAATGAAACACGAGAGAGATGGGGAAGGAGAAGGAGAAAAATAGAAATCAAGAATAGAAAAAAACACTCAACCAGGTGGATGGAATGGGTCCAGAATTACTTACAGCTCCAGAGCTGAAAGAAAAAGAAGAAAATGAACACCTGGGCATATTGTGAGATTAAAAGTGTATTTAGTATGTGTGTCCCAAAAAGAGCAAGTCATAGATCTGAACCATGGGCTGAGAAAAACTCCCTTTCCCACAAAGATGGAATCTCAGTATTTAAGTTCAGGAAAGATTTATTCATAAAGATAGCTTTCTCCTTCCCTGCCAGAAGTAATGAAGATCATACTCAAAATCTACCACCTGCACATGATTACCAGTGATTTAACCACAATCAAAATATTTTAAAAAATGTAAATGAAGTACACTGACGGACACAAACGCCAGCTCCAGCCAAGC
Source organism: Aegotheles bennettii (assembly GCA_013398125.1). Taxonomy (NCBI): domain Eukaryota; kingdom Metazoa; phylum Chordata; class Aves; order Caprimulgiformes; family Aegothelidae; genus Aegotheles; species Aegotheles bennettii. Next base: position 9,825 of record VZRW01012884.1, on the reverse strand, counting down.
CTCCCTGTGAAATTCCTTCCTTAAAGCTGGGATTGCCATCGGCTATAATTAAAAAAAAGTCAATGTTTGAGGTCCCAAGTATTTTCCCACAGAAAATCCACAGAGAGATCCAAGATTTATATGCTCTATGGCAAACATTAACACAGGCACCAGCACCGAGAAGGTAAAGCTTGGGAGAAGCAAAATGGAGGCTGGTTCCCTGACACTTCTGAGGTATTTCAGTACCTCTCCTCCTTACTCCGGTTCTCCTTTTTCCTGTTTTTCATGAAGGGGGAATATTCAGGAGTATTGATCCTACATGGTTAACTTGAACAATAAGTTAGCAAACTTCATCTAAAGTGAATCTACTAAATTGACTCAAGTCTCTCTCCCTGCCTACTGGGAGACCTAATGCAGCTCATCCTGACTTACTGCAACGCCCTGCCCTTGCAAATGCCTCCCAGTTTTCAAAAGCAAAAAACCCAAACCAACGCACAAACACGAGGCGCTCATTCTGGTGTTGCTGGCAGGCAGGCAGCAAAGTCTGGCACTGCCAGAACACCAGGGCATTGCTTCCCGAAACCACCAACCCCAGAGCTTTTCCACACGGCTGCGGTTCAGCGCTGCAAGCACCCACCTGCGGGTGCAGGTCTGTGGGTCCTCCAAGGCTGCACGCATCAGCTTGTGTGCAACCTGACACGGAGACCAGGGGGCCATCCGAGGAGCACGGTGGGTGCTGTTCTGCACAGCCTCTCACCAAGGATGGATTTTGTGCCAGTTTTAGGCGGTTATGTTATAAAAGAAGTTTGGATTGATTTGGTTTAGACAGTTAGATATGGGTGGTTGCAGAGGTAAATGGGCCACTCCCTCACCTAAGCCAGGAACTGAAAACACCTCTTAAAAATAGTATAATCTGTTATTCATAAATCTTCAAAGGGCTGCTGACATGCCCAAACACACACGCACAGAAAATGAGGCTTTGCAAATGACACAGCGTTCAGGGCTGGTGCCTGCTTACCATCCAGCTAAGAACCAGTATGGAGAGCAACCGAGGATGGCTCTTACACAAATACAGACACTGGAAATCATGAATTGTGAGCAATGTCCCCTTCACCTTAGCCATCCTGACTGTTTTTTTTTCTATTTAACACCACATTTTCCTATTTTTATGAACCTGCTTCCTGTAGCTATAGGATAGAGCCATGCAAACAACAAGGGGAAGCTGACGACACAGGGGAAAGAGTGAAGCTGGCCAACAAATGTAAAATAAATCATCTGAAAAACAGTGATCTCTTTCCTCTAAACTCATATATACAACAAATTCTTGTAAAAAGGACGGAGAAAAACAGATCTCACACAAAATAACACAAGAGCTCTTTTTTTAATGTCAGGTTGGCAGTGCTCCTTGAAAAACGTATCCCCTCCTTCATGGGGGCCTTAATCTCAGCCTTCAGAAAGGGTGCTGGTGAAGTTAAAACATGTTTAATGCAAAACCAAAACAAATTTATTTTTCTGGCTTGCAAATATTACATCACTGAGGTAAGGGATTGGCAATACTACTAATTAACTAGTGCATTTAAGGTTTTTTAATCCTGGAGGCTACTTGCATGTAAGCTTGGTGGTGGTCCTCAAGGGACAACTCACCATGGTAGCTTACTCCAAGCAGATACTCCTTGGCATATCCTTTATGCTGACTTACAAAACTAACTTGTACCAGAGCCCAGGACTGGTACCAACCAGTGAGGGTCATACTGGGGAGGGATGGCTTAGACTGCACACGCTCTGGCCTTGGGACTGCTCTTTTGGAGAGGTTGTCCTCTACCAGGACAAGGTACCTAACCGCAGGGTAAAGCAACTAACGGAGCTGCTATTCAGCAGGAATTGGCCGGTGTGCTGGGCCCTCGACTGCAAAGCCTGGTATCATCGCAAGAACCATGAAAAATCAAGTTGGTCCCACTCACCATGGGTGGTCCAGGGCAGGAGCTGGGTTACAGGCAAGGGAATCTATAGGTGAGACTCCATTGTTGGTAGACATTTTTAGGCACAATGATGTTGTTTAACACATTACCTCTTTTCTCCCAGACCTCTCAGCTGGTTCATGGAAAGATTATTTATGAAGCCCTCTTTGGTGCACTGTGATTTAATCAGACATAGTCTGAACATCCCGAGATGTATTAATTACCATTGCCGCACAAGTGCAAGTGAAGACGCAAAATGCTTTCCATTTGCATGGGCTGAGTATTTGTTTTAAACATTCTTGGCATCATTAGGATCTAATCAAAACAGAGTGCATGATAGTTATGCAAGAAATACAAAAAAAATTACCTGCTGCTTAAGTATCCAGTTTTCTAATAATATTGCAATAACGTCTTGACAGATAATTGGCTTCCCAGTTATAATGGAATTCCTTATCTAAGTTGGTAAAATTACCTATTGGTATTTTCAAAAGACAAGAGAAGGTTGGAAAGGAAATGATAATTCTCTCCAGTATGGAGAGATTTAATCAGGAAGATAAGTAAAGATATATCACCTGACATCTTTTGAAAAATAAAAATAAAAATGATTGAAGCAAGTTTTACAAAGGCTCCAGCTCCTTTTTGGAAAACTATGGAAGTGCAATTTTAAATTAAAATTTAGAATATATGGATTCATAACTGCCGGGTTGTTTTTAATGACCTATTTGAAGGTCCTTGCAGGTAGAATACTTGATTTGAATTTTATGAATAGAGGTAGGAAAAGCACAAAATACTTAAATACTTTTACTTTTATCTGTTACTAATTGTGACCTCTCCTTTCCTTTCCATAAAGAATGGATAAAGGGCCACATTTTCACATATTTCACGACTGCCTTTTTTTTGTTTTGGTTGTCCCAATCCCAGGGAACTACAAGGTGACCCAGTTTCCCAAATCCTGTCCATACAACCTTGGAAAAGCAAAAATTTTTAAAACTTCCTGAAGCAGTCTTCAAGAAACATAACACTGCTTTTGAATTTAAGCAAAAGGGTTTTAGGAACTCTCGAATGCACTTACACTGCGAACAACACAAAAATCTGAAAGCGTTTCCAGTCTTCGTGGCTTCAGTTCTGCAAAGGCTTCTGCAGTCTTTGATTTTCGTCGATCAGTTCACATGTGGAAATGCATGCACCAAGTCATGAGCCAGACTGCAAGTTATTTTCAAGAAGATCTTAGTCTTCACAGTGTCCTGCGAACTGTAATTGCCTAGGAATCTAGGTAAAAGATGTTGCCCCTCATTAACTGAAGTTAGCACCTGAGCTAGGTTTAAAATTTCCCTGAGCTTTTAAAAAAAGTTTTGTCAAACTTTTGGGTTTTTAATAAATCAATATATCACTTTCTTTTTAGTTTATGCACGGCACTATTTTAAATGATAGCTCTTTTAGTACTATGCTATTAATACTTTAATACCAAAGCTAACACCTATCATTAAAAGTGCATCAAATTTTTCCTACCTTTTTCCAAAGTGTTCAGGCTTGTCTCTCTAATCTTTTCTGAACGTTCTGCATTTTAGCTCACCTGGGACATAACATTTCAGAAGCATGATTTATCTCTTTACAACATGTCTTTCTGAAGAGGAGTCCCTTGGTAAGGTCTCAAGTTTCCCTAACCGTTAGCAAAGTGTGAGCAAGTATAAAGGAGACACTAATGTGACCATAAGAGGGGCTCTACATGTGGGGTGGGGAAAAGACAAACCTTCTAGGCAATTCTCTCTATACTGTGAAAAGCAGAATAATCAGCTAAAACCACAAATGACTAGCACAGTATAGATGGCATCAATAGAAAGTATTTAATTTACTAGTTGTGAGAGTTGTGACCTTTTGCAGAAACGAAACTAAGACATACAGACATGGTAATTTCTAAGTACTGGAATTCATTTAATGTTCTTTATCATGCTTTGATAGAAACAGGTTCTAGCCACAAAATTTCACATCCTATCTGGGTTCTTGTGTCAGGCTCCAAAGCAACGTTTTACTCACTGTGCAGCTGACAACTACAACTCCAAAATTCCACTTCAGCTCTAAGTTTGGATAGAGAAACCAACTGCTCTTTGTCCCTCAAGTATTCAGAGGGCTTGAATCCAAATGCCTTGTCCAGGTCTATCCTCCTCACAAGGAGGATAAGCCAAGTAAGTCTCAGTAGAGTACGTATTTGCAAGTGGCCTAAGAAAAACAACCCTAAAGCTATGGAGTGCTGTACAAACGTATACAACTCAGCATTTGTTCTTCTGGAGGACTTCTTATCTGATGATTTCTGTGTATTTTATTAACACTCAAGTTTCAGGACACGTATGAGGCATTATCTCCATTTTACAGATAAGAAACAGAGATATTTATTCAGATAAGGTACAGAAAGGTGAAGTGACATGCCTGAAGTCACATGAAGGTTTCTGGCAGAGGCACCATCTTTCCAAATCATCTGAACTCTAGGCCCCTGCTTTAAATTATAAGACTTCATCAAATTTATAGCATTTCACCCTCCCCTGCTACCAATCGTTGGCAGTGCTGAATTTGCTCCGAGCAAAACACATTCATTGATGAACTCTATTACTTGTTCCTAAACATTACTTACAGACTGCAACTTCAAATAAAATTCTCTGCACTGCAGTCATATTTTACCTACATGGTTATTCTAATTGAGTATTGAGCAAAGTGGCTAATTAGGAGTCTTCAAGGGACTGTTTGTTTAATTTTGTTGTGGAATGTGTGCTTGCATAAATGCCATACAAGAAAAAGTCTGGAGGCCACCATCATCTGCAATGTAAAAATATTTCGGTTTCTGTGAAGTTTTCCCTCCCCCGAGGGTTCTAATTCATCTCTACTAGTTGATAAATCAAGTCAGAAACACCCTCCCCCCCTCACTTTGGTGTCTAGAAGAAATATGACCCTTTCCTTGTCCAGGCATGCAGACAAGTGATGAATCAGACTTTCCCCAAGAAAATGCTGCAGCTCTTTTCCTAAGGCACACTGCTGCCTGAATAACTCAGGTTTTCCTACAGTGGGCCTGCTTTAACAGCCTTTATCTACATGAAGGGAACACAAGAGATATGGTCTGGGTCTGATCTGGAGAAGGTTATCAAGTGCCATCCAGACAACGCCTACAGAAATCGAGAGGTCTTCCACAACACTCTGCTTCAATCCCTGCCCCAGGTCTGTGCAACTGCTGAGACAATGCCAGAGGTTTCAGTTGCTTGCAGCAATCCCAGTCTATTCTCTCCTGTTCACTAAGGAGCGTTTAGGCACTCCAGGCAAATGGAAAATATCTGTGAAGACTGCCAAACACGACTTACCACTACCTGCAACACATACCAATACCCCTTCCTCCTTAAAGCGTTAAAAGATGTTTTAACTTGAAACGTTCATTATGATCTAAATCACAAGTATTTCAAAATATTTTCAACCCATTAGATCCCTAGGGCAAGTGGATTTCCCCACATAACTGTTTCTTCCCCTTCAAAGGGGAACAGGGCCAATTTCTTTTCTGCCCTATAGAGAAAAGACAGAAGCTGATCCAAAGAACAGAAGAGACGCAGGTTACTTAGAAATGTGAAAGTCAATCTGCTATAACTTTAAATACGTGACTGCTCCCCTGATTATCCGGGCTTTCTGTGTACCCACTCCCTCGGCCCATGCTGCACCTTAGCATTACATTCAACATTGTGGTTACTGAAACTTTTGCTCAGCATGACTGAACCAAGAAAATGCAAGTTTGGTCAAAATTCAGGCAGCAATGAATTAATTTGTCCTCACAGTACTCATGTAGCGATTATGAATACTCCCATTTTACAGAAGACTTCTGTAGAAAGACAAAGTGTACGGACTTCTCTCTCGTGAGACCCCACCTGCAGTACTGTGTCCAGTTCTGGAGTCCCCAACACAAGAAGGACATAGAGCTGCTGGAGCAGGTTCAGAGAAGGCCCATGAAGATGATCAGGGAGCTGGAGCACCTATCCTATGAAGACAGGCTGAGAGAGTTGGGGTTGTTCAGCCTGGAGAAGAGAAGGCTCTGGGGAGACCTTCGAGCACCTTCCAGTACCTGAAGGGGGCCTGCAGGAAAGCTTGAGAGGGACTTTTTACAAGGGCATGGAGTGATAGGACAAAGGGGAATAGTTTCAAGCTGAAAGAGAGTAGATTCAGATGGGATATTAGGCAGAAGTTCTTGTGAGGGTAGTGAGACACTGGCACAGGTTGCCCAGAGAAGTTGTGGCTGCCCCCTCCCTGGCAGTGTTCAAGGCCAAGTTGGATGGGGCTTTGAGCACCCTGGTCTAGTGGGAGGTGTCCCTACCCATGGCAGGGGGGTTGGAACGAGATGATCTTTGAGGTCCCTTCCAACCCAAACCATCCTATGATTCTGTGATTTGCTACAGGTCAACAATAGACCGGGGAAGAAATCTGGGGTCTGTTAATTTTTATTCCTTGTACCCTGGATCATACAACTACTAGGTGCAGTATTTGGGTTTCCCCACCCATGTTCATTCTCTGTAATCTTGAACTCCAGGTACAAACATGGCCCCACTGAACTCACCAGCAACTTTCACAGTATTATTTAATCAGGCCAGGATCTCATTTTCTCTTGGATGATGAGCCACTGGTCACAGGGGAAAAGAAGCACTTGATCACAACAAACTGAACAGGGAATGTACAGCACGGAAAGGACTCAGTCCAGCTAAGGAGGGAGCTGAAACTGAAACGCAGCTGAAGCAGTTTCTTCTTCTCACTTGCTCTAAAAGCAAAGGGAAGAAAAGAGCCTGACGGGCGGTGATCTTTTATCTTCCAAGCACTATTCATGGGGGTTTCTCTTTTTATTTTAAATAAGAATAAACTAAAAATGTCAAATGTGCCAACCACTCAGAAGTGCAAGAAGAAAGTAAATCACAGAAACCCACTCCTGTCCATATTGACTTCAGAGCCCTGCAGGGTACTCTGAATTTTGCCTGCAGCCCATGGTTTGCTACAGTACCCGCTCCATAGCGTACTGAAACCAGAAGGGTAAGAGAAAAAAAAAGTCCACCTAAGGCAACAAACTTGGATATGCTGGACCTTCCTATACAGTGCTTCTAGTTGTTTCCAAATCTCTTCTTACTTGACCATGTTTATTTGGTTTTGTGTGTTTTTCCAAACTGTTTTAAAATAATGTTCTTTAAGAACAGGATTAAAGAGCAAAAGCTACATGCATTGGAAACAAATGTACAGTGCATCCCATGGCTTTACAGTTGTTAACTGCTAATCAGTTGTGTACAAGCACCAGAATTTCAGAAATTTTGTATCAAATTTGGCAAGCCACTGTAACATGAAACAGACTCCCAGTCTTGAAAAATTTTTCCACAGCCCTGCTCCCATTTCTTCCTTCTGAGTAGATACTGAACAGACTTTTTCATCTCCCAAGTGCTGCAGGATGTACGCATCCAAATGATTGTTTATTTGGATCACTATAATCCAGACTGATTTACACTAGAAGAAGGGTCCTATTTAAGTGAGTTTGTTTCAGTTCATTCCTACTTCACACTTACACCAGGACTCCCCGAGCCCCATGAGTTAACACAGATGTTTGAGAGATGAATCGGGAACAGACTTAACATAAAGTCTGCAGACACCAAGCAAAAGAAGCACAGCTGTAATGCACAGACCCCCACTGTGCACATGGCTCCGCTTCCTCTCTAAAATAGCTTCAAGTATCTTATTAATTCAGAGAAGGTTTACAGATCCACATCCACTGGTTTAAAGACAGTCTGTGCTGCATGTTGTGAGCTCTCCGGGTACCGTAACGGGCTATCCACGCATCTGTCTGAGGAATGAATACTCTCCACGTGGCTGAGACCAGAATTCAGTTCCTCAAAAGGTAAACTGAGCTTGCACAGCACAATGAACTGAAAGCTTTTGGCAAGGGCAGTGAGCTGACATTTAGGATGGTAACTGGGAGAGATCAGCTTTACGCTAGGAAGTGTATGTGAGCAGTGTGTTACCTTGCCTCAGTACGTCTCCTGTTAGCCCTACTCTCAGACTGCTGCTCTGTATCCTTGGGAATCACATACTGTCAGGGAGATGACTGAACTTGTACATCCACTGTGTTGCTCTGCTCATGGCATGGGCAGCATGACCAAAGCTGTGCCCCACAGACTCACCCCTCTGCCAGCACCAGGGTGTAAAAACTCTACAACATGTGGATCTGAGCACTCACACTGCTTCTAAGCACCATACCCCCACCTGCCAGCACAGCTCCTTGCAGCCAGGGATTCACACCGTACCCTGTTGCGTGGGGCGACTGCAAATGACTGAAAAGACCAAGATCCAAGGTGCTTATTGAAGTGGTTGAGTTAATGAAATAACACTGACTGTACTGGGCTTCACTCTCCCTCCGCTAAATGAGCCAGGCTGACAGAGGAGGTCTAGGGGAATCTTAAACTTCCTACCTACTTAATACCAACTAACTAGCAAAATTAATCAAGGAAATTCACATTAATACAACTGACAGGCAAATGTAATTACAGTGTGCATAACATTTAATTCAATATGGTTACTGAGCCTAAAAAACGCATTACTTTCTTTATGAGATTGCTTTGCTATTTATTAGGGAAAAGGCCTTTGTAAAATGACTCTTTATCCAGCCACTGGGAAGAGAGATCCGGGAGCTACTCCCATGGCATGGAAATTGCTTTATTCACTTCAGCTAGATTTGCTTTTTAAAAATGAGATGTACATCAAGGCCAGAATTGCATTGCTGGTCTTCCACCTATTTAGAGCAACTACTGGGTGACCACTGTGGAAACCCAGCTTGAGCTGCAACAACTCTCCTATTCCTCTGACCCTTCACACAGCTCCTACCTACATTCCACATTGCTGTTTATCTTGTTGTTTTAACAACACTTCTTTTTCTTTTAGTTTTTTTGGCTTGCCCAATAAATGTCCTGTTCAATTCTAGGTTTCAAAGCTGTATCACATGGCAGAGTTTTACCAGTTTAGCTTTCGTGCTTCTTGGGAAAGGAGTGAGTAGCAGTAGTGACAGAAGAGTCACCTACTTGTAGACCTCAGCAGAACTCACTAATGCCTTTTAAATTAATGTGAAAGGCTGTCCTGGCACAGAAACGCCAGACCTTCCTCTTTTTAATTAAAACTTAAAACAAAAAAAAAAGCAGGGTGAATTTATGCCTTAGTCTCCCTCTCTGGTCAAACAACGTAGCTCTACTCACCACTAGCTGGACTTTTTTTTCCAAGCCCTGCCCCTGCCCTTCACTCATAAACAAAACCAGCCAGAGCTCCATCTCATTATAGCCTGCACAGACACATGGTCCTGCTGTGTGGGCAGCCCCATGCAGAGAGGCGCACAACAGAAGAAGGAGCAGTTGTCTGCTAGTTTCTTATTATAACACAGCCGCCGTTCATACAGTGCTGGGGCTGTTTAGAAATTCCATTTTTAAGCCCTGTTCCAAGGGTTTGTAAACCGGGATGGGAAAATTCGCTACGGATTGAATCACCACACGCCAGGCCCTGCTTGTGCAGCCATACGTGGTCCCCTGTTGATGGACACATACGGATCCAGGGCGCCAGCTCCCTAAGCCCCATCCCCTCCGACCTCTCGGCTCCACTCTCACGCAAACTGATTTTTGGCTGCCAGCTGCAACAGCAAACTGTGGTGTTCATATATATGTGCTACAAGAAACATGGAAAGAGTGAAAGTGTAAATGTTCTCATTTGCTGTTCAGTTCTGGATTTGGGCAAAACATGACAAATTTGGCAAGCACTGTGCACAGAAACAGATACATTGGTAAATAAATCCATTCCTTTGCTAAGCCTGAGCAGGGATAGCCTTAGCTACTGGTGACAGAGGATACAAAGA
>VZRW01012881.1:45374-55962 GCA_013398125.1 Aegotheles bennettii | reverse complement strand
TGTCTTTGTCTGTCTTATCACATTGTTTGAAACTGAATTATAGTCATGCTCTGAAAATCAGTACTTAATTCCTGCAAATCTTGGCCTAATGTAAGACAGTTTCCTTGCTACTGTTCTTAGACAACCGGGTACCTAATGTTATTCTATGTGCAGTTTAGCTGTTGTCTCCAGCTGGTGCATCACACATGTGAATACTCAGAAACTGTCTGAATATTGATTCATGATCTCTCTTGCAACTGCCATCAAATAAGAAACATGAGGTTTTGCTTGGGAACAGAATGACATCTTACCATCAGTACTTTATATTAGTGTTTTCTGTTTTCTCTGTGCTTGATCACCTGGCACGGTTGATGTGAAAGCTCTTTCAATGCTTCCTGCTCAGATAATAGTATTTGATGCTTCATGACTCCTTTTTATGACTGAGATTTAAGAAGGTCACACAGGAATATATGGAAAAGGACTTTGTACTTTAAGGGATTTTGGGTATAGACATGTACTTCCTAAACCACAAAAAAACCCTTATGAAATAGTGTTTAGCCTTTTTCGTATAGAATCCTAGAATCATTTACGTTGGAAAGACCTTTAAGATTATTGAGTCCAACTGTTAATTTAGTCCACCACTAAACCATTTCCCTAAGCACCACATTTAGAGGTCTTTTAAATACCTCCAGGGATGGTGACTCCACCAATTCCCTGGGCAGCTGTTCCAGTGCCTGACAAATCTTTCAGTGAAGACATTTTTCCTAATATCCAATCTAAATCTCTGCTGGCACAACTTGAGGCCTTTTCCTCTTATCCTATCTCTCATTAGTTGGGAGAAGAGACCAATACCCACCTTCCTACAACCTCTTTTCAAGCAGTTGTAGAGAGCAATAAAAGGACCATGTATCTAGCCTTACAGATGATAAATATCTCTGTGAGGGTCCCATTTTGTAAGTCTGGTGTTAGTACTCACTTGGAAAGAGTTCTGGTTTTCTGGTTCCTATCATGCAGTAAGAAATCTTGTAACAGGAAAACTCAACATAGTTGGAAACAAAAACCCAGATGGTGATATTTCTCATTAGCATCCAGCATCCTGCACAAAGTTCTGTTCTATCTTTTGAAAATAAGAAAAGATGTGGGTAATGAGGATGGAATTAAGTTGGAAACTCAGAGGAAATATATGAGCCGAGACTTTTTATATCCCATATGGACAGCATTGTAGCCAGGCTGAGGTTCTTGAACCAAACAGGAAAGTTCAAAATTCAGCTTTCTGCCTTGTACAGACAATATCTTCTCTGTTGTTCAGACTTGCAGAAGAAGTTACACAGCTCATCACCAATGGTTGTAGTTTCCTCTCAACACAGTTTTACACAAAGACTGAGACTATAGACTTAATCATGTTATACCACAAGTACAACAAATGGCTGAGTACAAGGAAAGCAACACATATAGTAAACAATCAACAACAGTTTTAACTAAAGCAAACAAAACTTCTGCCTCTCCTGTTTCCTGGATTTGCATTTTGCAACTCCTGGCAATGTCTCTCCAACTTAGAGGATCCAAATTCTCCCAATAGAGTATCACACTGTCATGTAAAGGGATACAACAGAGAGCTTCAGCTTACAGACACTGCAGTGGATAAAGAGGACAATGTAATCATGAACAAAGTTGCTTTGCTGTCATATTATTATTTTCTGACTCCTTCTGCATACTTTGTTGTACCTTTTTCATACTTTATTATTACCCTGGCAGTCCCATAATCTTCCATGCACAGTTCTGTTGCTCAGGGACCGAAAACAAGGCAGAATAGCTGATCAGATAAAATTACATCAGATTGGCTGACCTGGAAAAAAAGTTAGGAATATTTTATTACATCATGTTCACACTGGCACACAGCATAGTTCAGTTTATGCCATGTAAATGTGTATTTTGACATGTTCTGTGTTATGTGTGTAAATATGTCACAGACTTGGTGACATCTATGCTGTGCTCTCACAGCTTGTGCTTCTGTACACGATCTTAGTTGGCTACTGCTCTGTTTTATTGTGTGCTGACTTGCCAAGCTGCTGATATGCTTTATTAAATCAATAATATTTGAGTTCCACAGACCTGTGGAGAGAATCTTGAACTGTCTGTTTCCTTACTTGAATTGTTTGCTATGTGTTAGATCTAGCTAAACACTCTTACTCCTTTTGCTTTTGTTCTCATAAAACAGAATGGCAGAGGGGAAATGCTAAGCTTTGGAACTTGAGGGGGGAAGAAAATAAAAAAAAAAAAGAAAAGAAAAGAAGGTAAAAAAAAAAAGCACCACTACAACAAAAATCCTCAGGAGTCCAGCAGTCCAAGACTTCCTGGGTTTGATGCTCAGTAACTGGGAAAATACAAAAATCAGCAGTGGAAACAGAACGGGGAGCTTTGAAGTGGGAACTGTGTTTGTGAACAGGTAACAAGCTTTTACTGCATGAAAAAAAAATGTTGCCATAGGGGTTGAAAAGAACCTGTACTCATCAAATGTGCTAGTTTGACAGTTTTGAGAGCTTCCTTGTACTAATCCTGTCAAACTGGAACAGCAGCAGAGGAATCGGCAAAGCTTGTGAGCTGCTAGTTAACACACTTATGTTGAGTCCCTCATGGCAATTTCAAATTGTCTCTCCTTAGATGTTTAGCATGAGGGGTTTGCTGCCTAAATTCTTTCTTTTCTGATCTCTGTGACCTACACATGTACCTTTTTCCTCTTGAGGCTGACATGATCACGGGCTGAAGCAAGTAAGAACTGCCCAGCACTGAGGAGGGAAATTATGTCTGTAGCTCTGCAGATTGAATGTTAAAATAAGATAAAATAACATAAGATGGAGTTAAAGTCTGATTAGTGACTAATTAGAAATAATTAATAAAAAAGATACAATGTGTTATCATCAGCACTTGCCCACTCTCTGAAAGATCCAAACAATTTACCTTGATTAGAAACACTGGCAAGATGACATTTTTAGAACACCACCTCAACTCAGCTTTTTCTTCAGTTGAGAAGAATCTTGAGTAATCTCCATTACTGTGAAAAATAAGGTATGCAGCAAACCAGACAGAGTTTGCATTGTGATTATAACAGCTGACACTCATCTGAGGATCAAGAACTATGAGTCCTCTCCTTGCTACTAATATACCATTCTTTGCATCTGAAGTCTTCACTTTGGAATCAACTGTCTGATGGGACTTTAAAGGGTAGGGGATAGTAATAGGATATCAAATTTAGGCTTTGGGACTCCTCTTTAAGCTAAATTGTCCCTTACAAGCATCTACTTAAGATTCTTAAGATTCCTGTCAAAATGATAAGTGCTGGATCATCTTCTGGAAGTCCTTATCTGTCTTTATTTAATCAAGGGCAGACTGATAAAATTTATTTTTAGCTTCCTAGAAACTGTTAAAAGTAGGAGGGATATAACATGGAGATGGAAAACAAATAATTCACTTACATATGTGAAGTTGGGACAAAAGAAAGGTGATTTCCAATGAGAAGTTTGAAAACAGAGATGTTTTCTGGTCTGATTTGCAAAGGAATTAGAGTATTAATGGTGTTTTTCGCTAAGTTGAATTCAGTATTTGATATAACATCTTTCTGAAAAAGGAAAGGGAAAATATTTGCAAAGGAGTTTGAACACTGTTTTGTTATTTTTTATTTTTTTTTTCAATGTGGAAGATTATTTAGGGCATTGTAATGTTCCTATTAACAATATGGGGAAACAAAGAGTATTTAAATGGAAAATAAATTATAGTTTATCCATATAATTATAGTACACTGGAATAATTAGTATAAACTCTTTATGGGGATCATACTTGTCATTAAAAAACCAACACTCTCAGATATCACTTTTTGACAAAACCATTTCCTGAAAGAGGGGAAAAATGATTAAAAACTTCAATTCACAAAGTGACTTTTATTTTGACAATAAATAACATACAAGTCACATTGTAAAATGAGACCCTTAGTCATTTTCTGCCATGTTATTTGTCAAAATATAGACAGGAAAAAATGATCACTCATAAATAAAAGGTAACTTTCTTTTGCTATTTGCAGTGTGGGGGTGTAAATGCAGTGTTTGTTTAAGTTCTTAGAGGGGAAGGAAAGGGAAACAAATGGCTCAAGTTTGGAGAGGAAAAAAACAACTCTAATAAACTCAATCTGATCAACCATAGTGAGTAATCAAAAATTCATTCTTTGTAGAACCTGTAGGGGAAAATAGCATTTTTTTTGGAATATTAACACTGAAAGGTTGGAAAGAATCAGAGAAGGAAGGTACTTTTCAAAGTTCTTCTCTAATTACTAATGACATATGATCTCAGACTAATTTAATGTTAATTGGATTTCCCAAAGCCTTTGTCACAATGGCATTTTTTGTTTAGTTTTTAGGTCTTTTCATCTATTGGATGAAGTCATAAGAAATCTTTCACACTGAACATTTCTCTCCAGAAGATATGAGTGGTTAGAATATAGTATTGAACAAATTAGAAAAAAAAAAAAGAGGATGTTTCATTAATATTTTGGAAATCTATATGTAAGATTTCCTTTTTTTGTGACAAGTTTTAGGACTAAGGACAGCATTCTATAACTGAAACACTTTCCAGCTGATTTCTGTAAGGTTTAGTAGTTGTGGCATCTGCAGCTTTGACCTTTTGCATCCTTTATATTCTCTTTCATGAAAAAGTAAAAAAAAAGTTGGGAGTAAAACAATTTTTGGGCAATGGATTACAGCTTGCATGTAACAAGAAATCAACATCAGTTAATAGAGTCCAGCAGTTTCCAGTAAATTATCACAACTCTGTGCCTAATTTACAAGTTTTAATGTTCCCATAAATGTCATTCTTGCTATGAATATGACTTGAAGGTTCAAAGACATCAACTGACATCTCCAGAGATATTGCTGGTCTGAATTAACCACATTGGTACATTCCATTCATTGCACATAGTAAATAAATCACTCCAAAATACATTGTCAGAACCAAAAATTTAACAAGAGAAGAGACTTTTCTCCTTAACCATTCTGTCTTTTCAATAGCTGCATTAGAAGGAAAAAAAAGAAAGGACACCACAATTTAATTAATTATTTATAAAGGAAAAGGAAAAGGAAAAGGAAAAATAAGAAAAAGAGGGGAACCCTGCTTAAGAATTAGTTCTATTACAGAAAATTACATGCACACTTTGCTTAGGAAGGAAAAAGGAAAGCAGGAGGGGAGGGCAGGTGGCAGAGGGAGGGAGAAAGAAAAACATGGAAGTTTATAAAATCATTAGTCTGAACAATTTAGAGTACCATGCAAATATAATTTAGTAACAATACCAATTATATGGGGTTTTTTTCTCCTTGAAAAATTATAGAAATAGTAATTACATAGTACTCACTAAACTCTCATGAAGCAGATTATTAGCTTTATGTCCATTTAATAGGTAGTCAGTTTCAGTTTGTATAAGGAGGAAAATACTTGAACTTCTGACTAAAGTACATAAAACCACAGATTCTCATGTTCTGGCAACACTGTTAAAGATATCAGGTTTAGCTGAAATGATCTGAATTAATAAGAATTTTACTGTCAGTTGAAGTGACATCAGAATTTCATGTCATGGCATAACAGCACTATAGGAGAGACTTGTTTAGGCTTTTTAGGGAGCAAGGTGAGAACTAAGAAGGGAGTCCAAATCAACACAGAAACACTCCAGTGACAGAGCTGGAGACAACACCAGTGTCCTGAAATTGTTTTCAGTTGTTCAAATCCAAAGTAACAGTTTCACAAATGTTAACACATTGAATTGACCCACAAATTAATATGTGGGGAAATGCCTGAAGTAGAGTGAAGACAGCTAATCAGTAAAAGCTCGGTGCTGAGAGATTTTGAGAGGTTTTCTGTCTTAGATTTCAGTTGGATCAGAAGATGCTCATGCATCTTACAGTTTATATTACTACAGTATTGTCGTTTTCAGTGATTACTATCTTTATCTAGATATATTCTATGACATATGAAGAAAACTCCAATCAGAAGAGAGATGCAAAAATAGGCTTGGTTTAAAGTCTTTCAGCTAGCAAGGAATTAAGGAAATCTTTTTGCCATAGCTGTATCACTTAAGGAACAGCAGAGTCCACATAGTAGGTCCGTGTAAGAATTGTGCATATTGACCTCTCTGGTCAGATTTCTGTAAGGGAGACCCTTCCATCCCAACTTTCAGGAAGTAAGCAAATGTCTAAGTCGAGGATAGAGCATCTTTCTTCTATATCAGGGTTTACTGAGAAGGGCCAAGGTGTTTCCAACTGAATTTGGTGAATCTATGTCCTCTGAAGCAACTTACAAGAAGTAGACATTATGTTTAACTCCAGATGAAGTAATAGGATTAGGACTTCCTCCATATCTGTTGTTACCATATTCAGACAATATTGAAGTCTCTCAGAGTAAATGTCTCACCAAGGAGATTTTCACCTGGGTAGGTTAATCGCACTGCCCACAATGTGCCTATGATACTCAGTTGTTTTTGAAAGTACTTTCCCTCCAGGGTGGGCTGTCAGGCCTTCGACATTTAGATTTGGATGTTGAATCCATAAAGACTAATGAGTCATGCAGGCTGGAGCTCAAGTCTGTTATTCTTCTTGAATAGCTGTTGGGCATTTTGTTTTCATTGCAGGTGAACTTAAGCAACAAGAATGTTTTTATTTGCCTAGCAAGGAAAATGCATCTGCTAAAGATGTGTGCATCTTTTTTAAGTGTGTCAATTTATATGCAAAACAGCTATAGCACTTGTGCCCATGGACAGCTGCCAACACAGCCCTTAGCATCTCAGGTCTGGACAGCCAGACCCCAGATTCTTCTTCCTTCTTGTTTCTCTCTTTCTGTTTTTCTCTTTTTTCCCCTGTCTCTTCTGAACTGATTTGGAAAATAATTTTCCCAATTTAACCCAGAAATATTTAAATCTCTTCCCATGCAGATGGTTTTATAGAGGTCTGAATAGAAATGAGTTGAGACATCTCAGAACAGCCATAGCCTATCATAAAGAGCAGTGGAAGATACCTAAGATTTTGCATAATGCAGTACACTTGGCATTCTTAGTGAAAAAGAAGCCAAGTCTTCTCTCAGCACTGAGAAATTCTTTCTCTTAATGTGATAAAGATTGGTCCCTTTGGGTCAAGGCAGTGGTACATTAAGTGGGAAAGAGTAAAACCTACCTTCTGCCCATCTATATTTAACCTGTCCTACAAATGATATGAAGATTTCATTCTTCTGTGTTCTCACTTTTTTCTCCTTTCTTCTTGAACACTGAATTTATCATTTAAATGTTAAAAAGAGAAACCAGATGTTATAGTTATTAACTTTTGGAATCAACTATAATCTTCCTATTAAATCCTTCCATCCAGGTACAGGCAATTATTTGCTTGATCTAAAGGTGCAGAAAATGTAGACACACAGGGTTTCAGAAAGTCCAGTTTAATAAGACAGGTGGGTAACTAATAATGTGGAAAATTACCTGCAGATTGAGGATATTGGGAATGACTAATGGCCAAAACTAAGCGAGTAAATTAGTTGCAAAATGATACCATTTGCAGTAGTTGTGTGAGTAGGGGACTGGATGGCACAGTGGCATGTGGCAGTGATCTGAGCTTGAATATGGCCCAAATTCAGGAAAACATGCCATCAACTTATGGCTTTTTCTTTTTCCTTTTTTTTTCCCTTTTTTTTTATTATTATTAATATTCTTTCCATGTACTCTGTGCTATTTATGTAAGGTTTAATAGCACAGGCACAGAAGCCTAGTTAGCTTTGCAAAGTTTAACAACAAAGTTGTAATCAAGGTCAAATGCGTTGAAACTGAGACTTCAGTTTGCTTTACAAACCAAACAGAGTTCAGATAAGCAAAACACTTGTCTCACTGGGGAAGAGTCTGAAATGCAAAGAAGGGAGAATTTAAAAGAGATTTTTCCCCCTAATTTAAGATGTTCCATAAGTTTCTGATTCCACAAGGCACTCAAATGTTGGCTTCAGTGAGAACATTTATGTACTCAGAATTAGCCACATGCTTAAGTACTTGGGGTTTTAATTACCTACCCAAAAATACATGATTTGACAGTCTGTTCATGAACAATATCCAAACGATTTTAGCAAGAGATTAGCCCATGAAGGGACAGCTGGACTGATTCCCTTGCAGACAAAATTATCTTCTCCAAAAACCTAAGCACTTCCATGCTTCTCATCACTTAGAGACCTAAACACATCCCAGATCTTTATGAATGTATCTTCAAAATCCTTTACAAAAAAAGAGCTATTGCCTCTTGGCTGCAAATGGTGAATTACAGAAGAGAGAGCAGGCAACATACTTAAGGCCACAAAGGAAACTAGTAACAGAAGTGAGAACCTAATCTACATATCTACCTACCTGACCTCAGATTTATCCACCTGTCTGACATACATACTATATATTTTTTTCTGATGGAGCTAGTAATACAATAAATGATTTTATAATACCAACTGTGATGGTACCTATTCTCAGAGAGTGTTTTTAAACACAATATGGTGACCTAATGATAACTGTACTAGCTTTTTTCATTATGACCATCCTGTGTTACCTTACCGACAGCCAGGAATGCCCAGAATTTCCTGAAGAACTACATAAAAGTTTGAAAAATATCTTTTCTTTTTGCAATATTTTTGCAAGTGGGACCAGGTTGAGTTTACAGTTTAATTTTGTAATTCTATCACAGTCTCTCTGGATGTTCTGTTTTTATAAAGCTGAAAGGCAGAAAAAACATATATTCTGAAATTTATATGCAACTTTCAGGAAAACCTAACTTCTGGAACTTGACTTGAACAAGAAACACACACACACATTAACATAACGATACCTACAGATTTCTGTGCAGTCATCTATATCACAGAGGTTTACAGGAAGACAAGATGAACCTTACCGTATGTAACACATTTCTAGAAAATTGTTTTGTAAGAAAAGTTAAGTAAAAAACAATAATTGCTTGTAGTCATTTAGGAAAGAATATACCAATATTAACACTAGTAATAGAAATAATAATTCAGTTATACCCTCTACCAGTTGGAGTTGTGCTCCAGGTATTTCTCACCTTCTTCATTGCTGAAAATGACCGCCCTGTCTTATCTACCCTCTTTGCTCCTCATGTGAACACTTCTTAAGGACCGACTCTGGATTAGCAGAGACCCATTCTTTAATCTAGTTAATATTTAAAAACAGCATAAGTGACTTCTCTGGGGCCCAAACTGCAAAGCTTTACTTTTAGTTTCTAAAGACTGAGATAATTTCTCAGGTATTCTCATAGTAAAGGCTGCATACAATAACACTAAAATACAATTCTCAGGGGCTGAACTTCCCTTACAGACTCTTATCTGCCTTTGGGAAGTGATTATCTCAGTGTTTTTACATTTCTGTCTAATCCTCTGCCTTTCTTTTTATCACAATATGTCATTGAGACTCTCTTTACTCACTGTAAGATTTTTTCCTACAGATCATTTATATTTGTGTATATATATGTGTGTCATAAGAAAATCCGGTAATTTTGTTTCATAATGAGATAAGGGAAGCAGACTTCTATAGTTTTCAGCTTTCCCAGACTGGAAAACGTGATTTAAATATTTTGACTAAGTGGCATTTATATATAAAAAAAATAAAAAAAAAAAAAAAAAAAACAAGATCAGGACAAGTTTTAAAACCTTAAAGAGGGAATTATTAATTACATCAAGGTCTGGCCTTGTGGTGTAGTACCTATAAAACACAGAAATATAACTCTACTATACATATAAAAATAATCCCTTCATATTTTGAACTTGTAAATATTTTGAAGGCACACATTCGAGAAATTATTGGCACAAAATTAGATTTCCATTGAAGTAAATCGTCACTGATATAGTGACTGCAGAATGACTGTAACCATTTATAGTGGCATGGTCCAATCGGTTTTATGTGGTAGCACAGATCATGTTTGTTTCCTCAAAAGAATCAATGTGTGTTCCTCTAAGACAGTCACATGGCCAACAGCCCAGCTGAAGTACCTCTACACCAATGAATGCAGTATAGGCAACAAACAGGAGCAGCTGGAAGCCACCATGCTACTAGAGAGCTATGACCTGGTTGCCATTACTGAAACTTGGTGGGATGAATCCCATAGTTGGAGTGTGGCTATTAATGGCTACAAGATGTTCAGAAGGAACAAGTGTGGAAGAAGGGGAATAAACATAGCCCTGTACATCAAGAAATAATTGGAGTGTGAAGAGCTGTCTCTGAAGAGCGGGTGGAAAACTTATGGGTAAGAATTCAAGACCAAGGTAAGAAAGAGAACCTTGTGGTTGGAGTTTACTAAAGGCCACCTGATCAAGGGGAGCCTATTAATGAAGCCCTGTTAGTCCAGCTACAGAAGACATCACACTCTCAGGCTCTCAGCCTGCTGGGCTTCAACCACTCTGACATCTAGAAAGATGGCACGGTGAGCTGTAGGCAAACCAGGAGACCAGCAAACTGGTCTAGTAAAGGTTGTTCCTGCCTGTGGCAGGGGTGTTGGAACTAGATGATGATTAAGGTCCCACCCAACATAAACCATTCTGTGATTCTATGATT
>VZRW01012881.1:32000-42648 GCA_013398125.1 Aegotheles bennettii | reverse complement strand
ACCTCTCTGGGCAACCTCTTCCAGCACCTGACAAGCCTTTCAGTGAAAAAGTTTTCTGTAATATCAAATCTAATCCTCCCCTGACACAACTAGAGGCCATTTCTTCCCATCCTATCACTTGTTATTAGACAGAAGAGACAGACCTCCACCTCACTAAAACCTCCTTTCAGGTAGCTGTGAAGAGAGAGAGAGTCTCCCCTCAGCCTCCTTTTCTCCAGACTACACAACCCTGCCAGCTTCCTCAGTACCCTTGGGTGGATCCCATATTGTTCCATAGACTTGTGTGTGTCTTAAGTAGTGCAGCAGCTCTCTGACCATTTCCCCTTGGATTACAGAGGTTTCATTCTACTCCACGTCCCTGTCTTCCAGTGAACAACTGGTCCTACTACTAAAGACCGAGTCAAAGAAGGTATTAAGTACCTCAACCTTTTACTCATCCTTGATCACTGTGTTTCCCCCTGCATCCACTAAAGATGGAAATTCTCCTTATTCATCCTTTGTTGCTAATGAATTTGTAGAAGTATTTCTTGTTGTCTTTAACAGCTGAAGCCAGATTAATTACTAGTTGGGCTTTGTCCCTTCTAATTTTCTCCCTGCATAGCCTCATGACATCTTTGTAGTCCTCCTGAGTCACCTGCCGCTACTTCCAAAGGCCATAAACTCCTTTTTTTCCCGGAGTTCCAACCAAACCTTTCTGATGACCCAGGCTGGTCTTCCTCCCTTCTGGCTCGTCTTTCTGCACATGAATATGGCCTGTTCCTGAACCTTCAGGATTTCCTTTTGAAGTTGAAATTGTCCATGCTCACTGCAGGGGGTTGAATGAGATGACCTTTGAAGGCTCCTTTAAAGACCCCTTGAACCATTCTATGATTCTATAATTCTACATCTGTCTAGACTATTAGTTGTCCCTTAAGAAGAAAAAAAAAGAATTACAAGTGTATTGGAGTTGTACATGGACGAGGATCAACCAGCCAACTTTTATACCTGTCACTGTCCAACACAGACAACCCAACTGAGGCTGCCAAAAGTGGGAAGAAGTCATCTTTTTGTGCTGTAAAAGATACAATGTGTTCTATCTATAAGGGAAAGCAGGATGACAGGAGTTGTGTGCTCCACAGGGAGGTGATATTTCAGCTGTGGTAAAGAGGGCAGCTGCCACTGAAGCCCATAGAGAAACAGCATATGGGTCAGAGGTTCCCCAAAGTCTGGGAGTCAGATCGGTCAAAATTCAGCTAACAGACTAGTGAGGTGGCTGGCTGTTCCCAAAACGCTTATTGCACTTTCTCAGAGGAATTGTAAACACTGTGGTTTGGTTGTCTTGGCTGTAGGGATTTCCATCATGTACATGTTTGGAGGTAAATCACCACCATGAAACCAGGCAGGCAACTTTTATCTGCAACCAGTAGTAAAATGATCATGTTTCTGTTTCCATCTGAGCTTTCCTGGGACCAAAGTTACCCTACGGTGGGTGGGCTGCACTCTTTAGGGCAATGCTGCAGCTGTGGGGTAGAAACAAAATAGAAATGGACATTCTCTCCTTCAAGGACATAAACCAGGGACAAAGGCACTTGTATTACACAAATTTTATGAAAGACGTTGCTTCTATCCTCTCCTCTCCCATAACCTTTCTTGACATCAGCAAAAATTACTAGTTTTGTTCTTCCATGTCATGCCTCTTGGTTACCTCTAATTGAAATGGAGGTGTACGGAGTGGCAAAATCAGTTACACATCTCTTCAAGTGCCCTTTCGTATAATTTATCATGGGATTCAGAGCTTCTGAGCTTGGATCATTTAGTTCTCAGGAGACTTTAATACTTGATCACATTTTGTGGTGGGACAGTACTTGGTATACTTGGTGGAATATGAAGATAACTGAAAATTTATTTACTGTATCAAATGCTGATGTTGCCAGAAGAGTGGTTTGAGATGAGGATTAGCTTTCACAGCAAATTAACTGCAAGGAACAACTTAATTTGAAGGAACTATAGACAAGAAAGAAAGAAAAAAAAAAGACCCTGTAGGTATTGAATAAAAAGGTACTTGAGGTTTCCTTTTTAAATGAGTTCTTTCATCATGAACAAGGAAAAAGATACTTTAATAAGAAAAAAGTTATTAAAATCTTTTGATCAGGATAGAGAATGACACAGTGAAACTTACCTTTCTGACCAGGAAATCATCCTATTTTCTTCTTTCAGAAATGGCACATAACTGCAGGTCTGTGATCCACACCCTGTGGTCAGTGTGAATACTCATTAAAGCCAGTGGAAGTAGCCATGGTAGAATTTCATCTTTGTGAGCTACATTTCTTTATGAAGTGTGAATTTATCTACCTTTCTGCAACTTCTGCACCATTATTGCTCATGCTTTTTTTCAGTTACTAGTATCAGAGGGATTTTTTTCCTGAGGACTGGGAACATAAAAGTGAATTAAAATGCCTATTTCTGTTCTAGTCTGTGTATAAAGAAACTGGGCATAATACTTCTTCTGTCTTGAATTTTTTGTTTAGGTCTTATCAGGTCACTTAGGTACATCACCTTCTGATCAAGTGGTGATTTCAGTAGAAGCTGGGCATATCTGCGTATCTCAAAGGATCTAGACCTTTAGGCTTTACTGCTTAATAAAAAATAAAGTCTTCATTCCTTTTGCTGTCATCTGGGGCATCATGGCATATTTAAAAATACAGAGAAAGCTTCAGATATGCATGTGATAAAAGAAATCCTTGATCTGTAAATTAAAGTATCAAGTTTAGCATTTATTCCTTTTTTTCTTTTCTTTTCCCGGCATTGCCTATGCATAATAAAATAATGGCTATGTCACTATTTAACAGACCACTGAGTAATTCAATAAGCTTAAGAAACCTTAATGTTCACCTGCATTAAAAATACTTTATTCTTGATTTTTGTACTGGACGTCCAGTACACATGGGAGTAATGTTGATTCCCTGTACATTTGAAACTCTTTTGATGAAATGTCATGTCCTGGATAGCTTCAATTTGACCATTTAATCCACGTCATTCCACTCAGAGGTACAAGTATGTCTTTCACACTGAAGACTTTGGGAAAAGTAAACAAATGGACAAAAACATTGAGAACAATTTGCTGATGCAAATCACAAAATCATAGAATCATAGAATGGTTTGGATCAAAAGAGACCCTTAAAGATCATCTAGTCCAACCACTCTGCAGTGGGTAGGGACATATTTCACTAGATCAGGTTCTTCAAAGTCCCATCCAACCTGGCCTTGAATTCTTCCAGTGATGCAACATTTATGATTTCTGTGGACAACGTGTTCCAGTGCCTGTCTCTGTCTTATCACCCTCATCTTCTTCCCTACACACAATCTAAATCTACCCTCTTCCAGTTTAAAACCATTGTCCTTAGTGCTGTCACTACAGGCCTTGGTAAAAAGTCTTTCTCCACCGTTCTTATAAGCCCTGTTTAAGTACTGAAAGGTTACGATAAGGTCTCCCCAGAGACTTCTCTTCTCCAGACTGAAAAACGTCAGCTTGTCAACTCTCTCAGCCTTTCCTCACAGTAGAAGCACTCCAGCCCTCTCATAATTTTTGTGGCTCTCTATCCCAGCTTTAACAAGTCCGTGTCTTTCTTGCACTAGAGGCCCCAGAGATGGACACAGTACTCCAGGTGGGGTCTCACAGGAGCTGAGTAGAGGGGGAAAATCACCTCCCTTGACCTGTTAGGCACTTCTTTTGATGCAACCCAGGTTATGATTGCCTTTCTGGGCTGTGAGTTTATATCCACCTTCATTACCTTACCTAAAAGCAGTGATATTTTTAGATTTTATTTGAGAATATTATAATTGTATACAGATACAGGTATAATGCAGTTTATTACCGAGTGAAGAGAAATTGTTAGTCATTTTATATATATGTCTGTGCATTTATGTATACATATCTAGGAAATAACACTTCTTATATGCATATATCTTTGAAACAAAAGATATTACTAAGGCTAGTTTGTTTCCTCCCATTTCCTCTCTTAGCTTTGTATTTTTTATCCTGATAAAAAAGTGTTTGTCACATTCTGAAGTAATGGCTGATCAGCAAACATGGGGAAAGTAGCACTGCTGGTTTTGTTTGTTAGTTTAACTATCTTTTTGAATTCACAGTGTGTAGCCACACTTTAAGCATTTCCCACATTGCATTACAGTGTGTAATGGTGGTAAGGGGAGAAACAGGCAGACGTCACCCAGAGAGCAGTGATATTGAGAAACTGGGAAAAAGTGATCTTCTTCATGCTAAGACTCACAAATTCCACAGTAAAAAAGAAAAGGTAAATATATGCTGCAAGTTTAGTTGGAAGCTGCAGGACTCTAAAGCTATTACTTTTTACACCTTCTACGAGGGACACAAATTCTTTCTCTTCCATGTTTTCAATAACAAGGATGGGGCCAGGTATGAAAGTGAAAAGCACTCATGGGAACTCAGTATGCATTGGGGATTCAACAAAGATGTTGAACTCAATGAGAGTAGCAAGTTTTATGCCTTATGCCAGAACACCCTAAAATCTCACCTCCAGACATGGTTCAAACTTCTCTGATCCTAACCACACACAGAATGACAGAAAATTGTTCTGGGGAAGATACAAATTACTCATATTGCCCAGTAACTTTTCAAAGGCAAAAATGAAACATAGCAGTCATTCTTGCCAGTTATATGGATAGTGTTCACTATGAGGGTGGTGAGAGACTGGAATATGTTGCCTGGAGAAGTTGTGGGTGCCCCCTCCCTGGAATTGTTCAAGGCCAGGTTGGACGAGGCTTTGAGCAACCTTGTCTGCTGGAAGGTGTCCCTGCTCATGGCAGGAGGTTTGGAATTAGATGATCTTTGAGGTCCCTTCCAACTCAAAATATTCTGTGATTCTATGATTCTATAAAAACTTTGGCAGTGAAGGCCTAACCCTGCAGAATAAATGTAATATAAACTATCTTCCCTTTTCAAAGCGCCTTCCTAGTTTTCATTCAATATTTTCTCTTCGCTTATATCTGACCATATCTAGTGGGTATAAAGAGAGTAGATCATTCTCTTCCTGTTTGCATATTTAAAGTATTTGAAGGTTTTTATCAGCTTCCACATCAGTCTTTTCTTTAGTATAAACTTTGCTCTTTTCCCACTGATCATGCTTCCAAGACATTTGATCATCCTTGTTGCTTTTGAATCCTCAGCAGGTGCCTTTAGGCAGTTTTATGCCCACTTTGAAGCAGTAGAAGTGCAACTTAAAAGGAGCTCAGGATCTCCCATATATCTTTATAACTTTTAGAATAATAAATAATAATGATCTATATTCATATTGCACTTTGCATTTGCAAGATACTCTACAAACATTAATTAATTAGTCCTCATGGCTCTCCTGTGTGATAGCAGTAATAAAGCTTTGCATTAATATGGAACATTTGAGCTAAGATTCTTAGATAATTTTAAAAATATTAATGAATATCCAACCTTTTTATATGTTACTGCCCACAACAGTGCAAAATAAGAGATAAATAATATTGTACACACTTTATGCTTATCACAACTGAGACCAAGACCTTTTCTGGATCAGGGTTCCAGAGTTAACATACATCTCACGCTTGTGCAAAACAGTGTTGTTGGATGTTGGCAACTATCATAAACGATTTTCTCTAACCAGTTTACCATACTTTACCTGTAAAGGATGATTATTTACAGAAGGTTTCTCCCCCTCTAATACCTATTCTGTAGATGTCTAGGTTTTAAAAGCAGTTTCAGTTATCTAGATCACCCAGTAGATTAGCTTAACCTGGTTCACTAAGTCCATAATATACCAAGTTGGGACAAAATTCTGCTAATGACAAGTATATGCAGAACAACAAAATAATAATTGCATCATAAAATCATATAGTGGTTTGGGTTGGAATGGACCTTACTGATCATTCCAACCCATCTGCCATGGGCAGGGACACCTCCCACCAGACCAGGTTGCTCCAAACCCCATCCAACCTGGCCTTGAATGCTTCCAAGAAGAGGTCACCCACAACAAATATTGGCTGTGTAAAAAGTAATAGAGATGCATATATGTAATATAATTAAAACTTTTAAAAGGCAAGCAGAAATTTTAGAATAAAGAAATTGTGCATATCCATTAGAAAATCACTGGTCCAGACTCATACTCTATTTACTTTTCTCCTATTTATTATTTAGATCTATCAAACAATAGCACGGCTAGGTATATAAGCTTTCTTTGCATGAGTGAGGCTTCAGGAAAAAACCACAACTATAAATGCCTCTAATATCTACATACAGAACGCAGGTATCTGCAAGATAGAATGAAATATTTGGAAAAAGGAAAGGATAGAAAGGAAATTTGGAAAGGATAGAAAAGACAGGATAATTCTGACAGTGAATGCGTGAAAGATAGTTCAGAAGAGCTGCTAAAAATTGTCCCAGGACTACTGGAAGATTTTCAAACACCTTAATACTGACAGTAGTTGGAAATATGGAATATTTGGGAAGAATATTCAGGTGACAGTGAGGGCTTAACTGAAGGGACAGTACTGTTAAGCAATCTCCAAAATAAAAGGACATTTTACAAAAATCTTTTTTCCTGCATTTTTTCATACTTATTCAGAGAAAAATGTTAATTTTATTTTGTCTTGTGTGATTTTATTACTGTCAATTTCTGACTAATTTTTTTAGAATAAATGAATTCCACCTCCAATGCCATGTATTATTCTGCAAATTTGAACATGCATAGCTAACTCGTGGAGAACAAGATCTGCTGGTAAGTGCTGCTTATATGCAGTAATTTTTGCTGTTCTTCATTTACCTTTCAGCATAACAAATGAGAGGTGGAGAGGAAAAGCAAGAGAAACTTAGCAAAAACAGTAGGCTAGGTGGATTTCTAGTCTGAATCTGTAAAGTATTTACTATTTCTTACAGGGAATGGAGGAAGGTTTTGTTCCAATTCAGGATCAGCTATGATAGAAAACAGAAGGAGAAAATTAAAAAACAAAAAGTTGAAATAACTAAACCTACACTTCAAAATAAAATCACTGTTTTTCTTCAGAGCTAACTTACCATTAAACAAGAACAGCTCCTGTGGTATTATTCACCTGTCATTTTCTGGTAAATCAGTGTCATTAGCATTGATTTTTTAGATGAGAGATTAAAAGAGGTTTAGATAGGAGAGTAAGACAGGAGTATATATTATCCAAGCCAGTGTAGCTCTGGATCTCAAAGATGGCATTTTCCTCTCTGCTTCATTAACTTGCATAGCTTGTTGAGATTTAGCTGTTTCTAATTAATTCTTTTACTGGCTTTTTTGAATGTGTATCATCTCTGACAAACCATATAAAATGAAGAAATCTCTCTAAGGTTTTACCCTTTTAATTATTATTTTTATTGCTTAAATGAAGCTCCAGAATTGCAAATGTTGACATTTTAGTTGATTCCAGTCATTAGAGTTTTCTGAGGAGGAAAAAGAGGGAAAAGGCTAAGAAGAGGAGGCAGCAGCACAGATAAAATAATAAATATATAAATAAATGAAATCACAAACTGGGCAGGATGCTCAGGAAATGCTGTGGAAAATGGAAAATAAACAAATTTGTCAAAAGTGACTTCCATGATGGTTTTACCCTTTTAAATACTAACAAGGAAAGAAGCATCATTTGAAGCAGTTCTTCTCTGTCTTGTACACAGGTCGGTAAGCGAATGGAGTTTTGTACTCTTGGTTGCCATCTTGCTTTATTTGGAAATCCTGGCCATCCAGTGTGGTGAGTACACATATACACATATATACGCCTTCACACACTCTCACAAAGTCATTTACACTTTTCTTTAAAATAATGGGCATGAAAACACATGCTAAAACATAGAATCATAGAATCATTAATGTTGGAAGACACCTTCAAGATCATCCAGTCCAACTGTCTAACTACATCACCACTAAACTGTATCACCCAGCGTCACATCCAGATGCTTCTTGAGCACCCTCAGAGATGGTGACTCCACCAACTCCCTGGACAACCTATTCCAATACCTAATCACCCTTACATTGAAGAATTTTTTCAGAATGTCCAATCTGAATCTCTCCTGTTGCAATTGAAAGCTGTTTCCTCTCATTCTTTCACTATGGGTACAGCAGAAGAGACCAACCCCCACCTACCACAACCTCCTTTCAGGGAGTTGTAGAGAGTAATGAGGTCCCCCCTGAGCCTCCTCTTCTCTAGACTGAACAACCTCAGCTCTCTCAGCAGCTCCCCAGAAGACATGTTTTCCATTCCCTTCCCCAGCTTCATTGCCCTTCTCTGGACACGCTCCAGCACCTCAATGTCTTTTTTGAAGTGAGATGCTCAAAACTGAACCCAGCACCACTTGAGGTGCTGCCTCACCAGTGCTGAGTACAGCAGGACAATCACTTCCCTATTCCTGCTGGCCACACTGTTCTTGATACAGGCCAAGATGATATTGGCTTTCTTGGCCACCTAGGCACACTGCTGGCTCATATCCAGCTTGCTGTCAACCAGCACCCTAAGGTCTTTTTCTGCTGAGCAGCTTTCCAACTGCTCTTCCCTGAGTCTGTATCAGTGCCTGGGGTTGTTGTGGCCCAAGTACAGGACACGGCACTTGCCTTATTGAACCTCATCCCACTGGCCTCTGCCCATCAATTCAGCCTGTCCAGAAACATGTCTGTATTTTAAGGAAGAAATCAAAAACAAATCAAAAACCTAAACAAAACGTATCTGTTAGAATTAAACTATATTTTGTCAAACGCGTCAGAAAATTTGTAATGGAGTCATTCTTGGCTAATTCAATGCTTTGTCATTTGCTTGCCAACATGCTGGTTTCTAAGTTGATGCTCTAAGAAAGGGGACATTTGGCTTTGGTGCAAGGAGAAAATTATAACAAAGTATGATAAATAACAATAAGCTTGGAATGTGTCAGCTGTTACCTGACTGCATGTTCTACAGCTTATCCCATCGCTCATGTAAGGTAGGGTTTTTTCCAACACACTTTTATTGTTAATGAAAATAAATAAATAAAGTCTTCTCTAAAAGAAATCATCACTGTTTAAAACATTTCTAGTATGGTCTCAGACTTTCTCATTACCGCTACAAGGATGACAGTAAAGTTGTGTTAAAAGCTCTCAATTAGACTTGTAAACCAGGACATAAAGAAAAGCTAGGAGGCTAGATATCACCAATCTGTACATTCACTGGCAGCCAAGACATTTACAGGCAGCCAAGGGACAAGGTGATCATTTACTTATTCTGTGACCACATCAGATAACACTACTGCATTTATTTCACTTTCAAATTCTTCCAAAGATCAGTGAGGACTTTTTGCCACTGATCAATTGAGTGAGACCTGGCTGGAGGTAAACGGAATTTGTTTACAAAGCCATTATTTATTAACATGGTGAAAACATAGAACAACTGTCTAATACATATAGGACAAACCGTATTTTTTGAAGAAAATTGTTCCTGAGACCAACCAGAAGTGGATAGATTCCCTCTGGAAAAGTACTTTTAATTTGCAATTTTGTACATGTATTTCAATTAGGTAAAACTGTTTTTTTCATGAATACATCAAACGGCCTTTTTTGACTGTGGCTAGAATAGAATCCCAAAGACATGCATAAATATTTGTAAAAATATTCCTTTCTTTTTGAAACCAAGTCTTTTTTGAGATCAAGTCTTTTGGCACACTTATCCAGTCAGGGAAGGAAATAAATAAAACATTATTTTGACCAATAGGAAATTATGAATGTGCAGTCAAGTGGATGTTTTGGTAAAGAATTGTGTGTAATCATGTCTAAATGTAGCTAGAATATCTTTCTATTGTGAGGATAAGCAGCATGACAAAATTAATTTTATTTATTAAAATAAATTGCATCTGAGAAAATAATGGATGGCTAGTGCACCCTTCAAAATAAAAATGACTCCATTACCTGTTGTTTTATTATCATATTAAGTGCTATTGAGAATCTGATTCTTGAATCAGAGCATCACTGAGCACTATGCTTTGGGCAAACAAATCTCTAAAGAAACCTTCTTAGAAGAAAGTTATGTTCTCAACTTTAAGAGTAATAAACACTTTTGATGGGATCACCTGAGTTAAATTTATCTACCTGATAGTTAAGTGTGTAGCTGTCTACCATCAAGGTACTCTTTATGGAGGGATTAGATACCTCCAAAAATACAATTCATCCCAGCATTCTTAACTGCTTATTTTAGGATGGTGTCACCTAGCCTTTGGGAATGGTCTCTCTTTCTATGTAACAAAAAGAGGCTGTGAAAGTGGAGGAGGCTTACTGTGAGCAGCTGGAAGCTGGAAGACGTCTGAGTGTGAACAAGCAGTCACTTCTTTGAGGGAGTATCAGTGGATGGATTGAACTGTGGGAGTCAGCTGGGTGGCTGAATGTAAAGGTGGACTGTGTGGAGCAAATGACAGTAACACACAGGAGTCCTCACTACCTCAGAGGTACAACCAGAAAAGAGACAAGGAAAACTGAAAAACGAGAGAGAAGATGTGAGGCTGGATGGGAGAGGAATTCTTCAATGGCTGAGCATGGATGGGCTTCTATGAGCTACCAGAGATGTACACAAGAACGGCCTTTGCCTCTAAGTGGCCTCACATTGCTGTTATGTGTATTTTTTTATTTTATTT
>VZRW01012881.1:1675-31989 GCA_013398125.1 Aegotheles bennettii | reverse complement strand
TTCTTAGAACCCAAACAGAACAAGTGCTCATGCCAGAAACCAAAAAATATAGATCTATTGCTGGTTCCACAACAAGATTTTAGGTAGAACAATTACTTGGGGTTCTTTTGAGGATACACAGAAATGTAAATTTCAAAGAAGTTAAATTCCCAAATGTATGGACAATTTAAGCTTTATGAAATAAAACATTTCTCTTTCCCTTGAGGTGCTGGCACACCACAAGATGTTTAGATGCTCTGACAGGATTAAAATGGGAAACATAAAACATCCCTGGTCCTGAAAGAGTTAAATATTTTGTTTTGTCTAACTTGTTCATTTTAATCTGTTCTCAAGCTACCTTTGCTGAAACCAGTTGTGTAGATTTGGAGTGTGTATAGATTTGGAGCCTGTACACTTGTGATACTCAGACAAAGGTACAATACCACAGATGCACAACTGAAAAAGGACACCTGTTTATATAGTATTTTACAGCAAATTTCCACAAATTAAAGAAAGTTTGGGAAGGTCATGGTAATGGTACTATAATAATATCACCCTGGGTTGAAATGAAATTCCATTTATACTGTATCTTGCCTCTGACTTTAGACAGAAATTATATCTTAAAATCATGGAAAAAATATTTTAAAAGAGCAATATGAAATAGCTTTTCATGAGAACAGTCCATCCAGCAAAAGAAATGTGGGAATTTCCTGTGCCAAAGACTGAATTTGATCACCAAGTTTAATAGCCAAGCAGAAAACTGAACCTCTAACATTAAAGAAGACAGTAATCTGATTTGATTTAGGAAGTCAATGGGTCAAATTCTGCTTCTAAGTAGAGAAATATGAATCTGTAGTAATTTCAGATTCTAGTTTGTATGAAGTCAAGCAGATGTTTGGCCTTAGGAAAAAAGAAAATGGGAAAAAAATTCACCATTAATTAAATAAAAAAATCTGAAGAAGACATTTGAGTTTAGAAGTAACTTTTCACCTTGTTTCTACACATTTCCTAAAAATGTGTTAGGCCAACATACCTTTTATCACAGTATTGTATTTTTTCTGTGATCGTTTCGCTGGCTTTGTACAATTGAGCTATAATGTGTGCAGTTGACCTTTCTTCATTTAAATGCTAATAGAGATCTTAGGAAAGGTGCTGCTATGCAAAAGGCCAACTAATTGTAATAGACTTACGACCTTTTGTTTGTTGAGCTGATCAAACAAAGAAAGGGTTAATTAAAACTTATACAAAATGTTTACAGCCCAGGAGAAAAGGTCTGTGCACTACATGTTAGGCTACCAACAAAAACCTATTCCAGAGATAACTACCCACTATGTACTTCCAACCATAAAACAGTTATCTCTCTACCTGAATTAATTTTAATTGAGAAGATTTAAGTTTCAGTTACAAGAACAGCTCATTCAGGGCCCTTATTTAGCCTTGCTGGTTTTCTGTGGGCCCATAGGGATCAGAAAGCTCTTCATCCAGTAAAGTTGCATCTGCCAAAAGTTGGCGACGGATAAGACTTGCTCTAATTTAAGCATCAACAAGCACCTGGTCTTTTCACTACAGAGATTTCCTTTTGCATTTGTGTATGGGACAAGGTTTTGTGGTGGCCTCTGTGAGAAGAGGTCAAGGACTGCCTTGTGCCAGATACAAACTTTTCCAGCCAACTCCATAGCGGACCCCCTACAAGCCACAGCTGAGATCACAAGCCACGTTCGTGGTGCCTCTGAGAAAGTGTATTTAAGAGAGGGCATAAAATGGAACACAGACAGAGAAGGAACAGCAGAGGGAACACCAAGAACAGAGGAGGAGGAGAAGAAGGTGGTCCATGGTGGTGCAGATATGTCCTTCAGCTCATAGAGGACCCACCCTGGAGTAAAGGAAAATCTTAAAGAAGGACCAATAGATAGAAACTGCTATGTAGTGGCTAATCACCCCCGCCCTGCACCACTTGTGTCTTCTCTGAAGGAACTGAATATAACCTGCTGTGGTGGCAATAGGTGAGCAAAGAAGTGTGATGGGAAAAAGGTGAAGTTGATTATGGGAAAGAAGGCATTTTAATGTTTTTGTTTGTTTGTTTTTATGGAGTTCTTTTGTTTGTTTCCCAATACCCAAATCACTAATTAAATATTTATATTAATTGGCAGCAAATTATGTTAATTCCCTAAAGTCAAGTCTGTTTTGTCCGTGACAGTAAGTGATAAGTGATCTCCCTGCCTATATTTCAACCCATGGGTTTTATCCCAATTTTTTTCCATTGTAGAGATTGATTTAGCAGCTTTGTGGGTATTTGGCTGCCAGTCTCGGCCAACCCACAGCACCTTTATAAATAGTAGAGAGAAATAGGCAACTCCAGAGTGCAAGAAGACTGATATTAAAAAAAGCTTTTTAAATCAGATGAATCAGCCTTTTCAAGAAATTTAGGGTTTAGGGGGACTTCTAGACAAGGCTGGTTGACCTGTCCCTGGGTTTCACAGGCTATTCTGTGTCAGACTCTAGTTGTGAGAACAAACACAGTAGTAAAAGTTACCAAAAAGTGCATTGTGTCCATTTTTTTCTGTTTTCTGTGGTTTCTAATTTAATTAAGCATTCCAACAGGTTTACATGAAAAAAATCCATGTCTCGCTACACTGTTATATAGGTTATTTACATCTTTATTTGAGCTTCAAAAGATTTTGTTGTGTTGTACTGAAAAATAGTGACATCTTCTGCATTAAAGAACAGGAAGATGAGGGGAGGCGGGTTTACAAAATGAATTTTGTCAAGGTTTATGTTCAACCTCTATCAAAGTTTGCATATTTCTATTGATATGCTACAGATGTATATGTAAATGAAACCAGGTAAGTTATCCAGTCTTCTGCTAAGAAAAGGCTGATGGGTATTGGGCTCATTGGTTTAATCCTCATGAATAATTATTTTTTCTGCAGAATATGAACTTTTGCTCACATTGTCTGATATGTCCATCTAGTCACAATTGATAATGCAATACTTTAGGGTGATACAGGAGAGAGCAGCAGCAGTTATGTTCAAGGTAGGGCATTGTGGTGCATGGGAAACCCTATCTGGTGCTTGAAGAGAAGTCTCTAGTCTCTGAGGCACTGTGGATCTCTGATAACAGCCCTTTCTCAGGCTATAATTTCTTGTTTAAAAATATGTCTGGAAAGAAAGTGTGGAGAATCATAATACTGACTTGGTATTTCAGGGACTTGAGTTGTGAACACAGAAAATTTCATGACCTGATTTTTTGGAAGCAGATGAGTCACATACACTATGAGGCTTAAACAGTTCAGGTCATTTGCAATTCACAGTGCCTGTAGTTTAAAATTAGCGTGGGTTTTGGAGAGCCTTTAATATTCATAATCTGACCCAATATTGAAATGTTCTTTGGAAAGATAGAGATTTAAGGGGAAATAATGTGAAGTGATATCAGGAGAATTTGCAAAGTAGCTTTAATAGACTAATTCCAAGTACATTAGCTGCATTTCTGATCAGAAAATATTGAAATGTATCTAGCTTACCTTGAGATTCTAGACTAGTGGTTTTATTTCTATAATTAACAACAGTGATTCAGGATATATTTCAAATACCTGAAGTCTTGGATAGATTTACTTCACTGTGCTTTGAAAAACATACAGACAAAAGGAGAAAAAAGTCAGGGAGAAATGTGAGTGAGTTTTGGTTTTTTTCAGCCTCAAGTGGGTGCCTAAAGAAAGAGTGATACTTTTCCACAACATAGGATAAAATATTAAAGGTTTAATTAATGATCATATTAAATTTTTACTCCACCATGTTTCCAAATCCTTTGTTGAGAAGCTGGGACTTCCAGAAAGGGGGCACACTACGCAGTCAGCCAGCTGTAGGTTGTGACATATACTTCCAACTCCTGAGATGTGAACTAAGGTCAACAAAATAACTTCCACCCAGATTTTTTATAATTTATAGAGTCATAGAGTCCCAGAATGGTTTAGGATAAAAGGGACCTTAAAGATCATCTAGTTCCAACACACCTGCCATGGGAAGGGACACCTGCCACCAGACCAGGTTGCTCAAAGCCCCATCCAACCTGGCCTTGAACACTGCCAAGGAGGGATTAGCCAAAGCTTCCCTGGGCAACCTGTGCCAGTTTCCATCACCCACACCAGATAGAATTTCTTCCTTATATCCAATCTAAACTTACCCTCTTTCAGTTTGAAACCATTTCCCCTTGTGCTGTCACTCCATGCCCTTGTCAAAAGTCATTTTCCAGCTTTCTTGTAGACCCTTTAGGTACTGGAAGGTGCTCTAAAGTCTCCCCAGAGCTTTCTCTTCTCCAGGATGAACAATCCCAACTCTCTCTGCCTGTTTTTAAAGGAGAGGTACTCCAGCCTCTCGATCATCTTTGTGGCCCTCCTCTGGACTCATTCCAATAACTCTATGTCCTTCTTATGCTGGGGACTCCAGATTTGGATGCAGTACTGCAAGGAGGGTCTCACAAGAGCAGAGTAGAGGGGGAGAATCACCTCCCTCGACCTGCTGGTGATGCTTCCTTTGATGCAGCCCAGGATACTGCTGGCTTTCTGGGCTGAAACCAACCATCAATCAATGCTCCTAAGTCCTCCTCAGAGCTGTTTTCAATGTGTTCTTTGCCCAGACTGCATTTGTGCATAGAGTTGCCCCAATCCAGGTGTAGGACCTTGAACTTGACTTTGTTGAACTTCACACAGTTTGCACGGGTCCACCTCTCAAGCCTGTCAAGTTCCCTCTGGATGCCATCATGTCCCACCAGCATGTCGACCACACCACAGAACAAACTTGTTGAGGGTGCACTCGATCCCACCATCCATGTCGCTGACAAAGATGTTAAAGAACACTGCTCCCAACACTGACTCCTCAGGAATGTTACTTGTCACTGACCTCCACTTGGACATGGAGCAGTTGATGACAACTTTTGGAGTGTGACCATCCAGTCAATTCCTTATCCACCACGTGGTCAATCCATCAAGTCCAAGTCTCTAATTTAGAGACAAGAATGTCATAAGAGACAGTGTCAAATGCTTTGAATGATTCCAGGTATATGACATCAGTTTCTCTTCCCTTATCCTCCAAATCTGTAACCTCATCATAGAAGGCCACCAAATTTGTCAGCCATGATTTGTCTCTGGTGAAGCCATGTTGGTTGTCATCAATCACCTCCTTATTTTCCATGTGCCTTAGCATAGTTTCCAGGAGGATCTGCTCCATGATCTCACCAGACAGAGGTGAGACTGAATGGCCTGTAGTCTAATTTTTCCCTTTTTAAAAATGGGTTTTATGTTTCCCCTTCTCCAGTCAGTGGGAACTTCACTAGACTGCCATAAATTCTCAAATATGATGGATAGTGACTTAGCAACTTCATCCACCAGTTCCCTCAGGTTCTGTGGATGCATCTCATCAGGTCCTGTGAACATGTGTATCTTCAGGTTCCTTAGATGGTCTCAAACCTGGTATTTTCCTACTGGTAGTTCTTCATTGTCCCCGTCCCTACCTTTACCTTATGTGACTTTGACAGTGTGGCTTGAGAACTTGACAGTGAATACAGGCAAAAAAATTGTTGAGTACCTCAGCCTTCTCCATATCACAAGTAACCAGGTCTCCTGTTTCTTTTCTGAGAGGGACCACATTTTCCTTAGCCTTCTTTTAGTCACTGACATAGCTATAGAAGCTTATTGTTGCTCTTATTGTTGTCCTTGATGTCCTTGGCCAGACTTAATTCTGTCTTAACCTGGTCCCTGGCTTCTCAGACAATTTCTCTGTATTTCTCTGAGGTTACCTGCCCTTGTTTTCACCCTCTGTGGGCTTCCTTTTTGTGTTTGACTTTGTTCAGGAGCCCTTTGTTCATAACAAAAACACACCTGTTTAATTTGGAATCCAGATTTGTTTTTAACAGGACAGAAGAGGAAATCTCTCTATCTGTGAAAAATCTCCATCACAAGTCCCTTGTGCTACCCAGCCATCTGCATACAAGACCTTACATTGAAAATAGGCAGAGAATTTGGGCAAAAGATGTGCGTCAAATGGTTACTTACTACAGACTTCTCCACAGAGCAAATGTTCAGGATTTAAAAGCAATAAGAAGTCAAATGGCCTTTATGTTTGTTTGGTGAAACAAAGATTACAAGCATCGAGTTATCAGACACAAATGGTGGAATGACTTCATGATTCACTGAAGTTTTCCACTTTCCTAGGAAGCTTTATTCTTGATTATGTAATCTGTTGGTTTATGATTTCATTCAAATGGTAACAGGCTTATGATGTAAGTCTACAAGTCTGAATAAATCTTCTTTGGTCTCCTGTAGAAGCAGAATATTCATTAAGAAACTTGCAGCTTCCTAATATGGTGTGTTTGACTGTCACACCTTAGCTTTCATTTAGCTGGTACTTGAAGTGCCTTTTTGGGCAGTTAGGGTCAGAAAAACACTAGACAAACTTTACATATTCCTACCTTATATTTGTTTTTCTTCATAAATATATGATATGTTTCTCCACTGCAACTTTCATCTGAAGGTCTCACAATTCTTTACTTTCTGCAACTGAGAGCAACTTCTTGGGAAACAAATGTGGTCCCGCCAATTATTCAGTCAATAAAATGTAGTCAGCGTGATCAGATAGTTGCCTTTCAAGAAAAACTGTGTCATGGAAGGTCAAACTAAACAATCATAGCAGTCTTGAACATGTACATTATGCCTCTTGCAGACCAGTTTTATTGAGAGAGATAAGAAGGCTTTGAGAGACACAAATAAATATAAACTTCTGTGCATTTTAAACTAATAACTGTGTTAACTTCCACAAAGGTGTGTTGAAATATTATCACTTTGGGAGTTAGACCAACAGTTATACACCTTCTTAACTTTCAGTCATGCTTAAGGGATGAGAAACTTCTGTTAGTTGCTTTTAGTTCTTCATGTCAGTTTTTAATTTGTAAATGTAAGGTTGTTCTATTTAGCAGTCCTGTGAAATCAAATAAAACATGCTGATTCCTTCACTTGGAATGCATTCTTATGCTCTTATTTGAGAAGACAGATTTTGTTCCACTGACATGAAAAACAAAATCAGTTTTCATAATGCCACTGGATTAACTTTGATCCTCCATTCTCCAAAATGTCAGGCACTTCTTGTTCTTCTTTAGGTTCACAATAAAACTTTTGAGGCAATTTAGAGACATTCAGGGTGCACATTTTTGTGCTGTAGGAAAAGTCAGTAGCAGTTAGTTACCCACTAGGAGCTTTTGCAACTGTGGTTTAGGAATCATGTTCTTTATGATATTTGACCACATAGAGATTAAAGCATCCACTGACCTGATCATCTATAATGAGCACTTTTATAATGGATTACTCCTCAGGCTTTTTTAGTCTGGAAGAACCATGAGTAAATCAGGATATTTTAACTGACTGGCAATTTCTTGCTAATGATGTGGTCCATTCAATATACATTTTACATAAAAATAGCTTTTCTTCTGATGATAACCATCAATCATTGCTATAAGAAAATGCATTTGAGTTTCAAAAGTGAAACCTACCTGTATAAAGTTTAGAAAGACACTGAATCACAACAGACACCTAAACATTTCCTGATGATTCCCATTAAGAGCCTGTGACTATGTCCATTTACACCAGATGAGTATCTGATGCATGAGTTTTGATTGCTGAGCAAAATAAATATGAGGATTTTATTTCATAATTTTCTTCTTTGTGGTTTCAAAGATACTAAAACACATGGATACTTAATAGCAATTGAATTGTTTGTGCTAGCCACAGGGAATTGTTATCATTATCCTTTCTTGCTTGGTAGGTTGTTATTTTGACCACACAAACAACCAGAGCTCAGAGAAAGTACAACAAAGAGATCAGAAATGATGGTGAGGTTTTCATTTTAATTGAAAGCAAACCAGAAGGACTCCCAAGGGTGGCAGCAGACTCCAAATTAATAAAAGAGTAAACAAACAAACAAAAAAAGATGAAAAAATTCCCTTTTTAACAGAGAAAATTATTTTACAGGACTGATGCTTATAACTTTGGACACAGAGAATAAGTCAGTGTTGGGTAACTTCTCTGATATATGAGAGCATGCGTTTGAGTTGTTTTCAGATGCTTCAGAATGTGGATGCATTATTCAGGAATACAGAATTATTGTATGTAAGGAAAGTAGAACTCTGTTGCTAGAGGACCAAGTACATTATATATATATACATATGCAATACAGAAAGACAATAACACTGTAAACTAATCATTAAAAATTAATTTTGCAAACATTAAGAATTATCCTTCTTTGTTGATATCAGTGATACAAGTTGGTCACCCATAGATCACTTGTAAAAATCTTGCTTTCCTACAATTTGTGAGAAATAGCCAATATATTCACGATAGGAGAACAGTCCCTTCCTGGAGGACGTTACTCCACATCTGAAGGCAACTGTAGTACTTCAACACTTCTTTCCCTCTCCCCATTTTGGCTTTTAGGATCATTTACTGCTATGGTCGCCTGCCAGGATGCCTGTCTACACAGGGAAATGTGACAGTCCCAAGAAGTATTCTGAAGCACTGGAACTCAGTCATACTATGAAGTCACCACAATGATGTATACCAAGTTTGTGGAACAAACCTATTAGCACTGTCCCAAAGAAATCCTGACCATGGTTCAAGACTTGGCAACCACCAACGACGACTTGCAAAAGGCAATTCAGAAAGAGGTACTACATTTTGAAGGGTAAGAGAATTTAATAGCTTGGACATAGCATTCTGTGTAAGCTAGTTTTACTGTCAGATAGATTTTCAAGCATGTATGGCTCTCACACATGGAGAAAGAATGCAAGACCATTAGATATAAGGTAAAAAGCTCTTTACAATAATGATGAAGACCTGACCAGTTTGACCTAACTTTTAATCCGTAAAGGAATTTAGAATTGGAGCTTGTTTCAAATCTAAATTATCCAAAGTTTAATTTACTAGAATAATTTAACCTTGGACTCCTGCATGCAGAGCAGGTCTTTTCTGTTCTCTATTCCAGCTTTTCAGGATAGCAAGAGAAGGTAGTCCTCTTCTTCCTCCAGACTTTTTCTCTGTTCCCTTCTAGAACTGTGCAGGCCGATCTGCTCCTGCTCAGGGAAGAAGAGACAGGATGAGGCTGAGGGGATCTCCACAAACATACTGGTTACTTTTTCAGAACTTTTGTACCCAGGAAATGGTTGTTAGTTTTGTGTTTTCTATTTTTTTTTTTTTTTACTTTTTTTTTTTTCTGAACTACAGTTCTCAGCAGAAGACAATTGTGACCAGAGAGGTGAGTCTTATAAGAAATTCATTATGCTAAAACCATTTATTATAGAAATACCTAAAAGAAATTTACCAACTTTTTATGTTGTGTTTGTATTTTGACCAGGTTACAGCACAACTAGCATTTGCAGAGTTGCTTTCAGTTCCTTTGTGCGGTTATCTTTCTCATCTGTTTCTGCAGTTGACCTGCTTTGTTTGAAGAAATTTAGCAAAACTCCTGGCTATTGGAAATGAAGAAAGTGAAAAATATGTGTCTGATGCTGTAGTGGTTAGTGAGGGAAGAAGAAAGTTTTTCATTTCAGTCTGTCATATCAGAATGAATCCCAAGAGCTAGGGAACAGAACAGAAAATAGCGCTTATGTTTGATTTTTCCATTAGCAGTCTCCAAATACACACTAGAGATTGTAGGTCTGAAACTGCAAATTTGTAGGTAAAAATACTCAAAGAGCTAATAGCACTGAACACAGAGAACAATAAATCTTTCAGTTCAGTATTTAAATCGGTTTTTAGTTCATAACCCAGAAATTTTCCTTAAATCATGCCAATTAATTTATAACCTAAATAAAGAAATGGCAAGATCTGCATATCAACACATTGTTATTTTGGAACACACTTCACTCTTTCAAGGAAAATAATGCATTTTTATGGTTTGTATTGCAGTTATGGGAAATTTCTGCAACTTTTTATAGAACTTTCCAACTCTTGATGACAAAGTACACTCCATAAAATAGCAATGTTTTTTCATCAATACATCCACAAGTATGACCACCGGCAAAACTATTTAGAATTTAACATGAAGATAATTTCATTCATTGAATCATAGAATAATTAAGGTTAGATGGTACTTCTGGAGATCATCTAGTCCAAACCCTCACTCAAAGTGGAACCAACTTCAAATTTTTATTAGGTTGCTCAGGATTTTGTTTTGTTTTCTTCTTTTGATTTCTTTATTTCTTCATTTCACACTCCTATCCTATGCTTCAAATGCTTCTCTTTCTTTTTTTCCAGCTCTAATTTACATTTTACATTTTTTCTCATCTTTTTCTCTGTATAATTTTTCTATTTTTTTTTCCATTTCCTCATTTTTCACATGGTCTTTCATCTCCCTCCTTACTTCATAAATATTTTCTTTCTTCTGCCTCCCTTGATTTCCTGTCTAATCCTTCTGACTCTTTTCCTTCCTTGAAGTTTTTTCTTTTATTATTTTTGCTGGTTTTCATTCCTTTTTTCTACACTCTTTCTCTGACAGTCTTGGCCCCTAATTGTGTATTCTTCAAATAGTTTAAAGGATCTGTAAGGCAACAAGTATTTTTAATGATTGTGTCTCTCCTAGAAGTTAGTAAAGGACAAATATTTTATCCTAAATCTGCATATTCACTTCACAATCCTTCTCCCTTTGCTTTTGCTACCATGACAGTCAATATATTCCCTTGCCACTTCAGTAGAAGATGTGAGGGAAATTCAATGTTTATTAGATTATATAGCTACAATCTCTATAAGACAACAAGAGCCATTTGAATCATGCCTCCAAACTGTCCAGTGATAGATGTATAAAGTGCTTGTACATACACAAGGTGTGTGTATAATAGGAAATATTTCATCTCCCTGGATAACCTGCTATCTTCTGATAATGACTTGTCCTCCAGAGCTGAAAATTATATTAAACAATTAATAGCCATGGTTAGATACATCTATTACATCAACTAGACAACATCTATTACATCATCTATACATCAACACATTTTAGAATCCATTGATAATTCCATTTTTGACAACATACATCAGCAACAACTTCCTCAGTGCTTTCCTTGGAAAAATAGTTCTTTTGCTTTTAACCTTGGTCTGACAATTTCTCTTGTTCTTGTGTTTTGAGAAATAATGAATGATCACTCTCTATTTAGTTTTTCTGCATTAATTAAGTCATAGAACTCCATGCCACAGTAACTTGTAACATCTGAACATTTGTATGATTTCAAGGAGAGTCTGGACAAGGTCACTGAGGATAATTACATCTGTAGAACCCATCTCCATCTCAGAAAACTCTGAGCTGCATTTATTTCAGGCTTGGGAAGTAGTGAGAAAAACTTCACGTACACT
This sequence comes from Aegotheles bennettii, assembly GCA_013398125.1. Classification (NCBI taxonomy): domain Eukaryota; kingdom Metazoa; phylum Chordata; class Aves; order Caprimulgiformes; family Aegothelidae; genus Aegotheles; species Aegotheles bennettii. The sequence goes on along the minus strand of VZRW01012881.1, from coordinate 20,626 downwards.
AACCCTGATCTTATATTCATTACTGGACAACTATTTTTGGCCAATTTCAGAGACAGGATATTATTTTAGATGAGTTTTTGGTATGACACACTATAGCTGATCTTATGTTCTTATCTATGATTTCATCTCTACTTTATCACTCTTCAAACATACTACTCAAATTTTTAGCTAAGTTTTTGACAGGACATCATTTTGACATCCCCTTCTGTGTCTGAAAAGGCATCTTCATGAAAAGAGCCTTGTATAAGCTTGAGGGAAAGGGAGAGCATGCTAATTATTGAATGGCAATCTAGGACATCACCTGGCCTAATTGAGATATACAGTCCTTTGTTAAGTAAGTCGGCCACAGGTCAAGAGAACAGGTGGTTGAGCACAGTTTCATAACCGCCTGTTTAATATTTGGCTCTGAAATTTCCCTGAAGTTGTCAGGGAGGAGGGACGGGATCATTATCAAAGATTGTTTGGAGAGGCAGAATCTATACTGGTGGGGAAACTGCTAATTACCATCTAATCTTTCCAATTTGGGCAGCAATAACATTTAAATAAGATTGGCAAGTAGCAGGACGGCTTTCAGAAGCCGTCCCCACCACTGCTCCTGTCCCTATAGCCTGATGTCAGATGCAAAGCTGTAGTCTGAATGTTCTTCTATTGCTTCATAAATTATGACTGTTTAGTTGTGCATAATTACAAAGCATTGAGTTGAATAGGATTAAGACTAAAGTCGTCAGTTTTCTAAACACATTAGCAAATCTTGGAATTTGGATCAAAATGTGTAGCTGTTTTTTTTTAATTTGCAAACAGTTCTGTCCATTCCCAAAGTATTTGTGTTATCATATTATGCTTTATAAATGATGTAAGATTTATGAAAAGCCCCTAAGTTGGCCACTGAAAACTTTTGGCACCATGAATTATAAACAGCAGCGTGCAATATGGGCAGCACATCTACACTAAGATTGGCACCTAGATGGTAGTAAGCAAATAATTAACTACCATAATTTGAACAGGAGAGAAAAAAACATCCTTCCTCCCTTTCTCTCTCCCTCCCTTCCCCCATTTTCCTTCCTTCCTTCCTTCCTTCCTTCCTTCCTTCCTTCCTTCCTTCCTTCCTTCCTTCCTTCCTTCCTCCCCATCCTCCTTCTCCCCCTTCTTTTCTCTCCCTCATTTTGTGTTTTGTGCTTTTTTTTTGGTGAAGCAGACATAGGAAAGTCACAAGCCTTGCCCAAATTCTTAAACCAATGTTATATTTTTCATTTTAGTACCTTACTTTAACATCATTTTTCTACGTTAATCCTAAACCACTAAGTTACAATGATTTATACATTCAAGTTCATTTGAGGGATCATAGCGGGTTTTCACAGGATATTTGTATCAATAATCTTATTTTCATAGTCTTGACAAACTCATGTTTTCTTGCATGGAGCCCAAAATATTCAGGTCCTCAAATAAATGCTCCTGATGAGTGAATCCAGTTTTTTGTTTCCACCAAGAAACTTCGGTGTCTTTCCTAATCTGGTTTCATGGAATGACTTTGTAGAAAATTCCTTATTCAGTGATAACAGCAGAAAAAGAGCTGATGCAGTTGTTATTCCATTAGAGAGGCATCCTGCTATGAGTCAGCAAGTGATAGAGCCAGGACATTCATTAATGGAGTTGTCATGTTAAAGGATGATTATCTGCCAAATTTCTGGCAAGGCCAAGGAGGTCTTTTAAAAGAAAGTAACAGGACAGGTACTCATTCATTTTCTCTGTGGTTTTAGTGTACTACGTGATTGGGTTCATCATTTTCAGTTTTGTATTTTGAAAAAATTAAGTGCAATTGCTGCTCTCTGGCCTCAAAAAATTGGAAAAAAATAATAAATGTAAAAGAATGCTAACACATATGTAGGGAAAAGAAAAACAACCTACAATATTGTGGAGCAAAACACGATTTCTGCCACTTTTGAGATTCAACAGCTGATGGAGATAAAGCTTTCACGGGAAATAATGAGGCAAAATCAGTTGTGTGTTATAAAAGATTCCAGCTTTTTTGTGGGAATTATTTTACAACTATATGAGACATGATTTTAAAACATCACCATTTTTTTTCAGTTACCTTTATTTCTCAGTGTCTATTGAAAACATATAGTTCAAAAGGAGCTTCCTGAATATAGTCTGAAAGATAATATCCAGTCTGAACTGGTAAATGGACTGAGTGTGATCACTACAAACTTTCAAAAGTGTTGGACATAACATCGTGCCATTTCTGTTCTGACAGTATAATGCCAACAGACTTACATACCATGGTCTTGTTCTCTAGAAATAAAAATTATTTTATTTTATAATTATTATATTAACATTTATTGGTCTTTGGATTATAGATATGTACATAATAAATAACAAAATGCCAAGAGGAAGAAAAAAGCTGAACTAATATAGAGCTCTCTTAAACATCTCTCACTAAACATAATATAATGAAAACAAATGGACATTTTGATTAAATAGATATCATTAATGCAGCATGTTATGATCTGAACTCAGAGTTTAATTATCTAATTAAGAGCAAAGGAAAATCATTAAGGTCAATGGAATTAAATAATTCATTTTAGGGGAGAAACAGAGGAAAAAACCTGTCCTCTTAATTGCAAACTTTCATCAGCATGTAGCACCTAGGAGTAAATCTTGCTGCAAGATGTCATGCCTAGCTATATTGTACAGAAGGTGGTGGATGAATCATACCAGCTTCATGAAGAATTGGTGAGAAAAGGGCTGTCGTCAATGGGTAGAGCTCCAGACTGGGAGTAAGATCTCTTGAGTCTTATAAACAGTTTTCTGTCTGACATCTGGCAAATCACTCAGCATTGGTTTGTTTAACTGTAGAAGAATCATATGCTATTCGAGCACTTGAAGACCTTAAGTAGGTTTGCTGGTCTGCTGCTAAAAAAAGTTGCCAGAAGAAGGCAGGAAACTTCCCTAAATTTGTCTCAGATCGGATGAAAACAAAGAACAAGTCCCATGCACTGTCACTTGCCCATTTACTAGCATAATGTAGTACGGGATTACATTACATGGACATATAACATACCAAGAAGTCCCAGAGTCTGCATTCGGTTCAGGAATGTTTTTGTATGAGGAATATTTACTCTTTAAAATTTTCTGTCTTAAGTTTACTTAGGTAGTACACCGCATAAATCAATTCCCTTATAAAGTATGGAGCCATAAACACCCTTTATTCTTTCTGTGGAAGTAGATGTACTGAAGGAAAGTTAAATGACCATATGTTAAGGTACAATTGGATTAATTCATCCCCTGCGAATGGCTGCTGGGTTTTCTTAATTGTTTGAAAGAGGTAGGGAGGCAATGATGTCACTGCAGATTTCCCCCCCATAAGTTCATTGATTAAGAAAGATGCCCAAACCTTTGTGATAGCCCTAATGAGAAGGGCTGGGACATTAAATCAATATGACTCTTTTTGCTTTTAAAGGTCCTGAAAAACAAAAATATTTCTTTTATTGATGATTTACTTCATGATGCAAATAAAAAGAAGTCAATTGCTAAGTTCAGTAATGTAGATATCATATTACTGTTCCTCATGCCTCTGAAGCACAAGAGATAAGTCTGCATTTCCAATTATGAGAGATCTAGTTTCCAGTTATGGATGTGACCTACTTTTCTGAATCCTGAGATGTATGTATCTCCTACCATCTCCCATTATTCTGCACACAAATTTGGAATCCTGATGATAAACTGAAAGACATACTGAGGAAGCCTGCAGTACGGGGAAATCTGACCACTTCTACAAAATGTGAAGTCAAAAATGGGATTTTTTGGTCATTCTCTGTTTTCTAGTTGCCCCTCAAGCAGTGATTTAGATACACCTAGTAAATATACCATGTCAACTGCTATAAAGGAATTCAGGGTAAACACAATATGTTATGCAGAACTGTCAAGTAATGAGTAATAGAAAAGAAAAAATTAAAACTTGATTGAGAATATGACAAGTCTAATGAATGAAGATAAGAGACTGCAGAATGACTTTTTCTAAATAATACCTCAACCGGAGACCACTGAAGTGAAAAGAGCTGCTGAGACTATTACATATAAAACAGCTTGAAACAGCTACAGCTGCATATATTTGTTACTAGGAAAGGATTGGATGTATGGAAAAGTCCATCCAGAGAACAGCTGGGGACAGATGTAGCCAAAGCAAAGCTGGACCTGCAGAGGGAATTGGAAAGTCTGGTTGGTTTCAGAAACTGAGATTTAAATAGCAGAAGTTTGTATGAATGGTCCATTATCTGGACTGAATAATGAGCCATGGCTTTGGGGGCAGGGCATTTGCTGCCTGAGTATCTGAAACCAGGTGTTGCTGTTTTTTTCCGTGGCTAGTGCCATCTGTTCTGTGCCCAACAGAACACTTCAGCCCAAACCATTTATTTTACAGTTGCAGTTGCAAAGGTGAGTGATGCCCTGTGGAAGGCAACAGTAACATGGTATGGAGGAAGTAAGGAGCATGACTGTGGATGAATATTCAGACAGATCTGGAGTGGGGACACCCATTATAAAAGCATCAGACTATATGGCCCACTTTTTCTCACTATGAAACCTCTGCAGTTGACCAGACTCTGCACTCACAACCTGCTACTAAATTCTGTTTGTTGACTAGTGATCTGGCAAATACAAACTGGAAAAGCTTGTGTCAGGTCTTTGCAGACATTTGTGAGCTGCTGCTGATTCATCTCCAGGATGTACACCTGCCTGTTACTTGGAGCATGGCTTCATGAGGAAGGGAGAATATACAGCACAGGGAGATTTTTTTTATTTTTTCATCCACTCCTTAGCATTCTTATTTCCATCATTCTCTATCACCAGAAATACAGAACAAGAACAGGTATTTGCTATGTAATTAATGCCTCCGCTTATATCCATCAACAATTTCCCTGACTTTCTTGGGAGTTTCTGTGTTGTTTTCATTAGGCCACAGAAGCACTCACTGCAGTTTTATGTACTGCAGTTTACAGCTGTACCCAGCAGGAATGTTGTACAGCTGGTCCAGCATATAACTTCCTAACTTCCCACAGCTGACAACCTCATTTCCTCATCCTCAAGCAGGTTAGTTTCTCTGACTTCTCTTCAAGCAATACTAGCTAAAACATTAGAACAAAGGGAGTAGTTATAAGTAACTAGCCAGAATTATATCTAACCTTTAACATTTTTGACATTTTAAAATTTTCCCAAGGTAAGAAATCCGTCATTAAACAAATAGGTAAGTAAGCTTTCTCATATCAGCTACTCTTGCAAATGAGTAATTTGAAATTACATATATTCTTAAGATTTTTACAGCTGCTAGAATAGATATTAGGGGCAAATTTATTACATTTAATTTATGGATATATAGTCAATGAATAATCAGGAGGCATGGAAGACATGAAGGTAGAAATACTGCATTTCCAAGATGTTGTGGGTTTTTTTTTTCCTAGACATATAGTGAACATATTTTCAGGCTCCCAGGTTTGTAACAGCGAGCTTAAAGGTGTAGATTGTCAAGGATTACAGCAGAGGAAATTTAAATTGACACAAATAAGACCATAGTTCTCATTGCTTCTAGAAACCATTTTTCAATGAAGAGCTTGCAAGTCTAGAAAACCTTTCAGGATCCCAGAATTCTTCATGCATATCTGTAAGTTTAGGCTGAAAATATTGTTGGGCTATTATCTTCCAGGTCTTGAGAGATTTTAAGGTCTCAATTCCATAACAAGGACATCAGGTATTTCAATAACTGAATTCTTGAGACTTTCTTACTAGTAATCGTAGTTAGCAGTAAGTTCCTGTGGCTTCAAGACTGTCTTTAAGCCACAGAATTTGGAAGCATCAAGCACTCAGAGTTTCAGACACACGTTGGGTAAAAATCTAGAAAAACATTAACATCTCAACTCCAGGGAAGAAATCATTGACCTTGAGGCCTCAAGTACCTTAGTAAGTACCCATGTATCATGAATCTGTTAAAATCCGCAGTATCTAGCTGCTCTCTACCATTAACTCACATTGTAATTCTTAATTTCCCAGAAGATTTAGTTCTGAAGCCATATTTAATAATGTTAGTACATTCCAATTTGAACCACTATTGGATTCAAAGCAAATAAATACCTTTTCCCTTTTAAATTTAGAAACAGAAATTTTGTAATAGTACTATGTATTTAGGTTTAAAAGTCTGTCTGAAGAATCTGAGTTGTAATCTGTAGATACAGATTTTTTCCTATTTCAGGCAAGTCTGAGGAATTTTTAAAGGAATGTTTTAGCAATCAGGATGAAACGGAGCATACTTAACTGCAGTTTATTTATTCCCTGTACACAGTTCTTTGCAAACACGTAAACAATCATTAGTTACACTCTAATTCCCATATCTCGAATTTTGTTAACATAAGTATTTCCATCTCTTGTTTCATTTTCTTATTGAGGTATTTATATCATTACTGTTGTTGTTGACAACATTCTGCTAAATTTCTGCCTTAATTTTACAGAAACTACCCTTCACTAGATTTTAAATTTGGATCATGAAAAATCTCAGTGCTAAGGCATTGGGTCCTGAGACAATTTATAAGTCTGATAACTCTGGATGCAAAAAAAGGAGATAATTTTCAGATGAAGAAACACAGTTAAATGTTATAATAACTTGTTTTTGGGAGTAGAGCAAGAAAAAGTCAGGTGTTTCTACAACCAGAAAAATTACCCTGTATTACAGAGATGACAATGGGAATCTGTTGGAAGTGTTTTTCTTTTCGTAAGGATAAAAAAAGGAAGAAACAAGTGACTTATGGAGGTTGTGGAATCCCCATTCCTGAAGATTTTTAAAAACAGATTTAATAAACACACCTTAAGAGTTGTCTGGCCATATGAAAGACCTGGCCATAGAAAGACCCAAAAAAACAACTAAGTAGGCTCTGGAGGTGAGTTCCAATAATGAATCTCTATGTTTCTATGTAAATAAGACATTAGGAGGACACTCTGACTGTTGTGAATTTGCTTTGGCTATCTATGGCCCTGACAACTGTCAGCTTATTGAATCCCTTGTAACAACACATTGTGCTGTGGGATCTATTGCATTTTGAAAATTGTGTTTATTCTGTTAAAATGTACAGATTGAAAGAAAAGAAAAAATAAGCTCAGAAAAAGTTTCAACAGAGAGTGCTTACACACAAAGCAGAAATCATTGTGCAGAGTTATTAAGAAACAGAAAACATATCATCTTCTGGAAAACACTGCCTTGAATTGTTGAATCGCTCTACATTTTAATGTGCAAATTTGTTCCTTGGCTTTTTGTTGAAAGGATCAAACCATTTGGCATTTTGTCTGAGGCACAAATGCATTAGGAAGATGCAGTATAATTTATTAAAATGTATAAAGGGAACAAAGAATAGGATTAATTTTCTTCTTCTTTTTTTAATTCCAGGGGCACCACTAGGGCATTTAATATGGGTTAAACCAGATTCAAAGAGCTTTTCATTAGACATTTAACATAAATGACTAAGAGCTTAATCAGCACATACCATTTAAATGCATTGAATGAAGGAATTGGACTGTACATTGCATTATAATTTATAGAGTTTTGTTTTTGATTACATAAGGAAAATACATTTTTTATGCCTTAAAAGCATTCTTTTGTGATGTCAAAAAAAATGTATAATATTATTGTTCGGAAAATGGTGTTTCAATTTGGTAGCAAAGCCTAAAATCACCCAAGTGGAAAAGATAACTAGCAAATTCCTCGAAGTCTTGTAGTTTGTGGGTTTTCTCTTCAAAACGTCCTTTTCTTCTGGGCCTGATAATGAACATTGCCTCTGCTTTCCACCCTAAGTCACTTGTACATTCTTTTTAATGGCTTTAAAAAAATTGAGTGGTGAATAATTCTAGAAGGCAGTTTAAACAGAATTAGAGAGAGCATCACTATGTTGGGCTTGCAGCATGGAAGCAGAGCAGTGCTGAAAACGTATTTTGCTTCCTTTTTTTCAATCATTTAGTGATAGTATAAAAGTAATTCAGTCCCCACTTAAACAATACCTGAGGTAACTCTGTGTGTATCATCTGTTCCATCAGAGATGATTATAGGAAATTAAAGTGCTGCAGAGGCAAAAGTGGTTCCCATTTTAAGGAACTTTATCAAAATGTTAAGGAAGGATAATATTCTAAAGAGCTTACTTTTTAGTTTCTGTTTGCCTTCAGCAACACTGTCTATTACAATCACTCTTCAAATTGCCGTTAGTTTCCTTTCCAACAAAAGGCATTGTTTTTTCCCTTCTCTTCTCTTATATCTTTCCAGGAGACAATAAAGTATCTTATCCAGAAACACTGAGAGCTCTTATCAGCAGAAAGGTAAGAAAAAGGAAATATCTCAGCAATGGAGATTTTTTTTTGTACTGTGTTTTATTTTGTTTTAGTAGGTCAGCAAAAGAAAAAAGAAGTCCCATTTTCTGAGATGCTATTCCTTATTGTTAGAAGGAGAGCTTGAAATCAAGATAAAGCTCTTATTCTCTGAGCATTCAGTCACCCTAAAATGCATACCTCCATCTCACAATTGCTCTTTCTTTTTCCTTTTCTTCTTTTTTTTTTTCTGTCTGTCTTTCTCTTCACCTCTTCTTCTTCATGTTCTTTTTTTCCTAATAAAATAGTTTTAATATAAATTTTATTAATATGGCTTTTCTGCCTCCTGACAGATCCTATCATTAATATTGGAAAAACAGGAGGAAAAACAGACTTTGAGAAATGAAAGATTTATCCACATATATACACAAACAAATACACATGTATGTAACTCTACATCTGAGTAATTATACACATTGTGTAAATATGTACGCAAATATATGTGTAAGTATATACATGTAAGTATATATATTAGTATATGTTTCTTTACTTGTGTATAAGGGTATAAAGAAGGTCTTAGAAGCTGGAATTCTGTTCTCATTATGGAGGCTAGCTGCGTAATGCACTCAGTGTCATTCATTTAGCTATATTTAAAACAGTAATGAATTAAGTAACATGATTGACATCTGTCTGGTGTGGCTCCTTCCTTCTCTCACCCTCCCTCCAGTCAGAATTGTACATGTCCAGAATATTACTTCATTTTGATAGCTTTTTATTTTCATCTGATAAAATATCTACCCAAACTGAGATGGTGGGACAAAAAAAGTTTGTTCCATCTGAGCATGAAACATGGTAAAATCTGTACAGGTTCTTAAATCTTAGAATCAAAGAATTATTAAGGTTGGAAGAGACCTTCAAGATCATCCAGTCCAACTGCCTACCTGTATCACCACTAAACCATATCACTCAGTGACACATTCAGTTGTTTCTTGAACACTCCCAGGGATGGTGACTCCACCACCTCCCTGGGCAACCTATTCCAATACCTAATCACACTCACAGAGAAAAAAATTTTTCAAATATCTAATCTGAACCTCCCCTGCTGCAATTTAAAGCTGTTTCCTCTCATTCTGTCATTATGGTCACAGCAGAAGAGACCAACAGGTTGGGGCTGAGAATATTGGAGCAGCAGGTAAGTCAGGTCAGCTTGCTGAACTGATGGGATATTTCTGCTTTGTTTGCCTCCCCAAAGCCCAAGTAATAATTGTGTATCAAGTCAAGACTATGCTCATCTACTAACTAATGCTTAAAACTGAATTATCAATATCTGAACTAATTATGATAAGGACTATTTTTAATCATTGGAAAGAAATAGAAACTTCTAGATGAAGTTTCTTTTAGTCTATTTTAGACATTCCTCTTGGAGCAAGAGTAATTGCTCTTTGGAGGTGTCAGTTTCCATCCGTTGTTTCTAAAGGATACTCCCTCAGAATCAGATGTGTAAGCAAGGGCAAATGAATCTCACCTGATGTCTTTCTTTATAGCCAGTACTCAGCAACTGAATCATTCTCACTGAAGTTATCAGGACAATGTTTAAATCTGTTCACAGAATCCCAGCTATCACTTCAATAAGGAAGAACTAAGAGAAAATGCGAAAAAAAGCACATAGCTTTAAATATCAAAAGAGAAATGTTTTCTGCTAGAACATCAAAAAAAAGCCTAGAATCAAATTAAACCACTAATGCTTTCTTTCTAGGTTTCAGCTTAGATGAAACCTAGAAAGCTACTGTACATGTTAAGATGCTAGGAGTGTTCCAGGCAAATGGGTAGGAGTCAGCCAGCACCTAAAGTCAGCTGAAAGTGAAGAGAGCGAAATGCCTAAACTCTTGTTGAAGAAGGTCTGATGTGTTCATCTGTCTACACAGAATCACAGAATCTTTTTGGTTGAAAAATACCTTTAAGATCAAGTCCAACCAAACACTGCCAAGTCCACCACATGTCTCTAAGTGCCACATGTATACATCCTTTAATTACCTCCAGGGATGGTGACTCAACCTCAACCACCTCCCTTACGCTTCTTAATTTCATTGATGCATTCACTAATATATAGAAGGAAGATAACAGAAACGAAGTCCCCTACTGAGACACTTTGAATAAGATTCATTTATAACCCTTTGATGGCAGCTTTGGTTCCCTTTCAACATACAAATACGCCTTCACCCTACATATAGTTAATAGGCAGAGGCTACTCTAAAAATCAGGTTCTGGAAATCTGATGGCCTTCACAAACGTCAAATTTCTCCACTGGCAGTAACAGAGTTTTAGCAAGTTACCTGGGTTATCTGAAATACATCTAAATCAAAGGCATTTCATTTTAAAGAGACTTGAAAAGTAATCTAGTTATTTGGTTGCTTCAATATTCACATAAGCATACAAAAAAGAGCTAATTATGGAAGTGAATATTTGTATGACCAGGTGAATAGTTAGAAAATAATTTAAGATAGAAAGAAACCATTTAAAAGCCAGCTGTGTTATTGGCAGATCTGATTATATTGGTTTATCAATTGGAAGATGTTTGCCAGAAAGACTTGGTCCAGACTTTTTTGAAATTACCAGGACTAGTGTTAGTGAATATTCATGATCACACCTCAAGCTGACCATGAACACCATCTGCATCCATCAACCAGTTCTAGTGAGCCTCACCTGCCATCCCCCATCAGGTCTTTACTGTGGCACCACCACTCTGATCGAGGGCAATATTGCCATAGGTTTTAGCAGAAGAAAGGCACACCTCCTTCTCAACTATATGGTTTTCATATGGCCATTTTGACCCTAATCCCACCACATGAAATCATAACCTGTCTCCACAGTGTGCTACTTATACGAACATTTGTGCATGTATTAATACACAACAGCATAGACACACACATGCATATATAGACACACACATAGAGGCTGCAGGGGTGGTCTCTGTGAGGAGAGGCTGGGGTTGCTTTGTGCCAGACACAGTCAGTTCTAGCTGTTTCCAGCCAGTTACACCTGGTTCCAGCCAACTCCAGCTGGTTCCACAACAGCCCCACCCACAGGGCGCAGCTGAGCCTGTTGAGCCTGAGCAAGGCTGGTGACACCTCTGGGAAAAAAAATATCTAAGAAAGTTCAAGAGTGCCAGATGGGCAGGGAAATGTGGGGGAAAAAAAGTTGAAAAAAAAACCATTATAAACACCAAGAACAGAGCAGGAGTTGGGGAAGGAGGTGCTTCAGACCCCAGGGCAGAGATTCTCCTGCAGCCTTTGGGACCGGACCATGCTAGAGCAGATATCTCACACTGAAGTCTGAAGTAGATCAAGTTAATTTGATGAAGTGAAATAGATCAAGTTAATAGGCAATAGATCAAGTTAATTTTCCCTAAGCAGAATCTGTTTTGCGGGTGATGCTAATTGATAAGTGATCTTCCTGTCTTTATCTTGACCCATAAGTTTTTCATCCCATTTCTCCCACTGTCGCACAGAGGAGGGGAGTAAGGGAGCAGCTGGGTGGACATTTGGCAGCTGGCCAAGGTCAGCACACTATGAAGACATACATACATTTGCCTATCGCCTATTGAAATATATCAGACTAAAGAGTAGATGACCAGCTACATGTACTTAAGCATTTAGTGCCTCTTGTGTGCTTGCACAAATTTACCTGAGGATTCTAGACACCCAGAGCTGGTATTCACTTACGGGATATTTGAAGTTGTGAGGTACTTCTGAAAATAACACCATTTTCACTAAATTTCTTGAGAGTTTGAGTAGAAATTTAATTCCAGGCAATTGTGTTGCAAAATTTGACCTTCTGGTATTAAAGAGTGTTCTGTTAGTGAAACACAGTAACATATTTTTAAATAACAAAAATAATAATAAAATATTATTGTTGTGTGACTAAGCTTGAGATTTGTTTTCAACTCATCAATAAACCAGAAATTGTCAAAAAATCCAGCTTTTAGCTGATTATGATGCTACTCATCTTTGTTTGCAAGTGTGTGTGTGTGCTCACGTGCATTTTTGTCTTTGCTTGGCTCATAGTTGATTTTTCCACTTGTCTTCATAAATTATCAAGGGATCTCTTTATAAATATCCTCTTTGTTTCTCCTAAGCACAGCATTAGTAAAGGGTTTTTTCATTAGATTCACTTTTATGCATTAAAAGAGGGAGGGGGACCCACCATATTTTGTGATTTTAAAATTATTTTTCCCTTTTCTGCATATTTTTTTCTTGCTCATCACCTAGATTTTTTTTCACTCCTGTGTTGCTATTTTGTCAGCGATGACAATATGGAAATCCATACATACTGGTATTCCAATAGAGATTTGCCTAGCCAAACAGAAGCAAAAAATTATGTGAATACAAATGTATTAACTGCAAAGATAAATCACAACCTGCAGGCAACTTGAATAAGATGAGGAAAAAGAGGAAAAGATGTGGGGTGGGGAGTGCATCTTGAAACCAGCTGGAGTCAGAAGATGGAACATCACACTCAGAAATCAGGAAACATTTATAAGCATAACTTTCTAGTATCACAGAAGCAGAAAATACAGAGTGATTGAAAAGCAAGCAGGCCCACAGCCACACTGCAAAATGGAGAAGTTTTATCATCTTTGAAAATCATCTGTGCTCATTGTCAGGCTCTTTACAGCACTATCTTGGTTTGGGGGTCTTTTTCTGTCTTCTTCTCCTTCTTTTTCTGCTTCTTATAAAAAAAGTTTAAAAAATATGAACTTAGGAAAAGCCAATTTCATGTGCTGTTAATTTAATTCCCAACATAAAACCTTACTTCTTCTGATGGAAAATGAAATTACCCTTTCTACATCCGTTTTATCTGTCAATTAAATTCTTTTTTTTCCCCTTTTCTCCCCTCAAAGAAAAAAGAACATGCACATTATTGGTTATATTTTCTGTGCTTGCAACAAAATGAAAATGGGAAGAGGTGGCATTAACTACAGTAAGTATACAAAACCTGCTTGATTATCATGTAAAGATGCTGGAATGACAACCCCGGAGACTTTGAATCTCCTTTGTGAAGCTGAAGATGTCTAGGCTAATTTTCATTTTCCATTTGTCCTGGTATTGCATGGCAAAGCAGTTTTAATAATGGGACTCTTAGCAGCGTTAACTATTAACCTTTCTATTTTGTGGTATCTTAAAGAAATGGCTTTTGGAGGCAGCTTTCTCTGCCTGAATCTGTACATGAATGAAGATAGGAAAATGAAATGCATCTTTTGGGCAGAAAGGACATTCACTGTGATCCATTCTGTATGATTAATTTCAGGATGATATTTGTCTCTGCTTCCTGTTGTCATTATTTGACAGTTATAAAAAAAATCACCTCCTTTGGTCTTGCTTGGTTATTATTTGTATTACTTTAGAGCTGATATTGGAAAATAGTATTTGAAAAAAAAAATAAATCAACTTTTAAATGAAAAAAAAAAATGGAGGCAGTTCTGTATGTTTGTTCACTTTTTGAATTAAGACAAAAACACCTTCCGGGACCAAAACAAAACTGATCCTTTTAATTTTTCAACAGCAGCAATGAATAGAAAAGAAAGCAGATGCCATTTATTGAGTAATAGAAAACCTTGTAGCTCACTCACAACAGTCTGTCTTGCATATGAAGATCTGAAATATTCTAATCCTTATTTGGGGCAAAGATACCATAGCTAAACTAACTGTAAGGCACTTTTGCCTTGCAGATATTTTTCAGCTATGATGGGGACTAGCAAAGTACCAGTGGTTTGGTGCTGAGAGGAGTCTCCTGCTGAACCTTTTCATTGCAGCTTAAGACGTTATCGCAACCCAAGCTACCCACCATCCCACTCTGCTTACCCCTACAGAGTGGGTGGCAGAAGCACCCACTTTTCATCTGTGCCCGTTGGAAGTTAAATTGCACTAAATTACATGAGTAGATTTAAATGTGAGCTGAAGTGATAAGGTGCAACTAGGTTTTTCTTTTCTCCTATGTTTTTAGAGGAAGAATAGCTTAGATGGTTTGAGCCAGAGGGATGAGCAAATGTATATCTTAAAACCTCTGCAACCAGATTTGCCAGAGTCCATCTGCTACTTGCTCCCTCAGAACAATTTTCAAGGAGGATTTTACACTAAAATGCCCTTTTGTCTTCACTGACCTTGACTGTTAAATACTTTCTGCTTACACCTGTAAGAAATTGGGGAAGCTTAATGCTAAATTGTGTACATTGCTCAGGGGTGCACTGGGGGACATTTCCTGGTTGAGTTTCCTCTTACTTGGAGAATCTTTGCATTGCTGAATGTATCTGATGTTCTAAATAAATAATACTGTATTTTATGTCCAACAGTATAGACATAGTGAAAGAGAACTGGTTCGGTTCTGCCACAACAAAGGCATCTAAGACATGTTTCTCCTTTCACTGACATCTGTAAAAATCAGATACAATTCTGTTAAAGTCAAAACTAGAATTATGTCAGAGGAAAGCTGGAGTGATTGAGAGAAAAATCAGGCCTACAGCCTATAAAATACCAGTATAAACAGCATCATTTTTTTTTTTTAACTTGACTACATACACCTGGAAGGCATTCAAAGTATGCACTTGCAGTTATTTGTTACTTCTGGAATGATTAAAGTAAATCACATTGTTTGATATGAAAAATATGTTGTACACACGCTTCTATTTTTCTCACTGCTCTGCCCTCCATGCTGCATTTTGTAGCATAATCAAAATGCAAAATACATTTTGAAAAATTAAATGAGAGACACATGTGTGAATCATGAGGTTTATTTGCATGTTTGGCCCTTCAATTCATTAGGGATTTTAGTTTTTCCAGGAGGGAAACTGTCACATTTACATATTCTTAGACAGGCATGCAAATATTAGTCAGAAACTATAGTTTATTCAATGCATTACAAGCTCCCGGGCTGCCAAACAGTAATTTCAGTTCTTGAGTAATATACGTTTTTGGAAACCTGGCATAATAACACTGTATTATAGTATTGCCCACTAGGACCACTTATGATTTTGTCAGGTTTTCCATTATCAAGCCTTATATTCCGGGTCACGTACATTGTATGCCAGCCATATAAATTTGTTATCTGACATGCACGGTCTCAGTCTCAGAGCAAATTTCTTTTGCAAATTTCTGAAATCCAAATCACAGAAGCTTATTCAGAAGTTCCAGCTGGACCAAAGGAGACACAGCGCCAAAAGAAAGAAAATAAAGTATGTTAAATCCTTTAAGTTTGTTTTTGTGTTTCTGTGATCTAATTGTGCTGGAGGGGGTTTCCAATAGAGACTCAAATACACACCTCAAAGAATTTACACTATGAAAATACACTCAGTAATACTTGTCATTTGGAAAAAAAGTGTATGTAATCTATCTGGGGAGTGGTAATAGTGTTTTACATACCCTTGTTTAACATAAAGTCGTGAATTGGTGTAACTGAACTGAGGTTACTCCAGTGTGTACTGAAGAAAATAGTTTACATTATCTGAGTTACCTTCTCCCTCTCCCCCATCTGAAATGGAGGTCATTATAACTGTTAAAAATTCCTATGGGTAAATTCAGGCCTGGTTAGAGACAAGGTCATTGCTAAGGTCAAGAATTCACTGGAGCAAAAATAGCTTACCAGGTTGATATAAGTCCCAAAGGTTTCTGTAGCCGATGTCAGAGGACCAGTGTGTTTAGTATCACATGACACTACTTCTGTCTTTCAGCCTGGATTCCCCAGGACGTATTTGTATTTACTTTAGACTGGCCTTAAGTCTGGGTGAGGTTTAAACTCCTGCTTCTGGCTTTTTCAGCAAGCAAAGAAATTAAAAACCTTTATAAGTGAAAACTTAATACACAACTGTTAAAAATAGATATTCTTTTGGATATTCATTGGTAGAATATATTGATTAAACCATAGGGGTTGAATAAACCAATGAAAGCTTCCAATTTATACTAAAGGGTAGGAAAAGTTGACCCATGTCTCAATTGTTCTTGTTCTTTGAGCTAAAATATTAAAACAAGTGGTTGAGTCACCATCCCTGAAGGTATTTAAAAGATGTGTAGATATGGTGCTTAGAGACATGGTTTAATGGTGGACTTGGCAGATCTGGGTTAACAGTTGGACTTGGTCTTAAAGGACTTTTCCAACCAGAAGAATTTTATGCTTCTATGGACTACAATATTTGGTAGAAATCATCACAGAAACTTTGCACTCCATGCAACTATTTTAATACCATTTTCACTACACTGTTTTTTGGGAACAGTGACCAGATAATTTCTCCCATTCACAAAATATATGTAATACATTGAAATAAAAACAACTCTGTAGATTTTGAACTCTTGTTATGCTATCAAAAAGGCTGCATGGAACCACTTGACATGGCTAAAGGGGATAAAATTGATAGCTTACAGACATCTGATACATGTTTAAAAACAGATATGTGTTTTCCTAGCAGGAGAATTAGAAAATGTTCCCACTTTTCATACAACATAACTTCCACCCATTAAGACTGCATAAGGTTTTTTAGCATGCAGAGGGTCTCTGCATGTGGAAACCTGCCGTTTTCTAAATCCACATTGGTAGAATAGATTGTAAACTCTTTGAAGGGACTGTTACAATCTATCGTGTTCATGATCCATGGTTTTAGGACTTCTGAATCCACAATGACAGAGTACTCTAATGATCCATTATATTGTATCAATGATATGTAGTTTACAGACTGAAAGTAGATATTCGAACTATGCCTTACAATCCATAGTGTGGTTCTTTGAGGACTTGTTAAAGACACTAAGAATCAGGACACTCTGACATGACTTCGAAGAGGAACTAAGAATTAAAACTTGCCAAAATTTCGCTATATTAAGGGTATGATCATGCTGTCATAATTCTGGCATAGTCCAAATGCTGCTCATATCAAATAATTTTGCTGGGAAAATGACCTTATTCTAAGCACAGCAAAACAGACAGCAGCACAAAGTAAAGGCTAAAGAGTTTTTCTAGAGTCTTGGAAGGTCTTACACTCATGTTGATTTCTGTGCTGCAGTGTCTAGGCAGATATTGAAGCCTCTATTATCTTTTGTATACCAGTGTTGCATAGATTATGTACTGATTGTCAGGAATCAAGATAGGTAACCGAAAGAAAGAGTCTGGATTTAAGGATTTCTTTTCTCCTTTATTTTATATAATCAATGTAGTAATAGCCCACAATATAGTCTCTGAAATTAGTTGATTTGTTGAATTTAAATAAATTACAATAACACAAATTTTAGAAAGGCAATATGATCCATTGAATATTACTGCATCACTATATTTTCATTGTGACCCTGGTTCTGCTCTTCATCTACAAGACGACTTTAGCCTGCTCATCATTTCTTCTTCCATTCCTATCTTGTCTTTTTATATTTTTGTATTTTTTGTGAAGAGCTAGTCACAGCTTGGTTTATTGCTAACTACTGTGTAGACAGTGTCTTCCAGAAAAGCCATCTTGGATGAGACATTTAAACCCTGTTGTAGTAGAAATAGAAATAAGGCAGTATGTTTTATATACTTACAAAAAGATAATTGGCTATTCGGACAAGCAGAAAATATTACCCAAGGTGCCAAATTCTGTGTTTTCTCAAGATAACTTACTTGCAGAATGCTGCTGTCAAATATATTCTCCCTCCCTGGCTCTTCTGTGGTGGATTTATTCTCATCACATGTGCAAGTTCAGAAATATACAAAAAACGGCCCTTTCATAAGATTAGAAAGCTGCAGCTCTTAAATCATGCATTTATGCAATTTTTAACCGTTTTTAACTAGCACAAAATGGCTCATTGAAATTATGCAAGTATAGATCATTTTAATTTGAATCATTGTGGAATCATAAAGGACTCCGTTCTTTAATTTTGTGCCTTCAAGTCAGCCACTTTGATTAAAAAATAATAAAGCATGAGAGCTGGAGGGTCCTTGCAGGTTCTTCTAGCTATCATGGATCCCTGATCTTTGGTACTAATTCTTCTCATTAATATTAATAAAGGGCTGATAGGCCATCTCAAAACATAGTACAAAAACCATGCAATTAATTGCTTGTAGTGTTTTTATGCTTATTTTGCACAATGAGAAGCGATGCCTCAGGAGTCTAAATATCAGTTAATCAATAATATCAAATCCACTGAAAATGAGCCCTTCAAGTCCCTTTTTCATAAATCTTCCCCAATTTTCAACAGGATTAAAACCAATTACATGTCGTTTGTTTTTAAATTAAAAAAAAAAAAAAAAAAAAAAAAAGAAAAAAGAAAAAAAAAGAAAAAGAGAGAAAAACAGAAAAAAGAGACAATACAGGCAGATTTGTACATGTCCCCTCATTTCTCCTTTCAGCACTGCAATTTTTAACAGGTAAAATGCTGGAGTTTGGATCCCTTTTCTTTTCCACTTCTAGGTAACAGCCAAGATAATCACAGGAAATTAGACTTGAGCATGGGTCTTCTCAGCATGTTTCTGCAAATTTGGAGATATTAGCTATGTTGAGCTGAATGGCATCCCTCTACTGCACAAGACTACACATAACATTTTGGCTAACAAAACCTTTCAGAAAATTGAGAATTCCTCTTGCATCCTGAGCTGACCTACACAGAC
>VZRW01012879.1:149362-164492 GCA_013398125.1 Aegotheles bennettii | reverse complement strand
CCAACCCCTAAGATTCTGTGATACTTTATGGAGTCTGCAAAGCCAGAATCTATGGAAAGAAAGCCATAATCCTTGGATTTTGGGAGAGAGTATGGGATCTGCTAAACCACTTGAATATAAGCATCGTACATTAAAAAGATCATTTAATTCTATTAAACTTTGTTTGAGAAATCTTCCTGCTTGCTCTTACTGTGGTTTTAGTCCCTGCATATAAGCACATCTTGAAATCTAAAAATAGTCGGAGGGAAAGAAAGAGTGACACTGGAGTCCTGAAATCTACACTCAGATTTAAAGTTAGAGGGAGATTCAAATTTAGATGGTCCTCTCTGAACAAATAACTTTGAGAGTCACCTGCACCATAACAATCCAAAAAGTATATGAAGGTCTTGTTGGGTTTGGTCACACAATATGCTATTAGAAAACATTTGCCTTGAATAATTGTCAAACTTTTTGTGCAACATCTTTGCAAAATTTGTTGAGTATCTATTTGTACAGTCTCTGTGAATGCAAATGGGTATTTACATGTGTTAATGTGCAACTTAATGTAGAAAGATGCATTTGGGGAGCAGCAACAGATTTTGTGGGCATGTTTAAGAATGTTAATTTGAAAATGTGTACTGTAAACTTTGATAATTTCAGAATAGACCCTGGAGAACTGTTAAGTGGCAAACACAAAACACCTACTCAAAAAGGAAAGAAAAACAAAGAGCACATCAACTCCATTATAGGCAAGCAAGCTGAGCAGAACAGGAAAATTTCTGGGGACGATTTTACAAGACTGAATACAAGAATGCTTTGAAAGCCATCGTCTACTTACCAATCATGATTGGTTTATTGTCTGTGAAAGGACATGACTAACTAATTTAGAGGAGGTTTCCTTTCCAGTAATAACTGCTAGAGTAAACATTGAACAGATACTGGTTACTGTACATTCTGATTCTCAAGAAACAGGTGATATTCAGTTCCAGGCTAGAGATTACTGGGTTTTGTACTGAGATCTTAGGTAAGGTACAAATCTGTTGGGTAGGCAGATGTGTTTAGCAGTAGCTTTCTTGACAGAAACATGAAGAGAGGCTAACACAGGATTTTGAAAAGCTCCTCTCTCTTCGGAATAAATACTAATGATTCAGCCAAAGAATGACACTATGAACTACGAGCTAATGAAAATTTTAGTGTAAAAACAAAATAAACTGTGTTGCAGAATATTCTCCACATGGTGTTAGTTGTACCAGGTAGAGAAACATAGGATTCTGAATATTTCATGCACTCCTTTCAATGAAAAAATAATCATGCATTTTGAAAGGTGGACAAGCACCAATCTTATTCAGATGTAGAGACTGAAACAGACAGTCCAAGTAACAAAGCAAAAAAGCTAGAATTAAAATATATAGAGGCTCTTCTGAGTAGTCCTATCTACTCTTTTTAGAATTAATATACCATTGCCATTTCCCCCTTACTGCAAACTGGAGACAAGATTTGGTTTCACTTGTCTCATCAGCCATGTAGACTTGGTAGCACTTTCAACTGAATCCAAGACCTCCAAACTCTTTCTGCATCCACTGCCTCTTTAGAAATCTTTATGTATATGAATTTTAGACTTAAGTAATACATCTTTCTTCAAGGTAACTAGAGAGAGAAAATAGCTTTAATTCTCTGAGATCATGGAAGAGAGGATTATAGTAAATCTAAGGCTTTCATCCTGACTGCTCCGACCATGTGTTCTATTTTTAAAAAAAATTATAAAACACAGCTGTTGTGTCTTGAATGTTTGTTTTTAGTAAAATTATTTATTTAGGTTTTTTTTTTTTAAAAAAGAGATATGGCTAAAAATAACATCTGGCTGAAACCCACAATCTATTTAATAAATCATTAATAAAAAATATCCCCCTTTTACTATTAGCTGTTCTATAACTGTAGGAATTCTCCCAGGGGTCCTTGCTAGGTAACTAAGGTAAGGTAACTTTTTTCCTCTACTTCTTTCTGTGCATAGCTAGATTATTCTCTTAGTAAGCTGTTACCTCCTTTATGCCACATCAGGTGTTATAGGCTGTCTGCTGTTTTACAGGGGATTCTGAATGAATACAGTCTATGAATGCAAAGATTTTTTTTTGTCTCATTAACATTACCATCAGTTAATTTTTCTTCTTTCTTTCAGAAAATTTGGTTTGATTTTCTCTCTTCCAAAATCTGGAGAAGAGAGGACAGGACAAGGCCTTACATTGCAACACAGAGGAGTTTGTTAGAGATGAAGCATGCTTTCTAATGTCTCTGGAAGTCTCTCATTTTTGCATACTAATGCAAAAATCAACTCTTCTCTGTAATCCAAATCTCATGTACAGGGACTCCAAGCAGACTATGAGGAAACAGAAATGAAAATTCACTTGGGTTGTCTATGACCTGGGGCTGGGAGAACTGGTGGAACCTCTGCTGACTGATGGTATTTCTCTGCTGGGCGTGTCTCTACGATAAAGGTGGTAAGTAGGTAGTCACCTCTGTTTTCAGTGCCTTCCTAATGATCTACTGTATGTTCTTATTACCTCCTCAATTGGCAGAGAAAGTAGATGTTTCGGATGATCCTGACGCAGGGTGTGTGTGCAACATGTACTCAGCTTGCACAGTAATAAAGACATGCAGGCTAACAGCATTTCACAGCACTGTAAAAAAAACCCCATTAGCTTACTCTCCAAATCAATAGCTAAACTGCTTCTGATTTCACAGATAGCATAGCTTCAGCTTTGAGCCTTTGTATTGCTCACAATTGCAAGATGGGTATGCATCCTCCCAATTTACGTCTGTGAAATGCTTGGGAAATCTTTTATTGGACATGATAGCTGAAGGAACTTTTGCTAAAAATAGAGCTAGGCAGTACCCGAGGCCTCCAAGACCTGGGGAAATAGTCTGTACTCTGAAGCTGTGAGATAGGGCTACATACAGTCTTTCAAAAGACAACTATACACATCTGAAACAGCCACTCCAGTGTTTGCATGAAATTGCATAAGCTCACATATCTACACTATCTTCCTCCCTCTGCCTCTCGACCGTAGCAAAATGTCAAACTGTCTCTTCATGGAAGCCAGATAGCCAAATGTTTATTTGGACCCTGAAGGGCAGAAACAATAGGATCCATTTAGCAGCTGAAGAACTTCAGCTCTTGACTGTTCTAATCTATGTAGGGTAGCTCCTAACAACACTGAGTATCTTTATTTAACATGGTGGTAATACAGGTTGGAAGCTACAAGAGGTGTCAGAGAGGTATTTCTGGATAAACATGAATATCCCGACAGCCAATGTGTTCCTTTGAATTGCTAGAGAAGAAACAGGACAAGTCTGGGCAAAGCTGAGACCAAACCAGCTATATTAATGTTTTCAAAAGCCTAGTAAGAATAAATTGCTCTGATGAGGTCACTTAGCTGGATTTGTGTGACCTGGTGCTCAAAAGCAAATTGAAAGAAGAATGCGAGGAACTGACGTGATATTCCCATCCTAAGAGTAAGGGGGTCTGTCAGGGGTACTCTGTAGCAGCTCCTGAATTCTACCAAGTTCCTAGTTGAGGAACAAGAGTCAGCAAAAATGGGGATCAACTGCTGGTTTTATTTATCCCATCTATTGTATGACAGTGAGTCATTACCAGAGTAAAGCCAGAATTCAGGATTTACTTTTGGTCATGCAGATAGGAGAGCGTGCCAGATTTCTCATTGTAAAGAGAAAGTTAAAGGGCTTAAAGACCCAACTGGATCTTTGCAGAGACACAATTAACTGTGAATGCCAGAAAAGATGAGAAAAACACCTTCTGGAAGGTGGTAAACTCCAAAATATAAATGTCAAAAGCAGACCTCCCACGTACAGTCCAGTAGGCCCGAATCAAGAGATTTAGCTGCCACAAACTTGTGTTTAAACACTGGTGTCACCAGTGGATAACTGCTTGCAACTTCATTAGAATCTGACACACCAATTCACCTTGAAAATTCAAATGTATAGAAACAAATCACCACAGGAAGGAAACTGGAGGTACCTAATACTAGGCAGCAAACCAAACTTGTGTTACAATCACAAAACCAGAAAACAGTTTCAGATACCTTCTCACTAGCCTAAGAATGACATCCCCTTCCCTAAGTCCCCCACACCTGTGGGGATTAAGCCCTGTCAAGACTGATTTATCTCTGACATTGTGAAGAAGATGCGTTTATCAAAACATGCTTTATTTCAAAATAAGAAAATTTGCAGGTGATGCAAAGATGCATAAAAATATCAAGGAAAAAAACCCAAATGTTAATATAATTAAGGTTATGGCCAGTCCTAAATGAAACAAAACACAAATAGCTGATCAAGATACTTTCTAGAATTATGTGTGAAAGTCTATGAACATACTAACCTTGGCCTATTCAAGTTGTGAGATATTAATGATGCTAGACACAGATATTGTTGAGGTTGACATCTGTATTGTATTTGTTCAGCAGTGTGGAGTCAAAGAAAAAATGCTTACCAACTTCTTCATTTTTCACCAAAAAATTAAAAAAAAATTCAGCAGTTTTTACTTGTACCAAGGGTATAATTAATCCAGCAACTCAACCAACTGCCCCAACACCAGCTAGAATATCTTTTCGAAAAATAGTGCACAATACTAACTTGCTGCCCTGGAGACCTGGTCTGGACAGTAGTGGATAGCAGGAGGCCAGCAAGCAGACACAAGCAATAGATCCTGTATTGTCCTTGTTTGTTACTGAAAGAAATGACTATCAGACCTTCCAGAATAGACTAGGATAATATGAAGTTGTGACAGAAGCCTGAGGGTCTATATTACACCTCCTGCTAGGGGTGCATCTAGCCATGCTGCCCTTGCATTGACCCTTGCATTGACCTTGTATTCTCAAGCCCGTGCTTTGGAGAAACACACCCTGAATTTTGAAGGCATTGCAAAGAGGAAGGCAAGGTTCAGTTAAAGGACCTAAAAGTTCATACAATGAGGACCATTTCCCTTTCGATAAGGCCTAAGTAAAATCTTCCTACTTGCATGTTATTTACCTGGCAATTTATTTTCCATTATAACTGCCCAGACAGGTACACATGTAGTTCTCCTTCTCTACAATGTTTCTGGGACCATTGCTTGTCTCTAGTAGGGATAGTACCTACCTCTATAGGGACAGATCCTGACATAGTGCTCCGAAGTAATGGGGTAATGCCTCCCCTTCCTGACACACTAGATAGAAGGAATGAACTAATAATTACTCAGGTTTAGAAACGACTAGAAGTAGTCCTTAGCAACAATTTCCTCTTGTTATATTATGAAAAGTGTTCAACTTCATGTGTCTGTTACCAGAATTTACCAGCCCTAAGACCTTATCATCAACAATTATAATGTGCCTTCTTTTGAGAGAAAAGCAAGAGATCATAACCTCATTGTTATTTCTAAAACTAGATTATGGTTTTTTGTTGTTGTTTTGTTTCTTTTGCATCTGTTTCATAGTGGAAATCCCTGGTATTACTCCAACACTGCAAACAATACATCTACTGTTGTATCACATGATAGTTTCTGTATCTGTGTGACTAGTAATAATTTTCTATAACTAAAATACAGAGGAATACTTTTCAGGCTCTTGCATTCCTGGAAAACCCATTCTTTTTAGAAGCTCTAATTTTTAAATGGAAGTAGGGTAAACATTGGTGATTAACATTTAAGACATAGAAAAATACAGGATGAAATCTCTCGTAGTTGTAAACTGTGCAGTTTCCTTGTTACTTCTGCAGTTAGATACTGGAGAAGTATCTAATGAAGTTTCCCTATGCTGCTTTTTTCTGTTAATACAGATGAAAATTATCATACTAGATGAGAAATAAGGTCCATTCTAATGTATTGCTTCAGGCCAAGGATATTCAGGGCGTAGTGTAATTGCTTTGCATAACGTGCTTAGAAACTCTGTTTTAATCAATCAGTAATTGTTGGAAATTCTGTGGTGCTTAAGGACTGTAACTGCCCATCCATTTAATTTAGGTGCTTCTCAAAGCTTACTTGATTTGTTGTGAAATCCATATGAAAACCAGACTAATTTCTTGAACAAAGATCGAATTTTTAACATAAAAGATCATTATCTAGATTGTTCTGCTACTCTGTATGTACATTGGTACAATTTCATAAATTACCAATGTGCATCATTGTTTAAAACACATGCTCATGAACATACATACATACATACATGCAGCAGGGAGAGAAAATATAACCTAAGAATTATTAACTAATAATATTTCCTTAAACTTCACTGACCTTTTACTCAGGCTCTGAACCCACTGTATTCCATTCACTTTCATTAGGTCTCCTTTGAGGGTGCTCCATTTCTGTATGTTTTATGTAGTGTGGGTACTATTGAGTCTGCTGAACAAAGGGCAAGGTACAATTAATTTCTGTTTCAGTCTTTTGAATTTCCTCAAATGAGAACTTACCATCAATAACTTCAAGCTATTGCCCTATTCATGCTTTATTAATACGACATTAATCCAATCCTAACACGATGCAGACTTCTTATTGGCCCAAATAAGACATTTAGCAAAGTTTGGGAGCATGAAGAAAAGGAGTACTACTGATGTAATTTATTACCAGCTTTTCTCAAGAACAATTTCTTAGACCATTTATCTTGGCTCCCAAGTTATTTTTGAGAGAAACTAATCCTTTGGAATTTTAGATATATTTCTTTGACTAAAACAAGACTGCTGATTCTCCTAAGTGGAACTTCCCATTTTGTTTGCTTATCCATACCTTCAAAAGCAGTCCATTACAAAAGCCCTCACATGCGAAGTTGTACAGTACACTACTACTTACATCACTGCTCTAATCCAGTTCTGAAGGATGTTTAAGAGGCCCATGGCCCATGTTAAACTGAATAGATCACATTTCAGGAAGTTTCTCTGAATTATTTTTTTCCTTTACATCAAAAGCCCTAGGATTATATCACAGTGTTTTAAAACCAAAGAGAAAGTAGACTGAACTGTATTTCTGGTACAGCAAGCAAAATGTTTAAAGCACGATAACTATTTCTCCTTCCAAAATCCAAATTCAATGTATAAACCCACAAATTTCAGTGTAACTCCAGAGTTAACCAAGATTGAGAATTAAGAATTTAAACACAGTACTCATCTGTACCTCTTTTCAGTGGAGATCTTAGTGGCTGTCTTGTACTTTGCTTACTAGACCTTCACTAGGAACATGAGAAGTATTTTCACTGATCCACAGTAGCTTTTTCCCTATATCCTTTTTCTTTCCTTGGAATTCATTGGCATGAAAGGGAAGAGACCTCTTGCTCCACTATTGCCTTTATCTTTGAGTTAGAAAGCAAGGTTAACTAGAAAAGTTCTCTAGTTTTGAGACAGATGTATGATAGCTACAACTTGGGGATTTCAAACCGTTAGCAATAAAGTCCACAGAAACACTTTACATGGGGGGTGAAGTTCTTGGACACTTTTGACTACCTTTACTCAGTCTTTACTTTTGTTTTGTCAGGTGCTGACAGAATACTCCCAAAACACTTTCTAAAGCCTCTTTTCAAACCATTAGCCAATTCCCTCCCACCACCCCCACAGAACCACCTCCATCTAGGCTGCTACATCCCTGGTCTGCACTGCTGTACCCATTCTGATTTCATGACCGGGAAGCAATAACCAAATGGATACAGGTGATGGAATATTTCTCTTCTACTTCCCCTGTCTCTGACTTTTCAGGAATAACATTTACTTCCAAAGATGTAACTGCACTAACCCTTGTACTGTGAAATGAACAGCAGGCGCTGCTACAGATGGCCTTGAAGTGGTTTGCTCCTTAGCAATCGTTGGTGCACATGCTGACACGTGTTATGATTCATTTCTGAGCGCCTGGTTAAGGCAGGTCACTTATTGACAGGGAACAGAAACAGCAATCTCTTAAAATCCTACCATGTGGAAACTGTAAAGAATTAAATAAGAAAGGCAACAATGCTTATTTACCAAAAATTTCGTCAGCAAACACATGCAGATGATCCTTTGCAAAGGGTCAGGGAAGGATACTGAAGTGATATATTTCGGAGGCGGATGGTTCATTTAAAAGACTCGGTCTAATTTCTGTTAGCAAATCCTCTTACACAAGCAATGCATTTTTAAAAAGCGCTCAAGGATTTGGGTATTCCTCAGTTTCAGAGTTCCCATTTTAGCAAGCTTTTAAAGAAAGTAATTTTTTTTAGAAGAACCATTTTTTCAACACTTTGTATAAAAAAATAGGTCACTGGCTTTCTGTCAGACTGGGAGCACCGAAACAGAGCTTAAAACTGCAAATGATGGCATTTAGGGCAGTGGTTCCCAACGAGTTAGGTGTGAGCACATTACAGGAGACATGTGGAGCTCCCACACCTTCCATCCAAAGCCAGGAGATGCCAGACTTGGGGCTGACAAGGATGGGAGCTGTGGACGGCCTGTGTAGAACTAATCTTCTTCTCCAGAAAGTTAGGAATCGCTGACTGAGGGACCCACAGCTTCTCTTCTTGAAGCTGATAAAAATGCTTCCATTCATAAAAGGAGCCAGATCTGTAGTTCAGTTATTTAATTTTGAATACATAGTTTCATTTATTCTCCTCTGCAGCAAAAAGAATTAGCTACACTGTTACATTGTGCCATTTGACGGCACTCTAGTAAGCAGTGCTCTGAAGTGAAAACGGGAACACTTCTAAAATACTGATTTTCAACTCCAGAGTGGTAGAAAGTAGCTGTAATATGAATAAAATTCAAGTCCTACATATTGGCTTTTTTTTTTTTAATAAAATTAACACTCTCCATAGCTGTGAGAGAGAAAAATTAATTACGCCTGGCCTTACATCATGCTCAATGTGTACTGATGCAAATGCACCCTATTTTAATTCCTATGAATGTTAATAATAGAGTAAATGAGCACTAGATTATGTTATACAAAAGCAATGGAAGTAATTAAACTTCATTTAATAAAATCATCAGGGATATGGAAGCATTAATGACTTACATGCTTCCTCTGCAGGGAGTGGAAGATGGGTTGGTGCATAGGAGCCTGAGTACCACTGAGATGAGAGCAATGTAAATATATAAACAGGAATGCTAAGGTAAGTAGTGTATCATATATGAAAAGTCTTAGAGTGAAAGCCCCAAGCTACAATAAATTATTTACTTTAAAGCACCAGGAAATAGTACCATCTCAGGCTAGTGACAGCAAAAATATTTTCCATCCTCTGAGAGGCAAAGCATCAGCACTGAATTATTTTCTAAGTGCAAAGCTGGTTAAATGTTGTACTAACAGTGAGAAAAAAATGTTTGAACTGTGAATGGTTGCTTGCTTTGTACAGCCTTCTGTCCCTCTCTAAATTTATATTCACAAATAGCATTGTATTTGTACCACTTGTGTCTGGAAACGCTGTTAGCTCTTTGAATGCTCTCACTTGGCCACAAAACCATACATTCATTTTTTATGACCATGAACGCTGGCTGATCACCATTTATTCCTCATTTTCACCCATCCCGAGTCATCATTTTTTCTGTTAAAACAATACAATAACTGTCTCCTAGTCAGGAAGAAGGACAAGTACCATCTAACTTAGTTGATCAATGGTGTGCCACAATTGATAAGCTGTAAAAACTGCTTTATCAGCAAGATAACGTAAAATCAAAGGAGCTAGATTTGAAAGGAAAAAAATTGAATGCACCCATCCACACACACACACACATTAACAAGAAGTACTATTTCGTTCAGTAATGAAACCTGCTCCTCTGCCACAAAAGCATTCCTACAAAGCTTCCTATGACTATTAAACCTCCAATAAGTGCAAGAATCTGCAGAAAACAGATCTAGGTAATAATAAATATTTATTTTTCCTTGGATTTTGTGTTTTTTTTTTTATAAGTGTCTTGTCTGCCTACAAAGGATTAAGGTAGAGAAAAATTTTCCTCTATGTATGAACCATTTATGGGAGAAAAAAGCCTAACTAGACAGCAGACATCAGCACAATGCTTCAGATTTTTAAAGGTTCTATGTAAGTCTGGTTACACATTTACAATTCTTTTCAAGTCTTTTTTTGGGAAGTGTACTCAATCTAATTCAGTGCAGTGGCATTGAGCTTCCGTGGCATTTCACTAACAAAGGGCTACACTTTCTAATTTTTCATAAATAGGTCAGCCATCAGTGATTAATATAAGAGCTTGCATTTTTTATTTGAATTCTAGAGAAAATAGCTTCTAATATTTTGTTCGTCATCTTCTGTCTGTAGATCATGATATTAATTGATAAGATTTTTCTGAAGTCTCTCCTCTATCTCCCCATTTTTTTCTTTTTCTAAAAGCACAAACTTTTAGATGTTTATCTCAACTCAAGTTTAATCCATCGTCTCACCTTGATTATACACAACCCAAACAAAGATTTACAGGCAGGGATAAGGGGATTTGTTCTGAGTTTAGCTATGTCCATATCTGGCATTTTCTAAAAAGAGTTGAAGTGACACAAACTGAGCATAAAACATCTGTTACATAGTAAGTGGTAGCTGAGTTGTGGGGTGAGGCTTTATGTGATTTCCTTTTTAAAAAAAAGCTTTTATGAAAATTAAATGTTGGTATTACTGCTCATAATGTGTTGCAGAAATATCAATACATTCGACACAGATCTGATCATTAAGAAAATGTATTGAGACTGTGACATACATCAATGTTTTGCCTTATAAGCCTAAATAATAAATAATAATAAATTTTCACTTTTCCCAAATGACTCAACACTCTTTGCAGAACTGGTGCGTTAGATATATCACTTCTCATTAGGCAAGAGATAAAGCTTGGAGGCCAGTGGCTGGAGTGTGACCCCAGTTTCACAGGCCAGTGTTTGGAGCAATTCCTTCAGCTCCCTAGGAGTTGATTTTGTTTACATCACCGTGCCCAAGATCAATATCTGTCCCAAGTACAGCAAAGGGTGATTTTCCTTCACTTGATGTGCAAGGAAATGGTTCATGCTAGGAACACTGTTCTCCTGAGGAAACACGACTACAACAACAACAAAAAAAACCAAACCAAAACAAAAAGAAAACAAATAAAAAAAAAAAACCAAACCAGCAGGTAAATGTTCAATCAATCCTGTAACATTAAGGTGGCACATCAATTTGTGCAGCACTAGGTGTCACTGTGTGGAAGCTGGCATTGGTGCCATTGCTTATCCAAACAGATTTGACTTATTTTGTGAGCAACAAAAACTCTCACAGCATCCAGCCCTCTCTTCTCCACAATGAGCAAGTTGTATTATTATTTCTATGACAAGAGAGATCTATTTCAATCTTAAGGGAAGCTGGATTAAGGCAAGGAGCCCAATCAATAACAGCATTTCTTTCCCACTTATGTTGAAGAATGTTTGAGGAGTAGTTAAAGACAAGTTGGTGAAGACAATTTCAGCAGTATCACTGAACTGGTGAGAGGCAAAACTTGGTTGTTTGAGCTCCCTCTGAGCAGGAATTAAACATCTTCTATTTTGTCAAATATGCACTGCAGAAAACAAGACTATGAAGGTACCCTCAGATTTACACCAGTGTGACTGTGATCTGTATTATTATCAGGATAGTGTTTTTATTTTGCTGTATTTCTGTAATTCTCATTAAAAGGCATCTGTTTGTGTTGGTACAGTAAATAGTACCTATTTTGAGAACCTCCTTACTCTACTTGAAATATTAATGACTGTTTTAAACTGTTGTAATAGCATATCGTATTTCATGAAAATATTGCAAAGCTACTCATGCAGATAACTACCTAAAGTGATCTTCAAGGTAAAGACTACAGAGGATTTTAGGAATAGCAAGAAATTGAGAGAGTTAGTGCCATTGGTATGACTCATTTCAGAGTCTCCTTGCCGAAGTTTTCCTACAACGTACACATTGTTCTGGACTCTGCTCTGCTGGTGCAGCACAGCCAGTGCATAAGGCCCTCAACTGGAGAATCCTTCCAGTTCAGCACAACAGAGGAACAAGGGGTGCAACATCAGAACCGTCTGAACCACATAGTCCTGCATTTCTGTACGTAACACTAGCATCCATTCTTCTACCTCATTTGTAACTTGTAAAGTTACATATACTACTGTGTGTTTCAGACATATTGAAATAGTGGATGATGTTTCAGACCATATGGGCTGTAATCTCTAGACACATCACAGCATGCTAAGGTTGGAGAATCAGATGCAGTCATCAGATTGAGTTTCTGGTTCCTTTGTTTTTGTGTGTTTGTGTGTTTTATAACAGATTCTCCCTAAAGTTAATTGAATTTTGCTTTCAATAGGGCTTTACACAGATGGGTAAGTAAGAATTTTTCATAGAATTTGTGAAGAATGACTTGGAAGAAAAAGGTGAGACAGCCAGCAAAGAATTCAGAATTCAACCAGCACCAGGATTAATCAAATTATTGGTTCTTAAGTCACCTTGAAAATTTCAAAGTCATCATCCTCTTCCATGTTGCTATCAGAGTGCAGGATACTCAGCAGATACTATTAATTTCTATTTTTGTGCACTCTGGCAAGCATGATTGGCTCATGAAGTGACAATTAGTTTAGACTACAATATAGAAGGAAATCAATATTATGGTGAAGTGAAGCCTTAGCCAATTTTAGAAGCAATCTATAGCCAAATCTTCCTTGAAATTTTGGTGAGAATCTCAGCTTGATTTTAAAGCATTAGCAAAGTTAAGAACTTGACATATGTTTTAGAGAACTAGCTGTAGTGTACAGGATTCTCTGCATGGATCCCAGCTCACTTATTTGGCTGCATGCAATTGTAGAGGATGAAATTTTTCATATTTTGCTTTTTACAGTACGTACTTACTAAAAAAAAGATTTGACAATTTTTCAAATAATTTTAAATACCTTTTAGTTATCTTTGCAGATTTAAATGTGATATCTCTATAGATCTTAAAAGACATTTATCAGAAGACCCATACACCAACCCTCCGATGGAAATAGATGCTCCTCTGATAATAATTTCGCAAGACTGTTCCCCCATCATCATTTTATTACAGTACGAATGCCAACGCTATACAGATATAGCTACAGTGTCTGCCCCACACTGACCTGGATGTTAATGGTCTGGTTTTATCTTGTCTGATTAGTCCATTTTGATAGTCTTTACTCAATCTAAGCAGTTCTTCTCTTCCTTTCAAAAGTACTGTTTCCAGAAGAACATTTCCAGTGCGGTTGAACAGGTCTTAGAAGAACACATTTAACATTTAATATAAGTATTATAAATATTGAAAGGAAGTGTGTTCCAGGTGAAGGAATACAGAAACAGAAAACTTCAAGGATATTATCATGAAATTACAACCTGGGAAGATTAAAGAAACCAGATGATTCTGATCTAAATGAGTGTTTAGAAGTGGGGTCACTCCCTGTTTGTACCAGACCATATCCCCTGAAGGTCTGAAACAAAAGCTAAATAATTTCAATTCATACAAACTCAGCAAGAAAAATTGCAAGCACAGGTTTAAAGGCTGCACATTGAATATTGTTTATTTAATGTTTTATGTCCAGTGGTACAATGTTAGTGTTAAAACTTTAGTGACTTGGTAAAGTTGGGTCACTCATCCATGCCTCTCATCCCCCCCAGTCCTTCATTTACACCCATCTCTCATTGTTGAAATTATAAACTGCACAACTTCATTAGGCTAGCAGCCTGTCAAACTTTTGAGACTATTTACATTCTCTTTAAATGGTTACCAGTGCCGTGGGTTGAATGAGAAAGTTACACCACGGAGATGTAACAAATCTGGGGTTCTTGACTTATGGAAGATGACTAAAATGTGTATGTTTGAATAAGACTGACATTAAATGTGCAATTCCCTGTAGAAAAGATGAGGCTTTAGTTACAAGACCTTTCCTACCCCACATACCAAAATATCTACACCATAAGGCAGAGGATATCATTGGTACACTGGTGAGACATGACATGTTACCATACCATGCATCAAGTGTAGTTTATTAAACATGTCCTCTACCAACAACTCTTGGTCAGAGGTTGTGTATTTATTAAAAAACCCCAAACCAACCCATCCAACCAACCAAAATCCCAAACCACCCACACCTTCATGATCATTATGATTCATTTAATGAATTGCCCTGGACAGATATAAACACAGAAAAAAAATTAAACCTGATGCAGGAGACCTACTCAATGTTTCACTGCTGGCCCTCCAGCATCATCAATGATACTTCAACAGGTGTGCTGGGTGTAGGAGCTGAACTTGGCTCCTTTAATTAAGATACAAGAGTGCTGTCATCTGAGCTGCTGTTCTATGCTGAACCAGACCACCTAGATGATAACCACATACAGGTAGACACAGACAGAGATGCTGCTGTTTCAGTCTCCAAAAAGTGCTACTAAATAAAGTCCTTAAGCAGTGTTTTACCAATAAAGACTCAATGTGCTGATGCTCCAACCCACCAAATCATATGTGTAGAATCATAGAATCCTTTTGGTTGGACAGCATCCATGAGCACCATGGAAAGAGCTACTAAAAAGTTTATCAAATCTGCATATGAGAGGCAGCAACCTAGCCAGTGACACAGCTAAGTATTTAAAAGGCATCTCACCCCTTGGTATGCAAGCAGTGCTCAGGCATTTGTGAGCCAGCAAGGTATTTGTGGACCAGTGTCATTTACAGAAGCTACAGAAGCATTTTTGCTGAATGCATTTGGGCAAGACACTTCATAGATATTCTGCATATGAGATAATTTTCCTGACTACACAAGAACACTTACAGAGAGATGCACATTTATATCCAGGAACATGAACTGGCATGGCTTCCCCCGCCCCCCATGTCACATCCCAAGAGATGCGGGAAGCTATATAACCAGAGGGGAACATTCCTTCCCCCAACTACACCACCATCTATCTTTGGAAGTTACAGGGTACCTGTCAGCTTAAACTGGCCAAAATTGGCTAGGCTTAATCGGACATTGCTATTATCACATATTCCAGAATATTCTTCCCTCCCAGATGAACAGGTCCCTCTCATATTGTTATGTTTGTGAATACAAACTAGAAAATATCTTGACTAAGATGATGATCTTGGCTTTTAATGTTATTTCACATATGAAAATTTCAGGGTAGGACTATTGCTCCTTCCTTCCCCGCCCCCCCCC
>VZRW01012879.1:62389-147924 GCA_013398125.1 Aegotheles bennettii | reverse complement strand
AAAAAAAAAAGCAACATGAATTTGAATTAGAACATTTCCTTCAGACTTCCCTCCTCAGGGGCAGGTTCTTTGTTGGTGCAAATTTCCATAATTCAAATGAGTTACAACTGCTTACACCAGCTAGACTCAGTCCCATCTATCACCTCTATTATCTAGATAATGTGGAAAATAATCTGTTCAGAATTTTCATTTCCAAAACAATGTCATGTTACAATTCTCAGAAGAGTCGAAAGGCTCCCTAAAGCCATGTATGAAGAATAAACTGTAACCTTTTAAGATCTCCAAGCTATGTGATAAATAATACTGAACTAATAATAACTCAGAAAAAAAGAGAAGCACTGTTTATCTTATTTTTCTGCTTTAGGGGAAAGAATCTAGGTAGCAGATTTTGTCATGATTTTATTGCTCATTTTCAGTTCTACAGGTTTCTTTCTTTGTGCTCAGAGATTGTAATGACTTTTGCAAGAGAAATAAATTGTATTTCCATGGGAGCACAGAGCCAGGGCGTTAGGCAAATTGCAAAAGATGATGATGAAATTTGGACTAAGCTCACAACATGCCCTAGGTCTTGATGATTTAAAAACATTCCTTTAGTAATAAAAATCAAGTCCTTAAGTGCAATACTAGCAGCCTGTGTGAAAACAAAAACATACACAGGATTATTCTGCTTTGATTTATAGTGCTTTTGCCTATTGAAAAACTTAGTGTGAGAAGCTTACCAAGGTCACTGCTTCTGCTTTCAGATTTCTTTATGAAAAAGCAGAAAGCAAGCTGCATTTTCAATTTTTTTAAAGGCTCTGGCACAACGCCAGCCACTAGGTATTCAAGAGGTGTTCTGTAATCCATTCAGCTGTAACATAAAGTTTTGTTAAAGGTACGCTAGCATATTCTGTCCTGACTGTGTTAATCAGTAATGTTCCATTAAATTGGCCACTGTCATACTGAAGAAAGATCTGCACACTTTGTGCCCCTTTGTAACAAAAAATATTTGACAATAATTATAGTGATACCAAGGTGTAGGTGGTCCCGTTGGCAAGAATAGCACAATATTTCCCTTTAATAGTGACTTGATCAAACACGTACGAGGTGTTTTGTTGAGGCTTGAAGGGGATTATGATAGCCAAAATAAGATGAGATAATTTGCTGACAAAATTTTTTCTTCTTTGAGAGAACACATCTTTCTGTGCAAGTCTGTGTGTGTACGTGTACATACCCACACACAACCACTTCCCAGAGAAAATAACCCTTATGCAGCCCTGCGCTGAAAGAGCTGGAGAGGTGGAGCACTCTGCCAGAGGGAAAACAGAAAGCATGACAGGCTTTGTCTGTTTGGGAAGAGGCTGTAACAAACAGGGGCGCTGTGTTGAAGTTTCTGCCCTCAAGTGAAGAAATGGTGACAGTGACAGGGCAGATGTTCAAGGATACCTTTTTTTTTTTTTTTTTTTAATACCACAGGGGCATCCCTCCCACCTCTGGACAGTCACATTTGCTGTGTGCTACAATTTGGCATACATACATCCTAGTGTGGACATCTGGAGAGATGACATCTTGAGTATATTGAAATGCATGGAAGAAGTGGACGTGGGGGTTTATTCATTGGTGCAACATGGCAAGGATGCTACCCAGGGCATCTATGGAGGTGCCAGTGTTTCTTCAGCTGTAGATGAAAGGTGAATCAACCAGTGCTTCTGACTTGAACTTGTTTAGCCAGTTTACGACTTAGAAGTGAATTTGTACCAGGATAATTTAAATCTGTTGGTAATTTCTTTTTTTCATGGGAGGAATAAAAAGTAGCCTTGTGGCCATTTCCACATTACCCTCTACTTGAAACAACACATAACTAAAACTGGCTGCTGTATTTCAATGAAGCCCTGTATTCAATTGCTGGTAGTGTGTACCCACTGCCTCTGGCATTTTGCAATGCAAAACAGTCAAAATCAGAAAAGATGCCTTAGCCTGGACTCAGCAACTATTTCCCATTATACTTACTAGCACTCACAGTACCTTATGAGGTTAAAAGGTTCTGTGTGATTTCCCCTCCTTTTCCTCAGTGTCCCATGTGCATTTTCTTCGTGGTGTTCAGAGGACAACATGCTACCCAAGAGCACACAAATCAGCAAACGTTCACATAACATGAAAACCACATCACACACAGACACAGTAATACATTATGACATTGATTCAATACAGATGCAGAGAAAGACAACTGCTGCATGCTCCAGCATGCCCACCAACTCCCGGGTGGCCACTGAAGCTCTCCAGTCCAGCTACTGATCCCCCAACCTGATGTAGTACACAGGGCCTCACAACATCACAGCCTGAGGTAGCATGGCCACAGGCATTTTTTCTGTGATTGTTCTGTTTCTCACCTTCACTTCATGCTATGAATACTTTCCTTCAAGACAGTGACACTAATTGACAGACCCCAGAAATCACCTGTTACATTTTCTGCTCTGACTTCCCTTCTGTCTTATCCCAGGCAGGACAGGACATCCCTTACGGGGTATAGCTTTGGGGTATATGGGGTATAGCTTCTTGCTGCCCCCTTCCACCCCCTCAAATCTGGAAGACTGTCCTGGGCAAGTTCCAGCAACTATCGCATATGTCAGAACAGGAATAAATTTTTCTTTGTCCTAGAATATGTCAAAACGAAGTGACCATACAAAATAACCAAAATTAAAAAAGAGAGACAGCAGTTGCCAGTGAAGTATAATGCAAGTTCATCAGTGGCTAAAAGAAAGAAGTCAAATTTTAGTTAATCTTCAAAGAT
Source organism: Aegotheles bennettii (assembly GCA_013398125.1). Taxonomy (NCBI): domain Eukaryota; kingdom Metazoa; phylum Chordata; class Aves; order Caprimulgiformes; family Aegothelidae; genus Aegotheles; species Aegotheles bennettii. The sequence continues at coordinate 145,154 of VZRW01012879.1, read as the reverse complement.
TTAAAAGAACTGCTTTACAATACTAATATTATATGTTCAGTAATATGACTTCTGGAAATTTCTAGGGCAGATAAATTGGAGATACAAATTCTTATCCCTTCCTTGATTTGTTAATCCACAACAACCAAGGGGTGTAAACAGGACTACTATTAAAGCCATCCAAAAGCATGTAACTGAATTCTAATTAGATGATGTTACAATTGTGTGCCGATTTTGACAAATGCTTGGTGACTTGTTTTTAGAAACAACAAATTAAGGATGTTTTTTTTCTTTTAAGTTTCAGTGTTTTGATACAGCTTGTCAGCTCAGTAACTCCAGCCTGTGTTCCTGTTCTTTACATCATCTAGAGAAGACCATATAAAAGAAGTGAATATTCATTTTCCATTGTTATAGCTATAAAATTACGAGAGAGACTTTAGTCACATCAAATAAAGTGATTTTCTCTTTTGCAAGATAAAACACATCAGCAAAACAGTCCAATACTTAGAATTTGGAGTAAGTATTTGGAGAGGAACCTGATTCAGAATAAATAGCAGTTCTAAATCCAGTTCATTCTTTCTTGGTTAAATGTCATACCTGCTTTAGTGGGCTAATTTTAAACACATCTGAGACATGATACAAATAATGAGATCAGATTTAAAGGGTTCATAATCTATCATGAAAATCTCATTTTTTTCTGTACATAATGGGTGCTTGAAAATAAAAAAAAAAATCTGGATGAATGAAAGAATGAAAATGAAATTTCTGGATAAATGGAAATGAAATTTCTGGATGAATGAAAATCTGGATGAATGAAATCTGGATGAACATGAAAGAATGACCAGTTTTCACAAAGAAGCAGGTAGTTCAATTTGGCCTATTTGACTGCTCAAGGCATAAGACATCCTGCTCAGCTAAAGGATGCTCTAGCTTCCACTCTTCCTTACACTGGACACCTCATTTGCATAGGTGGTTAAGCATCATGTGAGGGTTAAAAAGTCAACAACTGAGGCACCCGCCATGTGGGAAGCTCCAGCACATGCAGGGGAGCACCCTGCATGTGCTGGCAGAACTTTTCTTTTGCTGGAAAGCAGAAGCAGTTCAGCAAGTGCAAGGAAAACTTGAGAAGTACACACTGGTTGTCTCAAAAAAAGCCAGCCAGCCACCATCACTGGAAACTGAAGCCAATATCCAATTTAAATCAGACCACCAGCAGAGATTTATTTGTTGCTCCATCTGTAATATGGGGATGACATTAGACTGTGCAACTTTATTTTTGTGAGGTACCTTGAGACTGGGTGGAAGGCCGAAACTGAATGCCAAAAAATCTGTTATTATGAAAAGCCATTCAAAGGTAAGCAAATGTTGACAGCAAAAGCATCAACTTTTTTTCTCCTTCAATGAATTTACATATGAAATGCATCAAATGTATTTTCTTTTGATAATAGTAAATGATCTTACCACCAAGTAAGTACGGATTGCAGAAAACTAATTGGACTTTAACAACTTGTGAAAAATTCTAAATGTTAAGTTTTATACACGTAAATGTTTGTTTTTGTTTAAAAAACAGTCCCCTACTAAAGAAAAAAAATCAATACGTTTTATGTAAAGGAAGCTAAACATAAATGGACCCATTGTACTCTCAATTTGTATATGTAACTTCCAACAGCAGAAATGGATGCTTTTTACATATCCAACTCAGCTGATGTGTTATCAAGAATCTCACAATTGCAGACAATTACCTTGGTTTTCTTGCACCTGGTGCTTACAAGGATTCTTTGTTAGCTGGATTTCTTGAGGAAGGAAAGATTTGCTGCATGTAAATCTCTAATGTCTCCAGAAGTTAAAAAAAAACCTAACAACAAAAAACCCAGCAGAACTATAAGAAACCACAAGCAACTCTTAAATCATCACCATGACAAAACAAATCCTGAGCTAACTTACACTGCATAACAGTAGAGGAGCTCTAGGCGTAGACAGCTTCTCTGTTGAGAAAGAAGAAAAAGAAAGAAAGAAAAAAAAAAGGAATACTAAAATAAGTATCAGTATTCTGAGTCTCTGACTTATGCAAACACATACGGCAGGGAGCTGGTTCAAGAAATCTTTCTCCACCCACTTTTTTGTGCATGTGTCCCCTGCAGCACTTTATAACAAGTCAAGTGTCAGTGCTCAGGTAATACAAGAGTTACTCTTGTTCTTCAAAGCAAGAAAGAGACGCCTGTCAAGAGATAATGATCCTTACCCCTAGATGCTGTTACAGAGGAAATGGTGGTCCTGACATCCAGGTTGAATAATAATTTCTGTTTTTAAAGAAACTTAGTCTTTTTCGAAAGGCTGCAACAATTCCACTACTTAAGGCAAAATGCTAAAAGTTGACAGTGACAAAATACCTATGATTAGAGACACACTCTTTGCTCAGCCTATATATTCCTCTTTCAGTTTGGGTAAGTTACTAACGTTTAAACTTTTCCACTTCCTTTTAAGCATTTGAGATACTCTAGACATTTTGGGTATCCAGCCAAAACCCTTACAAACATTGTAATGTTAAGCTCATATCCCTGCCAAAGTAGCAGCAGTGCCACATGTTAAATGGGGAACAGTTGGACACTGATGCAGCAGAGAGAGAGAGAGAAATAAAAAAATATCCCCCAACACCCAAAGCTTCTGCTTACCTCTGTCAACTCTGACACACCTGATCCTGTGGGCTATACTCCCTATATAGCATAAGTTCTCTCTCTCTCCCCCCACAAAATGAGAAGCATCCTTTGGATTTCCTTAATGAGTGTCCAGTGCTAGACAGCCAATCACAGAAACTAACGGGTCTCTTCAAAATCACAGTTTCTTCTTCTGCAAACCAATTTCAGTTTAATTGAAATACTTGCAATTCAATAGAATGTTCTTTCCTTGAAAGAGTATAAAATTACTTGCACAAAACTATATTTAAAATAACCTTTCTAAAGTAAGTTTAGGTACTTGAAACCTACAAAGCCGCAGATCATTCTAGCACTTGACCTCTGCTCAGCCTCCTTGCATGTACAGGGTATGATGCAGTCTTTAATTATATGGTTACATAATTATATTTCCACAGAAACCCAGATTTCTTCAGTGAAGTGGGATATAGAATGAAAGCATATGGCTTTAAAAATGTATTTATGGTAATTTAAAGAGATTAAAAAACAACCAGTACTGAAAAGATCATTTATCTCAGCAGTAGCAGATGGGGCTCCTGCTGAGATCAGGACTTCATTGTGCTCTGCTCTGTACATGCACATTAGATCAGGCAGCAGTTGTTCCAAAGACTTTACAGTCTAAGTAGGGCAGTCAGGCAAAACTACGCAAAAAGGAATTATTTCCTTCATGTCACTAACAGGGAAGCAGACATACAAATAAGTTAAAGCAAGTTAAAGCATACTTACAAATAAGTTAAAGCAAGGTCAAGCAACTGAATTCAGTTTCGCTAAGGTGCAAACCGCTTTTAACCCATTAACACTGGCCTCCTGATCTTATACTAGTTAGAGCTACTGGTCTGTAGGAATAATGTAGTTCTAGGCATTCACAGATTTTGAGGTTGGAAAGTATTACTACCATGAGCTAGGTTAGTCTCAGTAGTTTCCCAGTGTCCCAGACACGTTGCTGTACTTGTTCATCAATGTTACAACTGTAATAGCTTTGCTTTTTCCCTTCATGGCCAAGTCAAGCCAAACTGCTCAATTAACCTTAACTTAGTAGAGGTCTTCATTTAATTACATAAAATTTAAAATTATCAACTAAAATTTCCTCCAAAGAGAGAAAAGCTCAGAAATGGCTTCACAAAATGGAACAGGTTTAGCAGCCTTAAAATTAATACCTTGTCTGGAAAGCATGTTACACAAGCATGACATGTTTTAATTGAACTAAAGTTCTTTGCATCAGGGAGGCAAAGCACAGCTAACAGTGCTGCAGGGCTGGGGATAATTTGCCTCTGCTAGAATCAATAGTGCCTAATGAAAACATGAAGTGGTCCAGACTTAGTATATTGGATTCAAGAATTTCAAGATCTGAAGGAAATTTGATGAGAAAGGACCACCGAAGGTTTGCTTATTCAGGAAAATGTTTATCAAAGAACAGAGATTTCCTCTAAGCCACTAAAACCCTTCAGTTCACAACTTCTAGACAGTCTGCCAGAAGATTTCTTAGTTCTCTTTTGTGTGCTTTCTCTTAGTTAGAGGGAGTTCTTTGGAAAAGTATGTGTGGGTTAGCAGAGATTCTAAACAGAAAATGAGTTAGTCATGTAATGTTACTGCAAAAGAATTAGTCATTATGCCTCATTGCTTATGTGGTCATCTGACCTGTAAAACCCAGTGTATTTCTTCTGCTTAGGGAAAGCTGGAGCTAGACTATTTTTATTCAGTGTTTGGTGTGTTCCACATACAATAATTAGATACAACCCACTATTCAACTCAATCAGTATGGTTAAAAAAAAAAGTCTGAAATCCAGGTCTCATATTTCCTTTGCAGATATAATCTTCCAAACAAAATTTTCATCTATAAATCAGTACAATCAACTACAGTGCTTTTCAGTCCTCAGAGATACAGGTAATATAGAGAATATAGCTAAACTCATTTGCTCAAGCAGAAAAACCAGTCTCTCATATTCTGCATGCTTCTAAGCATCTGTATGACATAACTAAAGAAATCTTGCCATTGTAGTCTTCTATGATTTGTAAACGTTACTACATCTTGCAAAAAGGAAACCAGATTCAGTGCATAAGGAAAGCCTTTAGTCTAAATCAACTTATTCAGACCTTTTATAATAATTTCTACCAGGCCTTGCTCAGAAATAGCATTCCTAACATGAATATCTTAATGAAATTATTAGAAGGGCCAAGCCTTTGAATGTACAAGAGAAGCTTGAAGCCCAACTGTTTCTTTCTCACAGTTTTTTGTTATAATTAATAGAATCATAGAATGGTTTGGGTTGTAAGGGACCTTAAAGATCACCTACTTCCAAACCTCCTGCCATGGGCAGGGACACCTCCCACTAGAAGTGGCAATCTTCCTTCACATTTACCCTGCACGGCCCTGAAAATGAGACTATCCGGTTCAAAGGGAATAGGAAAGCATGTGGGGAATGTAGAAATTCACAATGTTGTCAATATCACAGCGATAGACACATAAAATTGTTACTTTTGGTGCAAATTGTTGCAATCAAAGCAGATTTCAAGAGATACAAAGTGACAAAGCAATGTCTGAAGTCTTGCAGTTGATACACAAATTAAGACTAACACAGAACAACCAGAAAAGGCAAGGAAATTTACAGATGTCCAGTATTTCGAAGGATTTTCAAAATTGAGTCCTCTTCAAGCAGCATTAAAGCAAAGAAAAAAATTCTCTCACCACCAAATTTAAGCCCCTTATCTGTGATCTCTTATGTTTAAAAAACTGAGCCTGAAACTCTTATAATAACAGGCCTTCTTTTCTGTAATAGATTTATTTCTTCAAAGAACTGCTTGGCTGGAAATGTCTACAAAATATCTAAAACCACTGTTCAATAGCTTAAAGTTGCAGAGCATTACACTGTAGTATTCTTAAGCACAATTAAGTTGTGCTCTGCGAGATATTCCTGAACAAGAGTATTTGAGTCTGCTCCTCCAAACTAAGTTAAGCTTCTAGTTTGAGCCCTCAATGCAAGTTTGAACAGCAACAAAAACATGAACAAAGCCTTTGAGAGAAAACAGATACACCACTCTCTGCAAAAGTTAGCCACATTATTTTACACGGTTAATCTCCCACCAGTAAACAGAAAGAGAAGACATTCAACTTTGAGAGCAGCACAGTAGTTGTCTTCAAGTAATTTGGACCCAAATTTTGTTACATATAGAGTATTTACTGTGGCAATAACAGTGAAGTCGATACCAACACGGTCACTAGTTTGGTTTTTGCTCTGAAATTTCTACCGGTTAAGAGACTTCAAACACTATATTTGTTTTCTCAGCAGCTTCTGTCTTTCAGATTAAAAAAAAAATAAAATATGCCTATCTGCATTTCATTCAGAACCATGCAACTCTTTAGCAAGTAATTAGATATAAAACAATAAAGGCTGCTCATCTGGCTGAAGTGAGGAAAATATTATACTGAACAGTAAAGGAAGATTAGCTCCTTGAATACCAACAAAGGATACAAGCAGAGAAAGTCAGCTTTTAAAAAAGAAGCAGAGACACACCATCATCATGATGCACAGTTAATTCTTTAACATAAAGTAATAAACTACTATGTAATGCATCATCTATTAGACTGAAGATGGTTTAAAAAACAATTGTTCTCTTTTATCCTCAGCATAACTTTTACTTACTAGCTAACACCTAGCTCTGACTTTCTCCTTTCCAGTGTGAGTCTTTATTCTATAACTGTACCATAAGCCCACATTGCTTTGATCAGCCTCCCTACTAGCCAAGTGTTCCAGATGATTTCCAAAGGAACACATCTGCTCACAGGAGATGAAGTCACATCTCATGCTCTGACCAGGACATTGGTGTTGTTGGAGCCTGCTAATCAAGTGCTACCAGCAACTCTCCTTTGGGATGGTCACGTCAGCTCACCAAGTTAGAAAAGATAACTGATTTTGTTTTGGTTTGGTTTTTTTTGTTTTGTTTTGGGGACAGCAGAAGTGATGGTGGCCTGATGCAGTAAACTGGAGAGAAGATGATGGAGTTTAATTTCTAACACCTCAGTCCACATTAGCTATGCCAAGAGTACAAAGTTAACTCAGTGAGCTTCACTTTTAGGGTATCTTCTTTGGTCAGTTTTCCACCCTGCTCCATTTGTACTATGGGGTTTTATTCAGTCAGTGTTTTGATAGTTGTGCTAGTTTACATAATTGCTGCCCTTAGCTGTTCATTTCTGCCCCTGCATTCTCCCTCTCTCATGCCAGCTCAATGACTTGTGCAGCAGATTTTCTCAGTTCACTTTACTGTGCAATCTGGCTGAAAATTAACAGGAGAAAATGGGGTTTTCTTGGGTGAACAAGTTTCCTGAAGTTGTTTGTGCTGCATATGCAAAGAAAGAAGAGGAAAATGAAAAAAAAAAAAAAAAGTGCTGTGTTATTGAATGCCTAAATTCTGCCTGGTTTCAAATGGAAAGGCCTTTCTAGTATTCTCTCATAGGGAATATTCAAAATTCAAATTAATAGTCAGCTTGCAGTCACTGGATCCTGAAACATTACTCCCTTCAAAAGGTGCCCAAGACGTCCCCTGGAACAGACCCATCCATAAAGGAGTAACGCTTGTCTCACTGGTTATACGTTGACTGGTGACAGCCCTCACACCTTGGAGGAGCAGACCACAGCACCAAGCAGAGTCACCGGCACTGCAGCATGGAGAATGCAATGGGATATGTCCATTAATACCAGTTGTGGACCTGGCTCAGTACAAAAGAAGGGAAAGATTTATTCTAGATTGGTTCTAACTTCATCTGCCTGTATGAGATTTAAGTCCAAGAAGGGCCAGATAAGCAGTGAAGCATGATAAAATGCCTAATTAATATGCTAGCATTACTTACCCACTAGGAGAGCATTAGATAAAACAATCTGTTAGGTTAGCTCCGTAGTCATCTTTCTCTTTGGAAGACAGGGGGCAGAGGGACTTCAATAGCAGAATAAGCCCTTTCTGTTCTTTGCCTGTGTTTCATCCCTTGTCTCCACCCAAAAGGTCGAATTTCTTCTGCTAATATTGCTTAAAAACATGACTGTAATAAAGCAGTGTTTTCCTTCAACTAAAATTCCTATTAAAAACAATTCTCTGTATGTAAAGCCTAGCTAGATTTATTTTTCTATTACAAATTAAAGTTTACTCTTGGCAGATGATGAGGGAGAAATGGTTTAGTGGAAAGTAAAGACATTCTTCCCTTGACTTGTTTTGTCCGGTCATCTTTCCTCCATTTGCCAGAAATTACAAAGTGATTGAGTTCAAAGCCACCACACATTGTGAGTCAGAGACTGACTTTCCAGTGTCTTTACCCTGAGTGTATTTGCATACTGGTTGTAGTGAGTGCTGTGGTCCCACACCAGAGACAGGCATGCCTGCACTTCCACTAGTAATCTTCCAGCACCTGATGAAACAGGAATTCCCTGCTGGGCGAGACTCGCTTAAACCCCACGTCTTTGGAAGAAAATGCTTTCCTATTGACATAAAAGATTTCTCATTAGTACTATATATCATTAAAACACAGCCACAAGCCCTGGGGCCACATTCCAGGCTGTTGCGTGTATGAACCTTGAGCAGTCTCAAACAGTGGTGCAGCCACAGCTGGTGCAAGAGGGCACTGAGTTGCCATGCTCCTGCCTGCCATTCCTGCCTCAGCAGGAAAGGTTGACGCTGCACAACCTCAGCTCCAGGGACCCAGGCAACTACTGCCATGGCCTGGGGTAGCGCCAGGGCAGCATGGTGTGCCAGCATGCAATTAAGCCAAACTAACAATGTGCCTCACCCTGCTCCCCACCCTTGGCACGCACTCCCGTCTTTTTAGCTTGAGACAAACTTTGCACTTCTCTAACCCCACAGTGAACTTGCTCAGAGCACTACACTGGCAGAAAACTCACCCCACCAAATGAACAAATGAAAACTTGATTAGGTTTCTGCCAGATTTCCTCCCTCTGCCACTTCAGCTGAGTGCTGGTGCTGGGGCAGCCAGCTAAGGGCCAAGGAGAGCAATGTATTAATCATTAGTTCAGTCACATTTTGATAGCACTCATCATTGGATCAGCTTTGTTAAAGCATCAAACCACATCCTGATGAGACTGACATTCTTCATAGCCTGCCATAGCCCTGATGATGGACAAACATAGCCTTGACCAAGAGCAAGTGGTGCTCTCAAGTAAGGCGTCCAACAGAAAAAGCTGCCCTGACAAGACTTTCACCTGTAGAGGTGGTTAAAGCTGGCAGATGAGCTCTGTACTCTCTTTCTAAACACAGGGGAAAATAAGACCCTTTAGTAAGTAAGAGGGCTAGAAATAGAGGGTGATCATACAAGACAACAGATGCTAAGGTAAGGCCATTTTGGAAAGCTTTCAAATTTGGAATTTTTACAATTATATTGATGCACTTGTGGATGTTTGAGAGAAACAAGAGAAAACAGAGATGTGGAGAAAGCAATACTCATGACTGTGACCCCAGGGATGGGCAGAGAAGGAGACGTCTAGAATGAAACTGAGAAAGTGAACACAGAAGCAAAGAGCATCACAATACCCATCTGGGACACAAGACATTGTCTTTAGTTTTGGTAAACAAACAGAGCCACACGAGAGATAGACACCTGCTATGCACACAGAATCCCCCTCTTCTCCATTTAACAGGCATGCTTAGATCAGGAGCTGTCTCTGGGCTAATTGTTTGAGCCTGAAATGACAACGCTGGTTTTGGGCAGACTGTTCCCATTTCTTATAACCCTGCACATCCCCCACGCTGTAACCAGCACAGGTTCCATAGGCAGAATCCAACTTTTCAAGAAGAGGATGCCTACTGCAACAGAGGGCACCTGAACTCACTGCTTCCTCAGCTTGCCATCCAAAGAAAGTTAAGATGCTCATTTAATATTTTGGATGCAAGTAGCTTGTACTAACCAGCTGCAATTATTTCCAATGGGAAGTGTGATCAGTGGGAGTGGTTAGTAACTCGTGTTGTCCTGATTCTGAATGGTATCATGTTATCTTGCGCTAGTGTCTGCAAACGACATGGACACAAATACAGCTTTTGCCAAAACACTGTATTAATCTTTGAATCCTTGTGTGGTAGCAGTACTAAAAAACAGAGCTTCTCTTTCTCTGCATGAAAGAAAGAAGGCAAGAAAACAGTGGGAAGGGGGAAATCCCCTGCCTGTAATGTGTCCCCTTTCCACCCTGAAAATTTTTGTCTTGGTGAACTACAGTAGTTTTTTGTATTCTGGAAAACTGGCCACTCCTAACTGATGAGCTCACTGCTGTTTGTGTCCTGGTGAGACATTAGAGCAGAAACTCAGCAACAGCAAATCTGCATAGCTTCACTGAAGTAAAGAGAGCAGTGGTGATTTGTGCCAGCTATGAGTCTAGATTTATCCTGTTTAAAGACACAGCTTATTCCAGTAAGGAACCTCACTTAGCTTACAGGCAAGGGATGAAGCAGCATTTAACTGGGGAGGGGTGGTGGAGGGGGAAAGTGGGAGAAGGGAGAGGAAACCACAGATACTTCTAAATGTACAGAGAAAAAAAACAAATCAAACCACTAGACTCGAAAAATATGTTGTAAAGAAGTCACTGCTTACACCACTACACTAGTCCTAAGAATTTTTCCAGACTCATCACACAGGCCAGGGTAGCATTTAATTGCTTCATGCAATGCCCAGGAACAGCAGCAAAGGCATAGCTCCTCAGACAGCAAAATGCCTGCTGGAGCTCCTTGGTACTGGTAGAGTGAGTGGTGCAGGGTGGAGTGAGATTTCTACATCTATTGAAGTGCAGTGCATTTTTCCCCACGGGAGAAAAAAACAAATGGAAGTTGACCCTCCTCTCATCAGCAGTCTGCTGCCCCTTCCCTTTGGAAGGTACACCTTGTTATCAGCCCACATTCCTCCTTTCCAAAATCCCTGTGCTGCAGCCTGTACAGATGCTGTGTGGCACATGACATAACATCTTGGGGAAATAATATACTAATTTTTGTTGTTTAGCTGATACTAATTGTGTGTGCTCATTGCACTCCAAGAACCCTTTCTTGGATCACTTATGCCATTACTGCAAATATCAATAGCACTATAATGTATCTATCATTCTTGCCTGTGTTTCAATTTCAGTTTGTATTTCTTTGGTTGGGGCAGCTTTTTCCACAAAATCCAGAAGGCCACAGTAAGTTCTTATCATTTTACTCAGTACAGTTATATTAGGATTCCTAACTGGTTTCGGACAGCAAAAACTTTTTTGTTTTTATTTTCCCCTCTCTCTCTCTCTCATAGGTGTGATCATTGGTGTAATATGCTATAGCTCACAGTTGACAGTTGTATAGTTTTCTTTTCCAGTATTCTAGAAATTACAATTTGCCTTTCAGAACTCCTACTGCTCAGTTTGTTAGACATCAAAGCAAATAATAATAAAAAACAAATAGAGAAATAAGAGTGTGTCAAATAATCCATTTAAAAAAGAAAGTTCAGAAGGACATTAACTGCAAAACCATGCCATTTTATTTTATTCTGGTTCAGAGGAGGTCATATTCATACCTGAGCAATAGTGTGTTTAATATTGCAACACTGTACCAGGACTTTGTGGACCTATACCACAAGGCAATGTGCCACTGCTGTCCTGTTGTGGGGAAGTGCAGTGACATGCTCTCAGACAGTCATAGTAAACATAACACTTTGAAAAGTTAGTTTCTTCAACAACTAGCTTGCCATTAAGTAGTACACCATTTACCTGGATTTTAAAAATCCGTTTTGGCATTTGCCTAGTTAGTAGGACTGGTTGAAATATTCCTTAGTAGAAAGAGTTACTATCTGGAACTGTTCTTGAACTGAAATGGAAAGGTTTTTTCCCCCTAGGGACAGTAAGCACTTACTCAAGGTGTGGGGTGGCAATAAGAAAACCCCAAAACAAAGAATTTTTCATTTTTCCCCACATTCTAGAAATGTTTTGTCTTGATACATTTTATTTGACAGGCACTTAAAAATTATTCAAGTTATAAAAGCTAAAGTTATTCCATAGCATAAACTATTCTGGGAAGGCAGGTGAGAAAAGAGGATATTATTATGTCTTTGAAAGACATCACTTATCATTCCAAATTAGAACAAAACCACAACAAACAAAAAAAGAGGAATTCTCAGAGTAATGATTTTGTCTCCTGACTGATAATTAGCTTTTAAGGCCTCTGCATTTTTTGCTCCATGACTGATCTGCTGAATGGCCTTGTACAAGTCACTTATCCTCTTTATGCCTCAGAGCACATACAGCTGAGAGAGATATACACTAGCTATAACCATATGTCATTATGCCAGCGCAATGCAGTGTGTCAACCTGAATATTATCTTATTCTACCTATATGGAGTACATCCATGCAGATTTTGCTTACTTAGACAAGTTTCCCATTTGCAATTTGTAATAAACGAAGTAAAGAACACTTACTGTAAATGGTCAAAGTTTAGAGGAATAACCCCTTGCTCCCTCTCCCAAACAGCAATCCTCATATTTCCCTCCATGCTTACGCCTCCTGTGACTCTGATTCTTGGAGTCAGAGCTGTACACATGCTGCTAAAGGCAACGGGCAATTGTTTTCAAATATTCGAGGTACTGCTTTCAGCTGCATAGGATGTTGTGATCTCCTGTTCTGAGACAGCAAGAAAATTCAATACTTGTTTTTACACAATAGCAGAGAGATGTGACTGAAAAGCCAAATAGGTTCTAAAAAGAACCACCACCTCCTAGGAGGGCAGGGTGCACGAGCATGTGGGCAGCAGCCCCAGGGGTAGGGTTCTGAGTGGCAAGACCATGTAAATAACATTTTCAGCTGTATTATTTTCAGCTGCCTCTGAGACCATGAAGCTGCTACAGCTTCAGTCATCCCAGCTAAAATGCACCCTCTAGTTATGATGCTTCCCTTCTGGGCAAGCTGCAGGCTTAGATGAGCTTTCCCGCTTGACTGCAGACCTTTCCTGCTAACTAAAGATCTACATATGTGTTATCAATTCCACCACCCTGGAAGCACTTCATCTATTAACAGCAGAATGTTAGAGGATATTACTGTACACAAATGCAAAGTCAGAAAGATTATATTAAGCACACATTAGGATACCTGACATTAACTACAGCTTGTTTACACAGTATATCTTCCTGCAGCTTGTGTGCCTTAAATGCCTTTGCTAAAGTGGCAGGTTTCCATTCCACAGCTACCTGATAGAGATGTGAGCAGAAAGAGACTTGAAGCTGCAGCCCTGTGCTAGCCATATGTTACTTGCAGATGCAGAAGTCCTACCTATTAAAATTCAGAGCAGCTGTGTTCGATGATAAAATGATAACTAGTATCAGCTCTTTCTCCCGGGAGCTGAGCCACCATCATCTGTATAAGGAAAAAACTGAATGGAAAGTCATAGGCAGCCAGAGGAAGGACACAGAACCTCAGGAACTGGTTTTGTTTGCAACATTTATTCAGGTCAGCTCATGAGGTGAGGAATCCTTAAAAGACTTGCATGCTCCAGAGAATCAGACTTATTCTAGTACATCCTCAGCACTTTCTTAACTCTATGTGCATGAAAAGCTCACTTTTAAAGTTGTTATTCCTATTGCAAGCACTTTTATAATCTTAGCCCTTCCAGTTTCAGTCTCAGCTCAGCACCCACTATTTAACCAGCAGCTGATGCTCTATAGCTGCATAAGCAACCAGTAAAGGTCTTCCTGCTTTTCTTCTGTTACTTCTTATTACAACTGGGACTGAAAAATGACATGACATATCAAAAGATTATGTCCTGGATTTCAAATCTCTTAGTATTCAGGGTATTGTTGATTCACTGGGTTTGGATTCAGACCACTTTAAAAAGTCAGTTGCCAACAGCTAATTTCACATCTGGATCTCAAGTTCCCTCACCCAAACTCCGAATATGTTTGGATACATGGATCTTATCCATTTTACTCCAAATCTGCTCTTACACGCTGCTCCTCACCATGATGACAGGTCTCCAGTAGCATTTGATAAGCAACTTCCAGTATTTGCCCTTGTTTTGCTCTCCCAATTGCTGTTGTCCTTTCCATCATAGCAAAAAGAGGGTGTTTGGGTCAGCAGACCCCTTTACGCTGAGCTGCACATGCTCTTCTCCTGATCCATCTTTTCTTGAGTGATATTGTTTTCATTAAGGATTCAAATCCATTAGTGGAAAAAGGTTAGGGACATAATGCATCTTCAACATGTTTCTGTAAGTGAACACTTATTTCCCTCCCCTCTTGTAATTTTTCAATTTACTTTAATTAAACCCTGAAACAAAACCTCTCAGGATTACTCAGCAAGTGTAATGGTGTTCACCAAGCTGAATCCTCTCATCAGTAAAGCTACTAGCGTCCATCCTGGTGGGCATGTATGTCAACCTTCTGCCTTTGAGGGATATAGCCTGACATGGGCTGTCAGGGTTGTATGAGTAAGCAAAAAACTCCTTTTTCATGCCACTGTGCACAGGCAGCTGAAGACTGCTCTTCTTCCTCTGATAATTTTATCTATTTCCTTATTTCTGCTCTTTGCTTTTTAGCAGTGAGTCCAGAGTGGGGTGTCAAGCAGGCAGAATGAGCCCTCATTCTTTCTCCCTGCTTTGGGCACGGTAGTCTACACCATCCCAATGCACACCTCCAATGAGTATTCTCCAAGATTTATGCTCCCCTGCTAGAGGAGGTCTCTGTTTTCAGCTCTCTGTGAGTTCCAGATCCAAAGATGCTCTCAGTCTGTGTCTGAAGAACATTGAGTTATGATCCATGGGTTTTTGATCAGTGCTTAATCAACTGCAAATCTAAAGTCTCAGAAATGAAAAACTTTTCCCCACATGCTGTGTTTTTTCATTCCCTCATATAAACATGAAATGCTTCAAGAAACACAGCTAGAGATGAATGGCTGCAGTGGTCACAAGACCATTCCCACAGATATACATGCAGGGCTCTTGCTTTTTAAAAACCTCTTCTCATGCCAGAATATGAGACTCACAAGCCTTTCTTCATTTTAATATTTGTTGTTGCCACAGGACTTCTAAATGATAACCTAGGCCTTTCCCTAGTGATATTACCACTTTGACCAAAATATGAATGTGTTACACCATCCTCTGTGTCTCTTTATACAATGATATTTTCATTCATTACTTTTAGATGAAAACTCATACGACCAGAAAGCTTGCTTCACTTGTTAGTCAGTGCCTACCAGTAACAGAGTAGAAACTGAGGACTGGAAATAATGACAGTTTTCCCCAGGAATGTAGAAACCAACTGACTCAAGGTCTATGTAGTTATAGGAATTGCACCATGACAGTGGCCAGCAAAGATATCTCAGAACAAATCATAGCCATCACAAGCAGGTGTGTGCTAGAAAATCTACCAGAGCACCCAACAGTGTTACAATTGCAAGCTCTTAGCAATTCTTAAATTTCAAGCATCATTACAGTTCAAGCATCCTAATGATGCCAGTTTTGTGCTAGAGCTTCACATTTTGTGGCTGTCATTATGAAGAGCAACAACCAGTTTATACCCTGAAGCTATTCTTCACTCCTACTATCCTTAGTTTCCTCAAGAGCTAGGAGTCAATTATACTACTTCTGCTATTCTGGAGACTTACATCTCTGGTTTTCATTCATGTAACTGCTCTCTACGAGTTGTCCTGTCACCTCAGATATTTCCAACCTACATACCATTTCACATATTTCCTCCCCTCCCCTGTAAATCAGGAACATTTTCTGAAGCCTGTTTCTCTTGCATGGTCTTGTGCCAACACACAACCTCACAACGAAAACTCCACAGCTCTTTGGTTTTCACAGCAAGTCTTATCATTTCATTCTACCCTTACCAAACAAACAAGCAGTGGAATAAAACCTCTATTTGTGCCTTCTGAACTAGGGTTCAGTATTGTTGTGCATACAATGAGACACTATCTGTTCAGAGAAGTGTGAAAAAAAAGCAAGACAGAAGAGCTGGAGAGACCAAAATGTGCATTTAAAACCAGGGGAACAACAAAAAGGCCAACTGAGTGAATAGTTAGGACCAGGCAGTACAGCACCTGCCTCATGTTTGTATTCAACATGTACTTCATGTATTCTTCAGAAAAAAAACCCAAACACATTAATTTCTAATGCTCTTGGAAAACTCCACTAGCTGTTAAATATGTTCACAAGCTCTTTTGCTCTGCAGACTTAGTAATGCTTTCTCCTCTTTTGCAACACTGAAATCTAAACCCCAAGAAATATCAGATTTTTACATATCACTGAATCATTTCAGAGGCAGAAGCACAATTCATCTCAAATCTGAACAAAGTTGTAATAGCTAGAACAAACTGAACATATTTGAAGACTAACATCTGCAAGAGTAGGCCATTTTTATTACAGTAAATGTATGGGAACAGCTTGGGTTGTTTTTTTCTTTTGTATTTTTTTTTTTAATTAAAGACAGGTCCCATGTAGAATAATTGATATTTTCTTTTGAGGCACAGCTAAGATGAAAATGAAATTTAGAGGCCACAGCATGAGACACTAGCCTTGCTCCCAGACCATAGTTACACAGAAGGAAGAGAAGATAGAGAAATACGAAACTCACTGATTATTTCTGTTTGCTTTCTCTTATTTTGTACACTTCCTCAGGGACAATCATAGCAGACAATGCTGGAGATGGATACATTTTAGAAATTACAAACATAAGGTGCAATGAGGCAGCAAGCTCAGTTGCAGAACATAATCACACAAAACAAGGAAAATATAAATCTAACTTGTTATGCAATCAGTGAAGATGGAAAAGATTAAAATTGTAAATGGGACAAAGAGTGAAAGAACATTGATTACTAAAGCTTCAATGTGCAGTAAACCTGCAGTTAATTACTAGCCTCTGATGATGTTTTCACATCAGTTAAAACAAAAGTTGAATTTCTCAAATTTTCATTCTGGTTTTGGGTGTAAATTGAATAAAAGGAGTGCAATGGCTGCTTTTTTTCTTTTCTTTTCTTTTTTTTTTTGTTTTAAAAAAAAAACCAAACCACCAAAAAAAATCCCAGAAAATCCCACCCAAAACAAAATGTCCCCCCCCCAAAAAAACCCAAAAAACTCTTTTAGCATGATCCTGTAAAGCAAACTCAAGTTCTATAATTAGAAATACAGCATTACTTTTGATTAAAGTTTATCTTCTGTTTTATAAAGCGTGTAGAAGACACTCAAAGTCTTTGGGGAGGACAGAAAAAGAAAGAATCAAGTGTTTCATGATCAGAGAGTTATGGACCTGGTCAAAAGATCTGGCAGTTAGACACAGAAGAGTTTGGACGTGAATGTTTTGTTTGTTCCTGGAGATAGTCTGGATTGTTCAGAAGCAGAAATATAGTACTAGCCCAGAGAGGACGCCGTTGATTTTCCATTATCCTCTATTACTGGGCAGTGGAGCCATGAGGAAATAAAAGCACTCAGGACTGCCAGATCTTAGGCAAGTTAACCTCAACCTGAGTGCCCAGAACTGCAAGCTCCTGAAAACGATCAGCAGGCTGGGGGCCTCAGCTAGTCCTGTACTTCCATTTCCTCACTTCAGTGGCAAGGGCAATAATAAAACAAAGCTTCGTTACCACGCAGGGAGGAGCGAAAGGTGACACTTGGCTACAGAACGGGAATGGAGACCCGTATTATGAAATTGAGCACAGGATGCAGCATGACTCACTTTGTTTTCCTTTTCAGAAGGAACCAAATTCTTTTGTAAAGAACATTTGCATCAGCCAGCAGTAATAAACTCACAGAAGGCCTTGATGGATCACCAATGCTGCCCTTATTCCCTTAAACAATAGGGCACATTGCAGACCCTTAGATGAAAGCAGAACAGATTTGGAGAAAAGCACATGGGCCAGTATCATGTTCCAAGGCAGTGGTCAGACTCAAATCTCAGCCAAATCACGTACATCTGGCTTTTCAAATCTCACTCAGCCAGAGGACTCCCTTCTTATAGACATCTAGCACCAGTAAAAACAAATCTCCTCAGGACATAAAGTGAAAGCTCAGAAGAATTGTATGCTACCAAACTTTGGCATAGAAAGGAAAAAAACAAGTAAAAGAAAAAAGAGGGAAGGAAAACCCCCACCATATGTGAGCCTTAGCAACCTGCATTTTACCCTGGGGCACTTTGGGTTCCAGTCCTGTTCAACCACCCTGTGACAAGAGCAGAGGAGTCAGTTAACTCCCACCCTCACAGTCCAGTAAGCACATACCAGATAGTCCTTGCACTGTTCATAGAGACCACATTAACTCTTTCTTTGCAGCTTATGGTACAAAAACATTATGTCTTAGATGGATCTTTCAGCATGTAACTGAACAACTTTGGGAGAGCTTTATTCAATCAGAGATATACTCAGTAAAATATTGTGGGAGAAATACCTTAAATTCCATTTTATTTTACTATTTGTACTTGATCTTAGCCCAGTCTATTGGCTGAACAGTTGTCTACATTTGCATTAAATGTGACTAGCAGTTATGTTTGGATTACTTGTAGTTCTCTTTGCACAAATTACAGAGCATATAGCCGACCTCTGCAGGTAGATGCTGTCAGTCATCCATAAAGTTTTTATTGTTTCAGAAACTGATGTATTAACCCATAAGACAAAGCTTACACACAGAGCAAAAGGTACAAAGGCAACTGACAAGTGTCTAGGCAGTACAGAAAGCAGAGAACTCAGTTCCCTGAACAGACAGCTTTAAGTTACAAGTCTGATGTTCCACAGTCCCCAACCCATAAGAACATCAACAGCTAAACACTAGCTTCATGGCTTCCTTCTAAACAGAAAGGAGACTTTCAGTTAAGAGGAAGTAAAGGGACACTAATAGAATTGAAATCCTGAAGGCACACAAGATCAATTTTACTCTTGTATGCAACACCAAAGTCTCTGTAAATTGCAGTTTGCACAAGTGAAATCCATCTTGCATCATGGCAGAACTGTTTCTCCCGGTGGGCAGAGACTCCAGGTTAACACATGTACCAATGTGCACAGGTGCAGTAAAACTGCTCCATGACCACTGCAAGCTGATGGCTGCAAAAGGTAAGTTTTGCTGACTCTGGGGAAGGGCTGTATAACTGAATGATATCAACTGTAAGGCTGAAGATCAGCAGAAGATGCAGTAACACTAGCACACCTCTTGTTCTGTGTGTTCTGAACTCTTCCTTGCAGCCCTTATTGCGCAAGGTCTGGACAGCTGTACCATCCTGGTGCCCACTCTTACAGATATATCCTTAAGAAATGACCCTGGACTAGCTCCCCATCAGGATTAGTACTGTATGGCTTAGTAATATACTGGCAAACACTTTTTCATATCTATATTTCAACTTATCAAATGATAGAATCATTTAGGTTGTAAAAAATCTTTAAGATCATGAAGTCATCATTAAGATCATCACCCAACACTGTCCACCACTAACTCATGTCCCTAAGTACCACATCTGCACGTTTTTTAAATACCTCCATGGACGGTGACACCAACACTTCCCTGAGCAACTTGTTCCAATGCATGGCAACCCTTTTGGTCAAGAATTTTTTCCTAATATCCAGTCTCCCCTGGCACAACTAGAGGTCATTTCTTCTTGTTCTATTGCTTGTCACTTGGGAGAAGAGACTGATCCCCACCTAGCTACAACATCCTTTCAGGTAGTTGTAGAGAGTGATAAGGTCTCCCCTCAGCCTCCTTTTCTCCAGCCTAAACAACTCCAGTTCCCTCAGTTGCTCCTTATAAGATCTGTGCTCCAGGCCCTTCACCAGCTTTGTTGCCCTTCTTTGGACTGCCTCCAGCACCTCAATATCCTTGTAGCGAGGGGCTCAAAACTGAACACAGCACTCGAGGTGTGGGCTCAAAACTGAACACAGCACTCGAGGTGTGGGCTCACCAGTTCCAAGTACAGGGGGACAATCACTTCCCTAGTCCTGCTGGCCACGCTATTTCTGATACAGGCCAGGATGCTGTTGGCCTTCTTGGCCACCTGGGCACACTGATGGCGCATGTTCAGCTGGCTGTTGACCAACACCACCAGGTCCTTTTCCGCTGGGCAGCTTTCCAGCCACTCTTCCCCAAGCCTGTAGCGTTGCATGGGGTTGTGGCCTAAGTGCAGGACTTGGCGTTGTTGAATCTCATACAATTGGTACAGTTTCAAAGTTAATGATAAATAAAGCAGCTTATCCAATACTTTGGAACCAAAAGATGCTTTGTCTTTTTACCTTGTGTGTTTATCTAAGATACTGTCTTGATTATCATACATTTTATTCATTTTTAAATGAAGCACCTGAGCCATGAGAAGTAGTACAATGCACAAGCATGTTACTAAAGCAGAAGGAATTGGGGGTAGACGAAACACACAACAAGGGCTCACAAAGAAAAGTTTCTGTCTTGCCACTCACTTCCCAACTATGGGCATATAATTTCGCCTTCCCTGCTGCTTCCTTCCACATCTCTTGGCTTGTCCTGATCTCTGAGCTGAATATTCATTTCAAAGTTGACTGAATCTGGACTCTGATGTGGTTGAAAATGTTTTGGATCCAGCACTTGGAGACAAAACTGCATTTAGGCAAGGTATATTCAGGGATAACTCCATGTAAGCCCACAGTAACTACAGAAGAGCATAACTTGGCCAGTTATCTTTAATTTAATGAGTTATGGACATAAAATGTGAAGTCATGAAATTTTCAGTAGGCTGGTTTATTAATAAATGCAAGCAAGTCGAAGTCCACTAAATGTCATAACAGCTTATTGTTTTAAATATCAAGTGGCAACATCTGCTTCCATCATGGATTCCACATCTGTGTTCAACTGCTCATGTGGTAGTAAGGTAAACTTTATGAATAAGATTGTAAGAAAACCATTTAAAGCTGCCAGACTTCTGGGAGCTAAAATAGCAAAGAAAATTCACTGCCTCTCAGCACAACTTGTTATACAATTAATTTGATCTAGAAACAGAGTATTTACCGGGTAATTTGCAATATATAAACTGTTAAGCACAAAATGGCACTCCTTAAGTCATTAAACAAAATTCACCTTCATTACAGGCACAGTTAGGATCCAGGGATTTCTTTTTTTTGTGAGTGTGAGTCGAAAAAAAGGTTGTTGTCAGGAAGATGACTTCTCATACCAAGTATAAGGGATCAAAATGATGTTTGATGAACACAACTCACAAAATACTACTTCTCAACAAGATTGGCATAAACTAAGATTATTAATGCACCCAGTAATTCACCTTTAAAGTGTAACTCTAGGAGTACAAAGCAGTTAATGAGATCACAGTCCAATAGGAATTAAGTTTCTTCAAGACTGATATAATAGCATTTACCTTCATGCAAGATAAACTGTTAGTTAAGGGACTATAACATTGTTTCACATGCTTGCTGGTTTTAATAAGCATACAGACTCAAAAAAGACCAGTAGCGGCTGCTTTTTAGCATGTTTTAATCAACCCAAGTAGTAATTTCTAAACTGAAGGCCAAGGCTACATACATATATATCTGTTTCACTGAATGGTTTTAAAGATTCAAATTCAGTTTTTCTTCCTCTGGTTTATACACCTATAAAAGAGAACAACATTTTCCTAAGGTTCCTGGACCCAATTAAGTATGAATTGTCTTTCCCCTCGTGAAATTCAAGCTGATTTCTATCAGTAGAAAGTCTGGATACAAGTATCAAACAGTACAGTCTTGCCTGTAGTTTTGAAAAGATGCATGGGCCAATGGACAGGTTCACTTGTGTGTGCAGTTTCCAAAACAGCTCTCCCAAACTGCATAATTGCAACCTACATAGGTAATTCACCACCTGTGTCCACAATCTAAAGACTAAATTCAAAGTGCTTAGGACACTGTTGTCTTGTACAAACAACAGAAACAACTCAGGTGCCAGTACTTATCTAGAAGGCAGTAGGCCTGAGTCCTACTCGTGGATGACAAGAAGAAACAAGAACAGTGTTTCCTACTACAGGAAACCCACAAAAAACAGATCAAGTCAGCCTTCTGTAATGACTCAAGAGACTTTCACTCTGAAATATAAAAGATATAATGAGAAAGTAAAATTTTGTTTTCCTGATAGATGTGATGATAGAATCACCATTGCCTTACTTTCTTATTGGGAGAGAATATGACCTAGTGAACCTAGATCAAACAACTCAGACTCAAAAATCATTATTAAACAACACATTATTTGCAAAAAGAGAGAACTGACAACTGTCAGCAATTTTGATTAAGTAAAGAGGAAGAAACAACTTATTATTTCCCAGCATCTAAGTGAAATACAATTCTTAGCTCCTGGACTATAAGAAATAACAGTAAATATTTTTACATCTTCCTAGTTTCTTTTTAATTTTAATTGAAGTATATAGTGTATCTTGAAAATGCTATTGCTTTCACTTCATGATTATGGCAAGACAGTTTTAAAGAAGTTTTTGTATGTGAACTTATGCGATTATTCATGATTAAGATTTTTTGTTTGATGTACAAAAAATTAATAGAATGAGCTGGACTTTTTTAGAGTTTCATGTAAATTAAAATCACAGAAAAACAGGACTAGAAGGGATCTGAAAAGAGCACTTAGTCAAAATCCCTGCATGAAGAAGAATCAAGAATACTTATATCCCTAATATATTTAAACTGTTCTTAAAATTGCTGGTCAAGGAGTTTACCTAAATGTTGCTATGTAAACCACTTCAATTTCTGAACACCCAGAATTCAGAAGTTATGCAAATTTATTTTTTGCCATCATTGTGGGCCATTAAGCATAATTATTCTCAACTTTCCTCTTATAGCTTCCTAAACCTCTTATTGTTGCTGCTTCCCTTTCAAATTTTTCTAAATGTATACATCTTTTGTAGAGTGCGCTGTCCAGAATTATATACCAGCTAAAGCCTTGACCACACTTATAAGAGAAATACAGACACTTCTTATTTCTAGTGTGATGCTTCTGCTAGTATACCCCAAAACAAAAGCTGCCTTTTTTTTTGCAACAACATCAGATTCCTTGTTTATAACTTAGACTATAATCCATTATAATTCCTATAATGTATTCTGAACTTTGTAACTGCTCTGGTTTTGGCTACACCTTTGGCTACAGTCTTGTTGACACCAAACTATGTCTCCTATTTATCAAGATGGGTTTGAATTACAATTCTGTCTCTCAAAGTGCTTGCCGCCAAACCCTCATGTTTTGGTGTCATCCACAAGTGATGTAACTTTATTCTATATTTCATTGTCCAAGATACTAGTAAAAATAATAATAGAGTTGGGTGTAGAATAGGTCCCTGTAGAGGTCCACTTGAAATTCCATAGTATTTGAGAGAATCCTTTAACAAGCAGTGTGTTGCCTTTATAGTCATCATATCAGGACTCCAATATCCTTTGAGAAAGCAATGCTAGAAAATACCAGATTCTTTATGAAAGATACATCCCATCTGCCACTTTCCTCTGAATCACTTAGCACAGTCTGACAAAGAAGGGAAGTGGATTGGTTTGATACAACTTCTTTCCCATGAACGTATCCACCTATATTTTAATCATATTATTGTCCTCCATGAAGAAAATAGTTCCTTATAAATAGACCATTTTAGAATATTTGTGGAGATTGAAGGGTCTATAATTACTCATATCTTAATTTTTCCATTTTTTATTTTTGAAAGGGAGATTTTGTGTTCATTCCTTGCCAGTCTTGCACAAGTCTGCAAAATTCCTTAGAGATTATTTTGGTTATTTTTCTTAAGTACTCTAGAATGAACATCCTCTGTTATCTTGCACCTTGCCTGAATATTCTTCAAAGTGTTTGCTCTCTCTTCTGCTTCTCGTGTTAAAATGATTTTGTTAAAAATATGGTCAGAATAGACTTCAGAGAAGGCAGACAGACCTCAGGACAAGCTGACTCCAAAGTTTTTTATCTGCCTATGCCATTTCCAACAGGAAAGCTATTTGCTTTGCTGTTCTGTTAAAGACGTATCTTTCCTTTCTCTTGCAGTTTTCTTTTTTACATAATACTTTTTAGGCCACTTTCTTTATACCTTTCAATTTTTTGAAATTTACATTCATGCTAACAAGTTAATAAACAATAAAAGCAGCTCTTCATAAATAGCTTTTGCTATTTTCTGGATGCATTGAGAACTCCTCTTAATGCTAATCTTACTTTCCCCTTGTCTGGTTTTGAACAATTCCCCCTTGCTCCAGTTTATATCAAGGTATTTTACAAGATCTCAATTTCTGGTGATGTAACTGACTAAACCGAAGGAGCCTGGCTAATTTTGACACTGTTCTATAGCTCATGGCTCCTTGCTTTCAGCTCTGCATCATGCAATTGCAGTACTACAAGCACTGGTAGATTTACACACACTGTGTAATATTTGAAGCCGTATACTCTGCAAGCTAGTGAATACAAGAGCACCTTTTTGTTTTCAGTTATAACACACGTCTTGACCTCTCTGGTTCTGTAGAAAATCAGTGTAAATAAATATGAAATAGCCAATATATATAATTATATATATTTATACTAACGACTTGTGTGATGTAGGAACTCAGGAAACAAATTACTCTTCAATTACTACCATAGTGATAGAATACCACTCATCTGGGGGTGAGAGATAGTTGAAAGAAAGGTAAACTAGAAGTCAGAATGATAGACACTGTAGAACAACAAAAAAGTGCAGAATATTCTTGCTTTTGCACTGCAGTATGTGTAATTGAAATTTTAAAACATTATTAGTCTTAGGTCCAGTTAGTTATTTACTTGTCCCAGCTGATACATCTGCCCTAGAATCCCTTGATATGTTTTTCACCTGCAACCATATTTTTGTTCTTTATATAAAAAATTTTGTCCTCCATGCCCCCCATGTCCCCACTTTGGACCACAGGTAGTAAGTATACTAACTGACCAAACATAGAGGAAGAAAAGGGGGGGGTGGGGGGGAAATTTGTCATGCAGCAATTATAAGGAAACCTTTTTTTAACAGCAAACCAAAAACTTCATTAAAAACTGAAAGAATGGGATTCCCATGGAAATTTTATGCTTTTAGTTAAAGGAAGATTATTTTTATTCCTCACACTTTTTCTCCTGGAAATACACCCTTGATAACAGAAAGTTTAGTCTCAATGTTAAAGTATTTCAAAGTGTTACAAAGTCCCTTTATTTAAAGACAGCTGAAATCACAAAATTTCTCTGCCTGATGAGTACAAGTGTGCATGAATAATGAGTGGACTATTTTGTACAAAGTGATTTCTAGAAAGTGGAGGGGAAAGAAGAGGAAAGGTAGGGATAATAAGAGGATGGACTGACGCTATCTGTATTGGGCAGGATGAAAAGAAAGAAAATTGTCCCATTCTACCTCTCAAAAACACCCCAAGCTAAAAATAAACCCAGAGACAAAGAAATGTTGCCATAAGAGTTTACAAGCAATTTTTTAGTACTTTTTTCAGAATTTATCTGTTAATTTTTTGCAGGCTGCCCAGAGAGGTTGTGGAGTCTCCTTCTCTGGAGACATTCAAAACCTGCCTGGATGCATTCCTGTGTGACCTGCTCTAGGTTGTCCTGCTCTGGCAGGGGGGTTGGACTAGATGATCTTTCGAGGTCTCTTCCAACTCCTAACATTCTGTGATACATATCTTAATAGTCTCTTCTTATACAGTAAACATATGTTTAAATATAGTCCCATATGTAAGGCCTAGTGATATCAATGAGCTTATGCTTTTTGTGAAATTGTAGTCATACTAAATACAACTTTTTTTTTCTAGAGGTTTTTATTTAGGGATGTTTTCTCAAAGTAACTAGAAACTGTTAACATTTGGCATTAACATTAGCTGTTAGCATTTTCAACAGCCGTAAATATTCAGAGTTTAAAGGTCTAACTCCTCATCTACTCAGATGGTAATTCTAGTCATATAATAGCTTGTTGTCCTAGCCCAAATCAAGTCTGTGTAAGCATAAAGTGTGTCTGGCCACATATACCCCGAAGTCATGAATGGCATGTCCCTCCTTCCAGTCCCAAATTCCTGTGTGATTGGCCATAAAACAGTTTCACAAACTTAGAAGTGGCTATATTTCAGAAAAAAAAAAGTAATATAAATGTAATTCTGTAAGGAAAGCTGGGATCTTTGGAATACAAAAAGGGATATCAACATTAGGAATTATTTTGAGGGCTAAAGTCACAGTAACACAGACATTGTGAACATCACAGACTTTATAAATGATTACAACTTCCAAAACTTCTAAATATTTTATGAACTAAATTGTACAATCTGGTCAACATTTACTGTAAACCAAATAAGTAACTAAGCTTTCCATTAATTCAGAGAGCACTGTGATAATAAAACTGCTCTTTAAAATGGCAGTTGTCGTGACTTTCTGGTTTTAATAAGCATCATTAACTTCATGGGAAAGGTTTATAAACATTTACTTTGCAAAACTTCTCTACTAGTAATAGGATAGATTTCATTGTTTGTTCTTATAAAGGTTTCTTTCTTAAATAGTGTATTGTAAGTAGGCAATGTGTAGCCCAAAATTCACTGCAAACCTTCAGATTGCATGAAACATTGTAAACCTTCTCCCATTCCTGGGATCTAGTTCCAACACATGGCATAAGAGGGTCACTTATATTCAACAGAGCTCACTTTGCTTTGGATATGTTCCTTCTTTGTCTGTTGCACATCAGGCAAAACCTTCCTTCTCCCCCTATTTAATGGGATAAAGCTATTAGCAGTCAATCATTAACTCCTAGGGGCTCAATTCCGTAAAGGAAAAATTACCTCCATGGTTGCCTGCTGTGAGATCTCCTGATGGCTCTGCAGCTGAAGAGTCTGATCAAAATAGCTTATGTGGAATTAATATAAGGAATACACTGCTGTTATGTGGCACTTTCTTATGTTAAAATCTGAAAGTATTAATAAAGGAAACTTCACAACACCTGAGTGAAGCACGTAAACACTAGGAATGCTTCATGAAAGGATAACTGAGGTATATAGAGTTGAAAAGTGCTTCCAAAGGAAAACTGTAAATTGTTGCCAGACCTGGGATTAAAGTTACTCAGGAAGTCATTTTGTCTGTCTATGCAGTTTCTGACAAGGCACTGCAGTTTTGCAGTTTAAGGGTTTAACCATGCACAGTTCTCTCTCTCTCTTTTTTTTTATTCCTCCATGATGAATCCCAAGTTCTTACTTCTCTTTCCTAAGCCCCTTGCCTGCACATATCCACCTCAGGGTGGATTCAAAGTGCACCATCCATGATGAGCAGAGGAATGTCACTGAGCATGCTCAGCATAGAAGTCTACATACCATATATCCAGCGTTTCCTGATGAGTGTTACGGAAACAGAAAAATTTCGAGAAACACCGAGTGCTTTGTGTGCTGAAATGGATTGGAAATGATACAACTAAGTTTACTGTCACAGGATTTCTAATTCAGTCATTGCCCTTCTTTGTTCTCTACAGTGTGGTCTGTTACTGCTGGGAAGCCATTTTTATCTGCTAAACAAAATCAGGCCAGAAATGCATTTTTGCTGGTACTGACGACACGATCCTTTAAGAGATTTAAGAAATACTTGCAGAAGTCTTACTGCAGACAAGCCAGTATCAAATTAAAAGTACTTTTTTCAGTATTACTTATTTTGCTCACAAACCTCTGTATCAATTACACTGTCAAACACACTTTTTTTAAGCCTGATTTCTAACAAAAAAAAAAATGCAATCATGTCACCAGCCTGTCTGTCAGTCCTGACCCTAGTGATCTTGAACCTGCCAGGCAATTTCAACCACATCTCACAATGCCTTCGGGATAGAGGTCTCAAAAATCTTCCTCTTCTAGGAGTTTAATAAAAATCAGGAGTTGATAAAGGAGAGAAAATGACCATATTAGTCCTTTCTCTGAGGAAAAGTCATGGAGAAAGGAGGCTTTCTTCATTCAATTGGTAGTGACTTGCTGGGTACCTAGCATGTGTGTGAGGACTGCCTGGTCAGCACAGCTTGCCAGTCAGCACAAATATACATACTCCAGACTCATCACAGCAGAAAGCCAAAACATATAGAGAGGGAGGACAGGGAGAGGAGGGGATGTGTGGCAGAACTGCGGGAAGCAAAGGAGGAATGTGTGGCATTGCATTAGGGAGTGATTTTAGGAACATGAGATGGGTGGGTACGGACAGGGATTCAGAAGATGGAGGTGGGTGTGTGGAATAGCAATCATCTAGGGGAGAGGGGGAGGAAATGGAGCACTAGGTTTATGGGGGAGACCTGCAGATACTGTGGTCAGAGCTGTCATGGGCTGGCTTACTGAGTGGAGTAGATGTAGGTTAATTAGTCCTGCTGCTTCTGGAATTGTTTATTAAGTTACGTTCAGCTTCTGTACTAGAAAGGTTGGATGGTATATGCTTGAATAACATATTGTGTAGAACAGGCTTTACACAGGAGTGGGTTTGAAATACAAGAGGGGCATTAAAGGACCTTGTCTTTATTTTTTTTTTATTTTTTTATTTCTGTGGTGGGCAGAGAGGCAATGAGTCAGTTTAGCTGAAGGGAATGATTTAGTGATTGATCTAAGTGTCAGGTTTGAAATCACTGCTGTAGACTCCTTGAAACTACAAGGTCATCTCATCCCTTCATCATTCCAAGGAAGACAAATTAAGTGCCATGCAGTTACATCTGGTTCTTTGACTGAGGCCTTTAAAAATGAAGGCCTATTTGTTTTATATGTATTTGAAAGAATCTGAGGTACCTGCTCACATTTTCACATCCTGTAGTGTTATGTAGCAACCTGCACCACACAGATTTTTGTATTTACCTATAACCAGCTGATAAAACATATTACAGGTAGACAAAACATATATGGATACTAGATTTTTAAATCACTGACAAGTCACCCCTGCCCTGATACACACATGGGTTCTCTCTTTCTCTTGCTTCTTCTACAGTACTCTGAGTAACTGTATAGTGTTCAAGTCAAATGTCAAAATAAATTAACCTATGACAAGCTCTGTGCCACCAAGGCCATCATAGAGATTCAGCTGAAGCTAACGAGGAATTTTATCTGAAGTTCATCCAAACCCATGCATTTAGCTTGTCATGAACTGCCATGTTTAGAGAGAATATCTTGACTGAAGACACACAAACAGCATTTGTTCATCAGCTCTGCACTGATGCTATGTGTCAAGGTGAGCTGCACACTGGGCAGACATGGAGTCTAAATGTGTCTCTTATTACCAAAGGTTACATTGCCGCTGTCTATTCTTGCTTCTTGTCTGTACAGTACACAGGGTACAATGGGGTCCTTCTCTACAGTGTACTGCAGGTACTGTACCTGCATTATGGTACTAATAATAACCACTGGCCTCCAGAACTGTCAGTGCATCAACTTTCCACCCCAGCAGTATATTCACTGTTGTCAGACTCATTTTTAGAGAAAGAAGTCAGATTCAAACACTTTACAATGAAAACTAATAAAAAAGAATTAACCCAAAGTGGAAAAATTAATTTCATGCAACTTACTTTAAAATAAACTAAACAGAAGAGAGAGTAAAACAAGTAACAGCTACTTGTGTTTTCTGTAAGCTACTCTGACAGAAATCAAAGTAGGTCGGGGAAGAATGTTTCTCCAATACTGAGAATGTAGCTATAATAACTGTTACATTAGCCAACACAAATTGAAAAAGCCTCCAAATCTGTGACTTGTCTCCACATGTCAAAAGGAGCATCTGGTCCTGCAATTTGCTGAAAATGAAAAATACAGCTTAGCGTAGGGGGAGGCTTGTAAGTAAATTCTGAACAAAGGACACGGCTGAGTGTAGAAGGTGCCTGGTTTAAATTCAGTTTAATCTTTGCTCTTATGCCTTCTTTTTTAAATGTATCCCTGCAGATGGGGCAGGGGGAAAGAAAGTCTAAAAGAAAGGAACACCAGGAACTGTTGAAACTCATTTAAATTGCAATTGCAATGGGTAAGAACTTAGGCTGCTGACAGATACAGCATCTGAGGGGCACGTAGAGAGGAGTCTTAGCAAAAATGTGTTTTCAATCCCAGATAAAGTTTGACATTTTTTCCTTACATGACCTGTACTCTGTATGAAGTCATTGTTCCTGACAGAGATAGACTAATAACAACAGGTTGAGCAATGCACACAACAGTCAGGGAATGTGCAAATTCCCCACACACAGCCCCACAAGAAGCCTGCACTGATCCTGCTCTTCTAACCCAAAGGCTTACAGAGCTGGTCTGAGCTTCTCAGCTCTCTCTCTAAGGGGAGGGTAATAAATACTCTGTGGGAACACTCCCATTGAATAGCTAACATGTTTCAACACTCTTGAATAGCTAACGTGTTTCAAGGTATCGACAGTTTATACACACTTTGCTTATATCCTGAAACACATTAGAATTGTCTCTCTGGTTTCCATAACTCATCTTTACATCTCCTTTCCAGCTTTGTATCACTTTAAGACCACATGTTAATGTTGACCTATAATTTCTTTGCCAATATAGGACTCCCATGGTTAGTGGTTATTGTTTGCTCTCATCTTGTTTTTTCCTTCTACCTGCAAAACACTTTCTCATCTTCCTACTTCAGACCACTGAGCTAGTTCTCACATAAAACTTTCCCGTTTGCTTCAAACAGTGGCTGATTTACCACATCTGTCTTTCCTTTCCCTTTCCTTTAGCACTAGCTTGCAAATATCCTGCTTGCTTGCATTTTTTGCTATTTGAAATGTTAGATATCTTTCCTTGTTCTGGGCTCAAGGATTCTTCTGAGATGTTTCTCTATTTGTGCAAAGCTGAGCTTTGCCATACCCAGCTCTGCAGAAGCAGTTATTCTGTGAAGGAATAAGACATCTCTGTCCCTTACAAAGTTGATGGGATAAAATGTAAAAAGCAAGGGAAACATAATAACATCTTATATGGAATATGCGGGAGGAACACACCTTGCAAGTAAAAGGAGTATGGAGAGTCTCTGTCAAGAATTGAGACCATGTACAAAGGGCTAAAAAGTTAGATGCAGTTGGTTTCTTCAAGAAACACCTTCAGTTTTAAAAGCATGGACTCTTTTCATACTATTTTCTAGGAGAGGACAAAAAGGAAATATGTGGAAAGGTACATCCTTATTAATTTTCAAAAACATCTTAACATATAGCTACCTTAAAGCACACAGCTCCTTATCCCTGCATTTCCCAGCATATCCAAGCCCTTCTACTTTAATGTGTTTTTACTCAAATCTAATGTACAAAGAAAATGGATGTATGCATTTCTTTTTTGCTGTCCTCATCTGGCTAGCTATACCTTTTCACAGGCTCATAGAGGTCAAATGTTGAGACTTCAATGCTAAGCTGCAGCCTAGGTTGTGATATGTATTTTTTTCCCTGCAGCATGCGTAAGGGCTAATACTTAAATGCTTCCAGAGACCTGGAAGAGACTAGAAACCCTACAGTGATTTGCATGTATTGTTTCACTTAACTTTGCTCCCAGTATCCATGATCTTAAACATGCAACTAATTTTAAATAAAAGTGCTTCTATATCGTTTATCTACATTGTAATTCATACTGATTTCAAGCAGGAGACTAACCAAAAAAAGGGGAAGAAAAGGAGTACACATCAAATATTCAGCTGGTGTAAATAGCTATTGCTTTACTAAAGCTTTATGGAAGCTGATAAAGCCACGCTAATTTACTCCACATGAGGATCTAGACTAAAACCAGGCTAGTCTTCTCCAGTGGAATGGCACTGAAGTCCAGGTGCTTCTGGATGTGCTTTGATATGGATAGAAAACTACTTATGTGCAGTGAAGATATCAGGACTTGAGCAAAAAGCACAAGACAGTGCTTTTGAGTTTAGATATGAAACCACTTTGTGGCCTCATTTAGTTAGTTATTTCACTGATCCCTCCCTTCCTGTACATTCAACCTAATACTATAAAAAAATCAAATTTGTCTTATTGAAGGGCTGATGTCCTCCAAAAATACCTGAAAAGAAATATGATTTAAAAGGTCTCCCCTCCTCCTAAAAAAATAGTAAATGGAGCTTATTTTTTTAAATTATTTTTCAGTCAGGTCTACTGGTTGTTTTTATAGCATCCTGATGAAAAATAAATTTTATAACAACAGATGGTCATTAGCCTCTGTCAGTTTTAAGGAGAAAAGACAGCGCAATCTAACTACCAGTAGGTTAGTAAACATTTCTATACAGAGAAATAAGATAATGGAAACTAGAAAAATTCAATGGAGTGATGTTTTTTATGCATTTTAGATATGTATTGCTTTCTCTGCACATTGTCTTGAAACGGCACTAACAATTATTCTACATATAAGGCACTATAAGCCTTCTTACATGATCAATTTATTAAGATGTTGATATCATTTAGAAATAAGGGTATTTCTTCAGATATATTCACTTTCTAATACTGCCTGGACAAGGAGCCTCTCACCCAAACAAGTGACCACTGAATAAGCAGTGCCATCTCCCTAACAAGAAGTGCAACTAGCAGATTCTTCCAAAACACAACAGGATACCATATGTGCTCCACAAAGTGCTGTTCTGACTGGGGCCAACTGGTTAGAACCGTGGGAGTCCAGCTATCCAAAAAAAGAGACCTAAAATAAAGGATCACCCACCCTGCCAGGTCCTATGTTCATTGCAGCAATTAAGTACAGAATACATTCAGGTGAAATGTCTTTGTTGTCTTGAAGCCAATGTGAGTTTTGCCATTCCTTGAATAAGAACAATGTTTCACCTTGAAGTATACTTTAAGTTCAGTAGATATTGAAATATTTTGCTGGATCCTTGCCTTTTTAGGCAAATATGGATGCTGCTTTTTGGATTTATTTTTTTTTTTGGTTGATTTTCCAATAGATCTATTTCTGCAGCCTCAGTGCCATGATACTGCTTTTCTCATTTTCAGGAGAGAATTCACATTTATCTGGAAAGTAGCTAGCACGGAGGCTAATGAGAAACATCTGAGAAATGCTGCTTTTACTGCAGTAGTGCCAAAAAACCTGAAACAAAATAAACCAGCTCCTTTTTTGGGCATGGAGTGTTCTCCTTTATAGGAACTGTTTTGCATTTTATGTGTTGAACAGAGCCAGTAAAAAAAATCAGACCAGATAATTTCGAACTTTTCTATGTATCTCATTATTTGTCATTTGTGAAACATTAAGTTAACTGCTGGTTTATTTGAGATGATCTTGGCAAACCTATAAAATATAATTTAATTTATTCTAAGTAAGCAATCATTCAAAAATCAGCCCTATAAATGGCATAAGAGCTATGCCTAATCTATCCCTAATCAGTAATACAGTGTTTGAAATGTTTGAGTGATCAAGTCAGAAGCTAGAAACACAAAATTTTTGACTTATAAGACCAGTCAAAAAGAGAAAATTATAAATAACCCAGAGGTAGAAACAAGCTTTATGACCTGCTTAATAAATATAAATAATAAACATATACAGCCTAAGATATTTGTTAAAAGTGGAGAGAGCTAGTTTAATATAATATATTTGTAAGCAATAGTTCAAACAAAATGTAATAAATGCTGACAATGAACATTTTCTTCATTAACTCATTTGATAAATGGAGAGTGAGCTAGTAACAACTCTTTATATAAGGAAGTAAAAAGCAAACAAATTTCATATGAATAGTCACTGTAGCCACCACATTGCCAGAGCAACAGAATTAAACATCTAAAGCTACAGAAGTTAAAATAAGAAAAAAATACTATTTATCTTTGATATTTTAGCATGAGAGCCATCGAGATAAATATTCAATTTAGAAATTAGAGTTACAATAGAAAACAAGTTGTTTAAAAAGAACAAGGAAAAACATAGGGAAGCTACTAAACACTTCCTGATCACAGGAGCCTACGTGTTCCTGTCACCTCAGATCAATTTAATTCCACCAAAGAACATCATTAAGCTGTTGCCATATCATTATGTCACTTCAATTATCCTTTTAAAACTGAAGTTCCGCTAGAGCACATCCTAAAACAAAGTCCTTAGCCAAGAATGGCTTGGTCTTGCAGTTTTGGGTAGACCTATGCTTCTCTCCAGAAGACGGCCAGCCTTGCACAGCCTTGTCATATATTTGAAATGCTGTCAAGGGGGCTGAGAGACCACAGCGCAGCAGCAGTACCTTCCTTCTCTGCTCCCCAGCCCCAGGGAAGGTTTGTACACCATGGCTGGCCACCAGGAGGTCCCTCGGCTGGACAGGGAGTGAGCAGAACGAGGCAACCCCAGTCCCCCAGCACCAGTGTGCCTATGGCCCCAGCTCCCAGCAGAGATGACTCCTCCCTGGCTTCCTGCTTGTTCCCTAAGGTGGCCACTACAGAACTTGTGCTTTTCATTGTACCAACACTGGCTTGATCTTCTCTGGCAGATTTGTGACCTGATTTATTAATTAGTGAATCAGCAGATTCAATATTTTCAGTGGAAGCACTAAGTATTTAACGTAGAGGGATCTTTACTGATCTGTACTCAGCAACATTTTCAGATAGGTTTGCAGACATTTACTTCTGTTATTCCAATGAAAAATCTGTATTTTTATATCGTATTCTTTTACTTACACATCAAAACTGCTTCTAAGTCTGATGTCTAAGATTTTGAAATTAATTATAGTTTTGTTATAATTATTAAATTTTCATATTTATAAACCCCAGCTCCTGCCCTCCCCATGCTTTATCCCATACCACACATATATGAGACGAAAGGCTTCCTCCTGAGCATAACCTGAGGCCATTGATGCCTACATAGTTGACTGAAGTCAATCAGGGGGTGTGTGATTCCTATTTTTTTAGCAACTGTATTTCATTTATGTGGAAAACAACAAAGATTTTTATTTTATACCGTCTAGTCTCTGCTACCATTGATTTGTCAGTAGAATGGAAAGTGCTGTCAAACTCTGGCAGCTGGACTGCAGTGGTGATGAAAGGTTACCCTGCTTTTACTCTTTATTGCACCACCCGCTACCTTTCCAATGATGATTTGTCTGCACTATCGTTTTTACTAGCTAAGGTGCAAACCACAAGAACACTGTTCTCAGATCATAGCTAGAGTGGAGAAAAAAGTAATCCTTTTATTTCCATCAAGGAGTTTCCATATTCAAACTAGCTGAGAAGGCAAATCCTTCCAATTTAATTTCTACGGAATCTCCTGTCTGGCAATACAGCACCTAAAATATAAATGATGACCAGGGTTACAGTTAAATTAAACAAGCTAAGAACAGGAGACAAAAAAAAAGGTTAGAAGGAGAGAGAAAAAAAAAATCTATTCACCAAACTCTTATTAAGTTGTTCTGTGCATAAAGATTGGGACTATCCCTTAAAATTTGATCAATGTTTAAAAAAAAGCTGACATGCTCACTGGTAAAACATATGTTTATGTATATTTTTCATACAACAGTAGCAAGAGAATGAGTTGGGAAATCATTCATAGATATTCTAAGTAGTCCGTGTCCACAGGGATCAGTAATAGTCTCACTGCCTAGGAGCTTGAGCCAAAGTTTTTCTTTATTTCACTCTCCATCCCCTCCAAATCGGAGCTTCTTACTGAGCAATTGAGGAATGCAAAGACAGATTTTTTGATTGAATTTGTAGTCTAAAACTGCTTCCAACTCTGAAAAGGTCTGTATTTCTTACTATGTTTATGGGCTTTTAGGGAGGGGGCAGGAACACTGTGCTCAGTATGAGAAGGAGGAAAGATGGAAAAAAACATGCCACAAGCAGGTATTAACAAAACACTCTGCTCTGTTTCATATGCTTGAAACTATGGGTCTGTTGCCTGGGTATTTACTGATGCAGTGAAATATAGATAGAGACATGTGGGTTTAAGGTTTATGAGTCTAACACATAAAGGACTCAATCTTGTCAGGATGAACTCATAGGAATTTTTACTCAGAAGAGCAATCACAGAATCTAAGGGGTTGGAAGGGACCTCGAAAGATCATCTAGTCCACCCCCCCTGCCAGAGCAGGGTCATCTAGAGTACATCACACAGGAACGCATCCAGGCGGGTTTTGAATGTCTCCAGTGAAGGAGACTCCACAACCTCTCTGGGCAGCCTGTTCCAGTGCTCTGTCACTCGCACAGTGAAAAAGTTCTTCCTGATATTTACATGGAACCTCCTATGCTCCAGTTTAAAACCATTGCCCCTTGTCTTATCATTAGTCATTACTGACAAAAGCTTGGCTCCATCATCCTGACACTCACCCTTTACATATTTGTAAACATGGATGAGGTCACCCCTCAGCCTCCTTTTCTCCAAGCTAAAGAGACCCAGCTCCCTCAGCCTCTCCTCATAAGGGAGATGTTCCATTCCCTTAATCATCTTAGTGGCTCTGCGCTGGAATCCCAGTGAATGCAATGGACCTGCTCAGAGGAGTATAGCTACTACAACACCATTATTGTGATCAGACTCATGGAACAAGAAGACTTCCACATCAAACACCTGATTGGACACAGGCACATGTGCCAAGCAACAATTGATAGTGCTTAACAAAGACCATGTGTATTAATAAGCTTGAGCACAGGAAATGAGAGATTTCCCCCTGCTCTTCTAACGATGTCTAAGAGCAAGTTCTGTGTATAGAAATATTTCTTTAGGAAATAGCTGGCTGACTGGAATCCTTAAGAAAGAAGGGACAGATTTACATTACTTTTTGTTTGGATTAGAGACAGTCTTGGTTTCTGCTGCCTTCCCAGATTTCTTAAAATTGTTTTCTAGACATTCCCATGGTGCTAACATCAGGCCAATATCCAATAAATCTTTCCCAAACCACTTACATTCTAACACAATATCTTTCAGTTCAAAGGGCACAAACAAATGACGTTATTCTCTGAGTCGACACCCAAGACATACAGAAAAGCCTTCCTGCTTCTGACTAGCAGCAGATGCAGGTCTTACAATGAATTGAGACAAAAGTTTCCAAATACTAACAAGTTTTCGTGATGGGTTACTCATGTATATATTGAAGTTACAGAGTATAATCCATACAATTATTTTATAATGTAAATTCATGAGCAGTTCAGGTTTAGTAGTACAGAAAATTGTGTTTGTCACTATTTGTAGTTAATTATCAAACAGAAGCTGGAATATTTATTCTTGTAGAATTGTCTATTGTTATAAGGGAAACTTCAAGTGTAGGCCTAAGTTGTTACTGTTATTACTTTATTGCACTATCAACATAACTTGATTCTCTTGAGATGTGTCATTGCACTACCAGACATTACATATAATTATATGAGGAAAAAAAAGCAAGTTATTCCCAAAGGCTTGTTTATTAGATGACACATCAACTTTCACTAGTAAATAAGACAACTTATTTTGGTTAAGCAAGGCTGTGTACAATATTTATAACCCTACTATGTATGTAATTTTAGCATACCTGCTAATAAAGAGATCTTAAGGGAATCCAAAAGCCTGTGTAGCACATTCTCATAGGTAAGTGCCATCTATCTTGGAATACCATTATCTGTATTAAGCTGAAGTCTGATATTTCTTGTCTGCCTCTCATACCAGATTAATCAAGCTTTGTCTCTGTTTTTTTCGAAGAGGTCCAAGAATTACATATATGATCCTAACCTAAACCAAGAGTAATGTGGTTTGCTCTTCAAACTATTTTTATGGCTCTTTATACTTTACCTGTTTAATACTTTGCAAATAGCATGAGACAATACCATCTTATTACATGACTTTGTAGAACTTAAATTGTAAACTCAACTGCTCATTAAACATGTTTTATGCTATTTTGGGGAGTTAGAATAGATATAAAATGTATATAGCAAAAATGACAAAATGCAGTTTATTTTAAAATCTGTTTAACGCTAATAACTGTCACAAAGAAAAGCTAAATCAAATATGGTGATCTTTGATTTTCTGTTGCCAGTCTTTACAAAAACAAATGAAAAAAAAATTTCCAAATTTTCCCGTAGAAGACAGTGATAATCAAACAAAACTACATGGACCAGCACTCACATAACTGATTCCCAAAGTAGTTTTGAGGTGACTCCATTCAAGTATTTGGCCATGCCAGCTTCAGTCTGTATTGTTATGCAAAGTTCCTGGTAGCACCTAGCTTGTGTGATCTTGATGACAGCCCAAATAAATGGCTGCTCAAATGCATTAGTTATTAATCTGTTTTTAGTTCCCTTCATTAAAAGGAGTTTCTGGCCCTTTCTTGGCATCTTATCTTTTATGTTAGCTCCAGATCTGGGCAGGGAAGATATCCAGCTTTCTTTGTAAAATTGAATCTTCAGCGAAGAGCAAATCCGCATGCTCCTGGACAAATTACTATTTACTTATTTATTAGTTTCAAAAGAAAACAATATGGAATGGCTCATAGAAATAATTTTTGAAAAAGTGTTTTCTTAAGAAAAGAAATATTTTTGTACTAACTTACTTCTTTTAGCATGGAACCCTCCCTCCCCCAATTCCTGAAGAGTGGTAGTTTATGCCACTAACAGGGAGACCTACTCATTTTTAGGATGTTGTCACCAGATATGACCAGCTGTTGTTGAACTGTTCACCAACATGATTACCAGGTGGGTCCTAGAGAAATTTCTTCAGAAAGATTTATGGAATATGTTTCAAGCATTTGGGAGGTATTCCTGGAAGAGAGTAACGCTAGAGTGAGCAAAGCCCTAGTCTTTCTGGGTACCATCTTGTAGCCTATCCTCATATTTCTACAAGATTTTAAAATCATAAAAATGATACAACAGATAACATGATCAAAAAAGATAACATGTTTAGCTCAAAAATGTAGACACTGTCAATTGAAGGTTTAAAAATAATAATAAAAAAAGTTTAAGGAGGCTCAGATAGTTTTATGTGGACTGTTTTTTTTTTGGATGCACAGGACATATCTCTGGGTTTATCTTTTGCATCATCCTGGTCTATAACTGAGCAAGCAACTGCAGGTCTAAGTTTGATTACACAGCCCTGTCATCAGCCTGGACCGTAGTAGCTGGTGCAGAGAGCATACAGGCCAATTGGCCAGAAGTGATGCAAAAAGAACCACCAAAGTTCACTTAGCGCAGATATGACCCATGTTTTTCAAATTTCTTAGGTGTCAGATGAGTGTATGTACATATACACACACTAGGGACACACTCAAGATAATGAGACAGCAGCAGCCCAGGAGCTGGGTCTCTCTATGTCATTTCATTTCTCTTACTCCAGCTCTGGAGACCTGAGCTGTTCCTCAAACTCATCACTGACTGGGCAGTTAGTCTGGGCAGACAGATTCCCCTTTTGGATGTAACACCCAGAGGCAGCAGGAGGGAGAGGTGTGCATTCTTCCATGCACACACTCCACTCTCCTCTGTGATAGTCAGTGCCCCTCAGAGCTCTGCAGAGGCTGCTGACCATTCTAAAACCCTTCATCTCTTAGTCATTTTACTGTAACACTGACCAAATAATCTTGAATATGATGGCAGTTTATGAATTAGCTCAAAGTCTCATCTAAAGTATGGATCTGCATTTAATGAAGGAAACTTTTAGGAGCTTATTGGTTTCTAAATGAGAAAATACAATGTATGCCAAAAAATTCAACAGGTTGAAATCAATTTCTGCTTTTGCAGTGTAAAA
The DNA here is from genome assembly GCA_013398125.1 of Aegotheles bennettii. Lineage (NCBI taxonomy): Eukaryota > Metazoa > Chordata > Aves > Caprimulgiformes > Aegothelidae > Aegotheles > Aegotheles bennettii. The sequence continues at coordinate 105,954 of VZRW01012879.1, read as the reverse complement.
GGAAAAAAGCCATCCTCAGATCACCCCTTACATGGGCAATAGAGCTCACACAAAACCTGGGGAAGACAAATACTGAGGCAGCATGAAAGCAGAAAGGAAGGGCCTCAGGATACTAAGTGCCAGGGAGAGAATGATTTTCAAGTTTAGATTTCAAGAAATCATCCACTCTTTTTTGGATGGATGATACTGTCCACCCCGAACAGTCAAAAACCAGGACATTTACTAGAAAAACAGGTAATTGCATATAAAACCAGATAAACTAATGAGAAACAGTGAATATGTGCTCTACCATGTTTGACATGCAAACACTGGGATAAAATAACTTAAAACTCTAGGCAATGGCTTAGTTTCATACCACCAGGTGTTTCACTGTAGCAAAAAGGCAGAGTAAAGGGCTGGCAGACTAGATTGAAATCTAACCCTATGAATGCCCTAGCATAAGGCAACTTTGGTGCTGGCCTTTGGGATCTGCTTCCTGCAGTCTACACCCTTTTCCAACGAAGCAGCTAACTGAGTAGAGAGACAATTTTTGCTCCTTTAACACTTCTGAAACAGCATGGAGGACCACAGAGTTGAGTGGACAACATTTTAGTTGATGCTTCACCCTGTGCCAAAATTTCTCCTGAAACGCCAGCCAGTCAGGCTGCCTCCAGGTGCCAGCAGTGGCATGGACAGAGCAACCCCTACACCTTGTTACAGCGGCGTGATGCATTTTCATGTCTTTCTCCAGGTATAGCTGCAACAGGAGAAAAGGAAGCAGAACATACACCTACACATGTGCCACTGCCAAGCCCAGCAGCTCAGTCAGCATTTCCAGCTGAGGCCTTTGACTTCCTGTTGAACAGTCAAACATGGGCACTAAATTCCTTCTGCTGAAAGTAGAGGGAAGTTATCAGAAAGAGAGGCAGACTGAGGTCAATATGGTTTAAACTTCATTGGCAATATCTCTCAATGTTTATTGCCAGAAGTAAAGCTAGTCAGATGGTAACAAGTTGTAGTGGTACCTAAAATTCACATCTAGTGTCTTATTTGTACAGTGACTTCGTTAACTAAAAACACAGCCCTACTTCTAGTACCATGCAATGCTTGGAATTAAACCAGGAATGTCTCTGATAACTTTTTACAGTGAGGAAAATTTACATCATTATAAGTAGTTCAATAAAGGAATATTAAAAAAATAAAATTGAAAACGTGTTTTGCTGTTAGAAAAATTACATCCTGATATCATCTAGCATTCTCATAGCAAACTAACAGCCAGACATCCTTACATCAACCTTAAACTTCTCATATACTTTCATACAAATTATAGAATCAACATCAATGGTTTTTAAGAATAACAAACACAATAGTTCCTAGGATTATATGTAGAAGATATAATCAATATCCTGTAAATTTATACTTCTTTAATGCTTAATAATATTATATCATGTATAGCAAGTACTGTTTCTTCTCCAAAGTCTCTATCTCCTATCAGAAGCAAGATAACAGAGTAGTTTTGAACACAGTTTTATTCACTGCAGGATGAACTAATCTTGTTTAAATATGAATCCTTTCAGTTTATTATGGTTCTAAAATAATTAATTAGAATTCATAGCCAAAAAAAGGATATTTTCAGTCATGTTTCAGACTAAGGTGGTCTATTGTTTTAAAGTGAGATTGGAAGAGAGCTTGACATTGCTTTTTTTGCAAGTAACTTTAAAAAGTAACAACCAGCATCCTAGACACTTGCCTGCAAACAACTTTACCTGTACAGCTGAAAGGAAAGTATTATTTGTTCTAACTGCTGCTTGCAGATGTTTTCTTTGTCATTTCACAGCTTGGTCATAAGGCAAACCTTTTCAATTTTTTTTTTTTTTATTTTTACAGCTGTTTAATAAGGACAGTCTCAACTCTGATGTTTATTTGTGATGCTTGTTTACACAGAATGCTTTTAGGTTTACAAAGGCAAAGTTTTGCTGGTTGGAGGGGCCAGGTAGAGTGTTTGTGCAGCTGGGCGCCAAGCAACTCTCCCAAACACTGCTGGAGACCACTGGAATCAAGTGTGAGGATCAGAAATGGTGCTCTCCTTGGGAGTATTTGCATTGCAACACAAGCTCAGATGTTTGCTCAATTTTTTTTTATGTCAGGCAGAATCATAATTCTACTTTGAAAAGATAAAAACTGTGAAGCAGCAATTAACTCTCTTCAATAAGCACATTTTAAGCACAAGAAAATTAGCAGTTTTATTGCTGAGTATGGTTGGGAAAACCACAATGGTTTATGAATAAAATTTTGGTGTACGGTTGATCCCATGCAGCCAAAATTCCAAAGAATATCTAATAACATAGGAGGACCAACTAGACACATGTATTTGGAGACAGAGGTACATAATGCAAATGGCTACACACTTTTCACACTGCTGATACAGAAAAACAGCTAGTATTTAAAATGAACATCACAGAGTACCTATACTACACATGGTATATATATAACAGGGTTCTGCAGTTTCATTCAAGTTGCATGTTGTCTGGGATGAACGTTACCTCTTAGAAGTGGGATTGTTACAAGAGCTTCATTGTCACAGATTCTGCAATGTCTGATTTCTCCTAAGCATTTCTCATGCTCTGTGTTAGATCATTGATTGAGAAAGAAAAGCAGCAAGTTAACACAGGCCAGGAGAGTTGCTAGGATGATGCTGTGGGAGGACAGCCATAGTTTTTTGTTTTTGGCAGTTGTTACTTGCTCAGTCTTGTGAAGATGATCTTGGGTTGTTGGTTTGTTTTAAAGGCAAAAATATGCCACCTAAGTGTCACTTAACCAGAGATTCAAAAAGAACAATGATATATGTTCACACAAGTGCCTTAAAATAACCTATAATATAAAAATGAAATTCTCTTTATTTGTTCCCTCCTTTGAACCCATTAGAAGACATTCACTCCCAGAATTACTTAGGAGGGTGGAGAGGTAGTGTTAAATAGAAATTGCTGAGATTTTTAAATATGCATTCAGGAGCTGGAAATCTAAAAGATTATCTCTTACCCTGGTTGAAGGTTGGAAATCAGTCAAACAACGGGTTTATTTGTAATAACAGGGAAGAAAAATAAATGGAAATAATATTTCCTTTTGTACCTTAGAATAACCAAGAAGTATCAAGACAATACAACGCACATTATAAGGTCTCTTACTTTTAACTTTTATATGATTTTGCATTTCATTGTACTTTACATTTTGTACTGCATCTGTAGTACTTCTAGTCATCCCTCTCTGAAATCTGAATTGTCATAATCACACTGCAATTCTGTGTGAAGTGCAAGATTGCCATTCTTCATATGGTGAACTGACTTAGAACAGTCTTAGTGTTACATGAAATATACTCTATAGAACATGTCTGTGTGATTGTGCACACCCCCACACGGCAACAAAACAGCAGAAAGACCCTGTAGTTAAGTAATATGTCAGTCACACTCCTCAACTTGAATAACCTAGATGGTGAGTGCTATTTTGCCTAAATTTCTATTTTCTTTTACCTGAATCACTCACTATGAGCATTTTTCCCTTTTATCTTATAGTCACCTTTTGTGCTTTCGTCCAGATATAACTTCAAATAATGGTCTCCACCAGGGATTTTTTCCTTTCTCCTTTTTGGTGTAGAGAAAGAGATTAAACAAGAAAGAAGGGTTCTTGGGCATATCAATGGAGCTGAGGTTAGTGGCTTTTAAAAACAAAACCCCCTGTAGTACTGATACTAGTGGATAATGGTAATTTACCAATTTGTTTCCATTCCCATAGTAACTATTCTAAGTACCATGGTAACAAACACAAACAAACAAATATCTTTCCTTCTGGTTCCAAAATTTTCACATTTAATGCTGTCTTAATAAACCACTAGAGTAGCGGTTCCCCAGTTATTGTTCACAAAGACACTACAGTAAATAGATTCTCAGTGTGCCTACAAGAATACGCAAGCAGTTGCAGTGCTGAATAAATAATATATGATTTTACATACATAATTGATTTTATTTAGCAATATAGGTACATGGAACAGTAAGTAGCAGATGTCAATGAAACAGCATTTTAAGTAAGACAGGTTTGGTGAACTTACTGGCATGGCTTAGTTTGTTTGACAGTCTGAAAAACTAAAGGTATTTTCCACATTCATAATACTTGTCAGAAGCATATTATGTGATTAACTTAAGATTGTAAGGAAAACACATGCCTTTAAAAATTATTACTCTAGTGGAAATTAATCTCAGAGCTCATGTAGGCACTTGAGTCTTTTCTTCTTGATCTGCTTCACAATGTTATATAATTTATTATTTACCCACTGTTCAGTTTTTGTTTGGTAGTTTGATCAAATATATCCTGCTTCTATCTGCCAACTGAGCTATCCAGTATATGAGTCATAAAGGCTTTGCAATCAGATAGCCTCAGAACCCCTGCCTCAGAAGCCTGCCTTCACCTTACAGTGACCAAGCGAGGACTGTCCACCCTGCTGTCACCAAGCCTCAGGCTCTTAGCAGCCAAACTGTCTCCAAGCAGTGCTTCACCTGGGAGTGCTGCACTTCCCTTCTCAAAAGACTTGAATCAGCACTGCCAATTTTAGGTAGTTGTCAGCATATTATAGATGCAGCTCATCTCACATGCATGTTTTGCACAGGATTCGAACCTGACAATTTGCTTTTTAAATAAAGAGGAAGACACTAAAATAGCGATTCTTTAGAAAAGCAGTTTGAATGCAATAGTTCCATCTCACACTTATCTTTCCCCTAGAAATCCAGTGAGTCTGTGTCCAAAAAGGCAGGGATACACCCTGTTTTATGAGGCTCTTGGAATATCTCCACCACAAAATGCTAAAATTGTCCTCCAGAGCTGGGAGGCTCTTTTGTCACGTTCCAGTCTGCCATTACACAGGCTTGCTCAGCATCTCAAAGCAAGCACAGTTCTTAGTGCACAACCTTGTTGATAGGTGACATCTTCCCATACAAATCCATTTTCCAAAGTAAGATTTTGCCTGTTCTTTAACTTGATTTGACCTCAGGAGTAGCCATCAACTCAGTGCCATGAGTTTTCTGACTCTAGCCTTTAGTGTGCCATCACAGAGATAAAACCAGAGAACGAAGAGCTGAATATTCATAGTGGAGCGTGGGATCTGATTAAAACACATGCAGAGACCTCATAAACTGAGACATATTTACACCCACTGAGGAAAATAGTTCCTAACCTGCACAAAGGAAAAGGGCAAAAAAGACTAGCTAAACTATATAAACGCAGGCTCATGCCTGCAATGTTTCCAACAGGATAGCTGAAGTTACACAAACACATCAGCTGTCAACCCTAGGCTTGTTTGGGTTGGAGGTCTAATACCAAAGCTGTTCTCAACTCTAGTCAGCTGCTCCTTAGCTTTGGGCATGACCACAGCTTTGCATGACCTCATTTCAGCTGGAAAACTCTCAGAGTTCTAGATAGTCTTGAAATGACAGATTTTCTACTTTAAATTTGTATATTTTTTGCAATGTCTGGTCCACCAAATGTCAGCAGGGCTACCCAGGAGATCTGAACTTGTTTCCCGTCTTGCTTGAGCTAAGCAACTCCAAAGCTGTTGGAGTTACAATGGAAAATAAACTTTCAGTTAGGCAAATTACTATTTTTGCATAATGTTAGCAAAACACTATTTACTGACAGTCAGTAGTCAGTGGTGCTCACAAACACAAGAAGGGGCAACAGGCACAAACTGGAGCACGTGAATTTCCATCTGAATTAAAAACAAAAAAGCGAAACCACATTTTTACTCTGAGGATGGAACAAGGTGTCCAGACAAGTTGTAGAGCCTCCATCCTTAAAGATACTCAAAACCTGACTGAACAAAGTCATGGACCACCTGCTCTAGGTGATCCTGTTGAACAAGGGGGTTGGACCAATGATCTCAAAAGGTCCCCGCCAACCTCAACCATTCTGTGATCCCTGCTCCTATGCTAGATACTGTACTAAGGTAAACCAGGGAATGAGTGGTCAAATCCTCAGAGAGACTTTATCTCTTTAATCTACTGTGGTCAAAAGCCAGCTAAAATCCCCGCTCTTGGATGAGTCACAGGGTAGCACTTCTCAATCCCATTCTCGATTTGTTGATAGAGAAGCCAAAATCTACTGAGACTTCCAAGACAGATATTTGCATTGAAGAGCATATGAGTGTTTCAAGACAACTATTTTTCTTTCAAAAAGTTCTTAGCTTCCTCCCCAAAAGACAGGTATTGTCACCTCTAGACAACTTCTCTTTGCAAATTTTTTTCAGGCTGAGAACCAGAAATTATGTCTGGAATGTCAAAATTTCTCAACAGTGGATTCCATCCCACAGGGATACAACTGGAGGTTCTATTTGTTTTTCTTTGAAGCTTGAAGCTCAGTTAGTTTAGGAATACGACTTGGATTATATTTGGGAAACTTTCCTTTAGTTTGCCAGCTTTTGCTTTTATTACCATTTGTCTTTGCTCTTTGTCAGCCAGCACCTCAAGGAAGTTTCAACATCCAAACATAAAATAAAATTTAGCTTTCTCTCAAATCCAAGTTAATAGGTGCAAAGATGAGATTCTAGAAATACAAACAGCTAGCTGATATTCAATCCATATACAAATTTGAATAATTCATAACTCTTTTTTCCTTTAATTTTGAAATTAAAAAAATATTTAAGTGCCGTAGATAACGTCTTCAGATATTTAGTAGAAAAATGCATGTGTTTAAGTTGTCTCAAGCAGTCTTGTGTTACTGGATTCTAGACTACATATACACGCTCAAGAGAGTGCTTGGAGGAGCACAAAGACAGGAACTAAGGTATTTATTTAACAAAATGCTTTAAAATACATCAGAAAATTTGACAGATGTGCATAAATTTGTTCACCAATTCTATCTTTCAGGCTTGTAAAGAACAGAAATCTTGTTATGAGGGTTTTTAGGTGTTCATATCTGCAGCTCCTTTTATGGAGCGGGACACTGCAAAGAATTAGAAGTATTTGATTTCATTTTGTAAATTAGAAGCAATCTACATTTTACACAAGTTAGCCATAAAGAATTAATTTTTATTAGACTCTAACTTCCTGTAACATCAGTTAAGTGCAGTATATTCTGGTTAATTCACTGGCAGTAAGTTGCTTCTAAATCTATGAAACCAAAACCCTAATCTAAGTGCAACAGCTACTGTTTAATATGCAAATCTCTGACCAAATTCACATTGTTCTGAGCCAGCAAGAAATGGAAGGTCCAGTTCTGCTCAAGTTGCAAGCACATGATGGAGAGAAAACAGACACACAGTTCTAAAGACTAATAGCTTGAAAACTGTACTATCAATAATCCTGTAACTCCCAGACAATACCTCAGATTCTCTTACTTTTCTTAACAGCTGGGTGAACATATTAGAGACAGCTTGCAGCTATGTAGCCTAATATTTACTATTTCTGGACTATCTTTTTCTATTTGTAGATCTATTAGTCATTAATATTCTGACCTAAACTGTGTGATATCAGAAAAATGATTAACCATTCTCAGAAATAACAAAGGTGAAACTGAGATGAAACTCATAAATTGTACTTAATTAAAACTCAGCCATTAAAGAATTAAGGTATTTTGAACAAAGAGAACCTGAGAGTGAGTAAACTGTGAAATGCTAGGAATAGAAAATTTGAAACCAATATTGTACTTGTCTTATAGATGTACAGGAAAATTATGACATTTCTCTCAGTCACCACAATCATAATTCCTAGAACAGAAATTCGCTCCAAACAGGAAATTTTAATGATGATATTTTGAGGTATACTCTTTTGCTCTTAAAATTCATAGCTTTAATGTTTTTTTTTTCAGTCTCCTAGTTACTAAAGTTCAGCTAACGGGGATAGCCTTTCCTGTGTAGCGTTATTGTCATTAGCCATGGATTTCTATCCATTACCAGGAAATATGAACCCTAGGAGAACTAAACCTGGACACTAGAGGAAGAGGGGAGGACCTGCATTCTGGCAGAAGGAGCTGCCTCCTGTCCTGTATCACTGGGGTTCTGCTTTCACACTAGGGTCTCACTTATTGCATAGTGTCTTTCTGTTGCTAGAGCAGGAATGAATAACACTGACAGTAAACATTCATTCATTCATTATTCATCCATTCATCTGTCCCTTATGGCATTATTATAATACAAGCTTTGTTTGAAAGGTTTTGGTGAGGGTTTTCTGACACCAAGATACGATGCATTGTCTTGAGTAGTGCTTTTATTTTATGTACAAATACTACCATGATAAGCTTTGTCTTTGCACCTACTGTATTACTGAACACTGAAAGAATAGTACTTTCTCTTACTCAAAATTGGATGTAAAAAAAGAACCTTCTTAGTGGGAACAGGGTGCAATAAAGCTTGTTTCTGCTGATGAAGTACAAGGTATTACAGTGTGACCCTTCATAGAAACACATTTCCACAGCAAATACACAAACTATTCACAATGGCAGTGATAAAGCCTTTGACGATCTTGTCTCCTGCCTTCCCACTTAGACCAGCAGCCAAGAGAAGAGCTGAGGCTTCTAGATATTGTGATAGTCTGGAAAAAATTGACCATAGGAGGCAGAGGTCCACTTTAATAAACTGAGTCAGAGGCTGGGCTGGAAATTTTTGTCCTTGTCAGGTCTGTACTTCTTAATAGTTGGGGGATTTGGGTTATACTGGTAAGTATTTATTCTTGTTATTACTGCATTCATTTTAATTGGTGCTGCTGGAGAGGGTGAGAAAGCATCAGCTATGTGAGGACTAGTTTCATTGCAGGAGGCATAATGACAGGCACAGACTGAGAGCAAGCTCTGCCTCAAAGATCTAGCCAGACAGGTCTGGGAATGAGAGTGCTGAAGCACAGAGAAAGATAGTAACTTGCCTAAGGTGAACAAAACAGAGCCTCACAAACAGTGAATAAGAAAATGGATAATGTAAGCTCTGATAGCAGCTCTCTCTGCTGCTCATCCAGCAACCACAAGTCTACATTTACATGTCTGTTACTTGAATGAAGGCAAAGGAAAAAGTAATTTTCATAATTATGAAGCAAACTCTCCCACTCAGCTAGCTGCCTCCTCTCATCCTGGCACAGTACTTCACTTACTACATTAATAAATAAAAAAATGGAACAGTAGATGTAGATGAACTTATTTATATATATATTGGAAACTTTCAACTTTACTTTTTTTTCTGTTTTACGTTGCTGCAACAACCCACATCCCTGCCGGGCTTTGATTGCAGCTTTAGCTAATAACATTAGTCGAGACATTTTGTCATACAGTGAATCAGATCCTCAACTGATTTAAATGAATGCAGCTGCACTGATGTTAGTGGAGGTTTACTTGTTCTTACACATTATTCATTATCTCCCCAAAAATGAAAATGCAACCTGCCATACCCTAATACAGTTTTTAAAGCAAAGGGATATGCCTTTAGTAGATCTTTCCAATTTATTTCCTAGGACACATTAAGAACTCCATTTGCACTCTAGAAAGCACAAAAAAAGGGTGCCAGCTAACAAAGAAGAAATGAACTGTGCCTCCAGTACATTCTCCAAATATATCTTCCCATAGAAATAAAACTTTAAGACTATTGCCACATCCAAATCTATTACATATATCCAAGAAACCAACAAGCATGGAAGACTACAAGATAACTATTATTATATACAGGATAAGAGAAACCAGAACAGAGAAGATTGCCTCGTATTTATCATCAAGACTAGAATTCATTGTGGATTGTCACACAGGAACAACCATAAAAATACTATTTTTCTTTGTGTTATACCAGTTCTGTTTGGTCTGGAAACGGTCATAAGTTCTGGCATTTTGAAAGATTTACAAAGCTAATGAATAAATCCAGCTAGAAGCAAACTAGCTTTGAAAGGCTCCAGTGTTCTTCAGCTATTGGTGTTTAGGGCACTGGATTTGCTTTTCCAAATACTGTGGCATGAGATAAAAGCAGATGACTTTCCTCAACCAGCTATGGATTTTCTTAGCCTTTTTGCACAGATGACTGTACAAATTCTTTAGCTATCAGCACCTAAACATTCAAATTTTTTCTGGCAACATTAACTCAGGTTAAATTTCAGCTGTCGCTCTGCCTTGTCTCTGATGCCTAAGACATGCATCTTTATAGACCCACTCATTTTCCATAGACTTAAACCTTCTGGAAAAACAAAAGTAGCCTATCCGAGGTTCATATCTGCTTTGGCATGTAGCTTAAACTTCATATGTCAGATATTTAATGACTTGTTTTCCACAGCATTGCTGGCACCACTTTGCTGCTGCCGCCTATGTGTTTGTGCAGAGGTTCCTTAGAAACACACAGCTGCTTTGTAGCTGACAAAGTTGCAGGAGGTGGCACGTGAATCTTGCAGAAGGAACGCAGCTCCCACCCCACATTCAGCCCAAGCCCGGCCTGGGTCTGCCCTTGGCACCAACACAGGCTCAGGGTGTGTTCTCCCACTGGGAGCACAGAAACAGCTCAGAGAGATGCTGCTGCACAAACACTACAGTTTGCTCCCATGTGTTACCACTGGTAGCCATTTCATGGAGAAAGCTCTTGGCCCTTGCCTTCAGCAGGAGGAAGAGCAGTCGTCTCAGCAGCCCAAGCTGCTCACCTGGCATGGGCTGTGAGAGCCCTGGGAGCAGGTGCCTTCCTTCAGTCACAGGGGCCTTATAACTTGGGAGAGAGAGGATGCTGCATCTGCTGCTCCAGTTACTGCTTCATTAGCACAAAGAATTGTCTAATGTTTGGGAATGAATCTCTCTGCCTGTGCTAGCTCTGGCACTTTCTAGATAAAATTAATAAATTGAAAATTATTCAGGTGACTAATATGATTTTTTTTTGCCTTTCCTTTCAATCTTGTCGACCCTAGTGTTTACAGCCCTTCTTTGGCACAGCAACTAAATTAACAACAACCCATAATAGTCATCTATAACTTTTTCCTTTCTCAAGGGAAAGCATTAAAACCAATCCTTGCTACTATATATAAGCTGAGAAAATGTTTTCCTCTATTCTTTGATCTGATGTTCTTACACTCTTATCCCCCACTAAGACTGTATTTATGAGACCACTACTTTTTAATGGTGATTTTGCTGATTTTTCCATCATAAATGCAGATGATTTTAAACAGTGTAGTGTTCAGTTGCCTGATTGTGAAACTTGTGTTAATAGGATTATTCATGCAAACACACTCCGTATTATGCAACAATTGCATAATCACTGCCTGAATATTGCCTTAGGTTCCAGCTCCAGATTTTCCAAATCTCATCCTCCCACCCTGTTACAAATTTTCATGCTGCATGCAGCTATGACAAAAATTCCCTCCAATAAGTACTGAAGACAAAGCATTGGAATTTCCCCCCTCCCTGTAAGTGTTCCAGGACAGGCTGGAAGGGACTTTGAGCAACCTGGTCTGGTGGGAGGTGTCCCTGCTCATGGCAGGGGGTTTGGAAGTAGATGATCTCTCAGCTCCCTTTCAACTCTAACCATTCTATGGTTCTATAAATTTGGATTCTCCCAGCTTACTAGTGTACTTCTTAACACTAGAGCTCTAGAGACCACTTGATGGGACTTAGGGGGTTCTCTCATTTGATTGCATGGTTGGTTTTGTTTGGTTTTTTGTTGTTTGCTGAAAGGAACAGAAATGGCAAAGACAAAACAGTTTTTCCCAGTTTATTCCTGCAAATGAAACAGTTGTGTTTTATAGCAAACACAAATGGAAGTGCAGCTGTTGAAAACTGATTTCTTGTCTTGGCCATTCTGAAATGGAAGGAGAGCAAGGTGATCATTGCTGCCTTTTCTTTGCCTCGCACTCTCAGACTTTCCTTTTAGCCACTGCTCTACTAATTTTACTACTCTTCTTCTAATAATGACATTGTTTCTGTGTGGTCAAAAGGTGAATAAAAACATTCAGCGTTTGGAAGGCACATTGCTCTGTAGGGACCAAGACTCATCATCCATACTAGAAACAGTAGTAAAATTAGAGACCATCTGGCCTGTTTACCTGCTCATTGAGTAGCAAGAGTCCCCAGGCCAGCTGGAACTGTGTTTGCCAGCATTTTGGAACTCCCCAAAGCTGAAATTAATGACCAGATGTTAGAGGAAGCTCAGCATCGCCACCTCCACTTTACACACCCTACACCTTTTTGTCACAGTTTCAGTTGCCTTTGGGTGGATGAAGCATGGAAAAACTGGCCTTAGGTACTCTTTGAGCCCCATTTCAAGTCTTCTTAGAATAATCTGATTTTACCCAGTGGTAGGGAAGGGATGGAGTGTGTCCACGAAACATTGTTTGTGACAGTAAATCCAGTCTGAATCTCATAAATATGCTTGCTAGTTTGAGAGGTGCATGTTTGAAAAGATGATCAAAATTCAAATGCTGTATGCTCTCAGGCTCTATCTATACTAACTGTACTAACTATTTTCAGTGTTTCTGTACAGTATCAGTAGCAACTGTCTTAAGTTTAGGCTCTGCTGTTTATACGTCTGTCTGGCTTTTATTTTTCTGTCATCTAGATTATAGAGCTAGGAAAATAGAGAACGTCAGTGAATGCAATCACTATATGCTGGCTCAGTGACACAGATTCCTTCGAGAGACAATACTATCAAATATATTATAGCACTTTGGGAATGCATTTGGCATGAAGCACAAGTTGTTAACTTGAACTTGAAACAGGGCTTGAATGTATGTGATGCTGGAACCAAACCCCTCAGATCCTCTGGCCTTTAGGAAACAGGAGGGTAATTGTTGCCTGTTACATCAGAAGGCTGCAACTACCACACGTACAGTTATGGACAATCTTTATGGCACGGACAGAACTGGAAGGTATATGGTATTGCCTTTCCCCAGTCAGCCTCTTCTGCCACCTGACATACAGGAAAAGTCTGGGGAAGCCTAGACTATTAATAGATACTGCAGACAAACAGGGACTACGTTACAGATGTTGTCTGTAATATTTTCTGAACAAACTGTAGACTCCAAATATCCAGTAATGTTAATTTGACTTATTTGCAGAATTTTTTCCCCTTATATCCTTGTTAGAGTCAAGATAAGACACCCACTTCTCACCCACAGAACCAGTTATTTCATCCTAGTAGGTAGGCTACTGGATTGGTCAGGCACAGTTTGCCCTTGGTAAATCTACTCTGGCTGTTTCAAATCATCATCTTGACCTAGATGGAACTGAAGATGGAAAACACCAAGTGGTACACTGGTAACAGATTACAGCCCACACAGATTTCTGAAGATTATGCATAATTATTACAGCGACAAAGGTAAAGATAACAAACACAAGATAGGAAATTACAAGTGTAACACTCCTAGAGTCCATAAATTTCCCCCAACACACTCAAATCCAAGGAAATTGTCAGCAAGCATGCCTTTTTTTAACATGTAGAATAATACAGATAATATATTTCCTATAGCAACCACTGTTTGTTAGGGTAATGCATTCCCAATCTCAGAAATTCCATCCTAATACAAACCAGACCATATCAGTAAAAGCCAATAGAAACCCCGCCTTCTCTCCATTTCAATTACTTCCAAATGTGCACAATTTATCTGAAGGTACACGGGGCATCTCTGCATCTCACCATTTGGCAGTGCTTATGCAAGAAAAATATAAAATGCTGGAAGTTACATAATTTTAACAGGGAGACTGCATTAGTAACTCCAAACCAGCTTGCCTCTGTTTAAGTCTTTACTTTATTCCTTTCTCAATGCTTACAGCTTCCTTTGCTCAGGCACACTTCTTGTTATATTAAGAGTGAGAGATTTCAGAAGTGGGCCAGTACCCCATCCTGGGGTGTATTAGAAGGTGTGTTGTTAATAGGTCGAGAGATGTTCTCCTCCCTCTCTATTCTGCCTTCATGAGGCCACATCTAGAGTACTGTGTCCAGTTCTGGGCCCCTCAGTTCAAGAACAGGGAACTTCTTCCAGTGCAGAGCCACAAAGATGATTAAGGGAGTGGAACATCTCCCTTTTGAGGAGACACTGAGGGAGCTGGGTCTCTTTAGCTTGAAGAAGAGGAGACTGAGGGGTGACCTCAATGTTTATAAGTGTGTAATGGGTGAGCATGAAGAGGGTGGAGACAGGCTCTTCTCAGTGATGTCCAGTGATAGGACAAGGGGAAATGGGTGCAAGCTGGAACATAGGAGGTTTCAGGTGAACATAAGGAAGAACTTTTTCACTGTAAGAGTGACAGAGCACTGGAACAGGCTGCCCAGAGAGGTTGTGGAGTCTCCTTCTCTGGAGACATTCTAAACCCGCCTGGATGCGTTCCTATGTGACCTGCTCTAGGTTGTCCTGCTCTGGCACGGGGGTTGGACTAGATGATCTTTCGAGGTCCCTTCTAACTCCTAACATCCTGTGATTCTGTGATGTGGAAGACAAGTCTATAACAGGGTAGGTGAATGGCTTTTCCCCACCTTCTGACCCCCCTACACCAGAAGAAAAGTATGTTGTTCCTTATAAAGACATGTGGGGTTAGTGCTCTGCATGTTAAGAAGCTCCTAAAGGTATTTTGCTCTCTTACTGGTTTTGCATAACCTGGAACTATTCCTGTCTCTACTTGCTCAAAGGGGCTCTGTTCTAAAGAGACTTCAGTTCTGAAAAAAAAAAAAGCAACAAACCATGCTGAGCTGGAAAAGTAAAGGAGGACAGGAAAAATTAGATAGAAAAAAATCATGGTTATAGTTAAGGGGAACTAGTCAAAAAGCAGTTTCCAATTCCCAGGAAATATGCCTGTTCTAGAGTTTGGGCTTGGACGAATTTGAGTTGACAGCAAGACGTTTTCAAAAACACATTCTTTCCATAGAAAACAAGTTCTCAGGACCCTGCAGCTGCAATGACTGACTCATTTTCTGTAAGCTTTGCGATTCTTAAAACTGATGGATTCTAGATAGACCTGCCAGGAGGTCAGCCCTAAAGTCACAGGTTCTAGACAACCATTCCCATCCACATCTTCAAGTCTTCACCTATGCTTTGCAAAGAGAAGCTGCTCAATGGTGGAGCCAGGGCTCCAGCCAGGTATGCTGGCCCACAGACACTGTGCTGCAGGGCCGAACTGCTGGTGCTGCTGGGGGGGCTTCCCACTCAGGACAGAGCTTAGAGTTTCTGTCATAGCAACCTCAGAGATAAATGTTGCAGATCTATGCCCAGCCTTGGAGCAATCTACCTAGACTCCAAAACTTAATTTTTGGGCAAAATCTTAGGACAGCCAGTTTTCCAAAGGTAAGTATCAAGTCCTTTCAAGGTTGCTGGTTCCAAGTTAGTCTGGATGGGATGCCCCTGGCTTCTGTGGTCCTAGTTTCAGAAAGATTTTATCAGACTCGCAATCAACTGGGCAACCTTTGGGAACATCAGAAGTATTTTGGTTTCCACAATCTGTCTTTTGGCATTTGTATGTATAAGAAAACTCCTTTCGCCCGAAACACCTCCAGCTTTAGTTCTTATGTTCCTCCATGAACCAGGTATAAATAAGATACATCTTTACATATCACCCTTGTCAGCTGATAGAACAAAAACCACATGCATCTAATTTAAGATCTATTCCATTAGTTCTAGTACAATTGTTGTCTTTTATGTATGTATTGTACTGCATTTATATTAAATTTATTTCAGTTCACAAAATGAATTCATGAGACATCTAGTGAATGGTTATGCTTTGCTCCCAAGATTTAATTAAGACCTGATCATATAGCAGGTTGCACCTTCCACACAAATATAACTACTGACCAGCAAACAATGAATATAAACACCTCTTTCTACCAAAAGATGTTCTTTCTAACAGGAACTACTGTGGTCTCTGAAATTCAGTTCATAAATATGCTATTAGATCCTATCTCCACTTCAGACATACAAGTACGTGATACTACTCTTGTGTATTAGTAGCAAAGCCATAAAAGCAGGGAACAGGAGAGCTTATACATGAATCAATTGCTTGATCAGGAACAGATGAGAAAATGTTGTCAGAATGAAAGATTTTAGGAATAAGAAAATACTTAGAGGAAAAAAATTTCATGTTAATTGTTTAATTATTTCTTCTGAGAGAAGATTTAGTCTTGTGCATATTGTAAATGATTATTCTGAAGTGTAGAAATTTGTTCAGCTTCTCAAAATTTAATCTCTGGTGCTCGTTCCTTATTTTTAGTTCACACCAAAAAACATTATGAATTTTACAATGGGTGAAACCTTAAGTTCTGTTTCATTGTGATATTCCATTCCTAGAATAAATCCAAGTATAACATTTCTGTAAGCTATAAAAGCTTTAATGAAGCTATTGCAGTGTTAATATGTTTATTTCACAGACATACAAATAGATTATTCACTAATAAAACAAAGCTGAAAACATGGATGAAAAATACTAGAAGCCTTTGAAGCAGCACTGGTCTACTGAAGTGAGTAGGACACCACACTATTGTAGAACCATACACTGCAAAATGTACACTGCAAAATGCGTACAACTTTCAATGATACTAACAGATAGTAGGTGTATACAAGCTCCATTTGTCACTCAAAAAGCCTGAGTTTTTCTCAAGATTCTTCGTTTATTTTTAAAATAAATGTTATTTCTTTTAAAAGTTAAAAGAATGTAAAGGTAAAACATAGTTATTCCTCTCAATTTCTTTCCAAACAATTATTTTCTGTTCATTATTTTTTTTTTTTTTCAGAATTGCATGAAAAAAGTCCATAGTATAGTCACAGCTGCTTCTTAGTCTTTGCAACTGGGAGGAGAGCACAGAGAAGATACATGAAACACCTCATCACTGAGATTGACTGGATCCCTCATCTATGCCATAGTTCAGAGTAGTTTACAAGCTGCTTTAACATCACTGATCAAAAGACTTAAAATTACTGCCTGCCTCGTAACAGTATATAGCTGAGGATTTGTTTATAGCAATGGATCTCTCATATAAGATTGTATTTGTTTTTAGTATGAAGAATCTAACTAAGAGAATCTGATCCATTTTCTTCCCATTGCAAAGATAAATTTAATTGGTAGCTATTCTGCCAAAGCTAAACCCTCAGTTTTACACTTGAATTGGTAATTTTGACTAGTTATGCTAGTATTCCCTTGTTATCACTGATCTGAAACCCCTAGAAAGGATGTAATAGTTACAGCTCTGCTTTTCTCCAGCTACCAAACTAGCCAAACTATCAACTAGTGGTGCAAGTTAATGATCTGGCAAAGACTTCCATAGTACAAGCAGTTGTCCACAGAAAAAAGAATTAAAATTATTCTTTGTCATACAGGCTGTCACACACTCATCAGTTTCTATCTAACTACAAAACAATGTCAGAGAAGAGCCTGAAGATGTAAAGTTCTGATGTGCTTCAGTTTGAGAACTATATACACTTATATACAACACACAACATTTGCTCTGGCACCTGAAATCCATGGTTTATTGTGTCATATGTACTATCTTAGAAGACAAGGACAAGCCTGGACAAGGAAAGTGTTCATTCTTTTAAGTAAATAAATTGAAAAAACAGTAGATTGACTTCAGAGCAAGGTTGCCATGATATACAGTTATCTATAGAAAGATAGTGAACCTGGTAAATGCTTGGTCACTAAGACGATGGACATTAAAAATGGAACCAGACAGACATAATGAAATAAAAAAGCTTTTACTTATAATGAAACACCCTTTTGCTAATTATATAAGCAAGGTCAGCATGTAATAGGATAAAACTCTAGGTACACAGGAAAGAATCAAATTTTTATCATCAGGATAACAGTTGCATACTTCAATTTAACAGAATTGAATGAATGCTCTAAGTCTAATTCTAGCCTTCTTAGGGTGTAGTCACTATTGACTTCAGCCCACAGTATTTCTCTTGAAAAATGCTTTTTTCCTTCATACACACCCGGTTTTGCTGTGTGTATGTATATATACTGCTTGAGTTTGCAGTGACATCCTGCAGGTGCTACTATAGTGTTAGGCATGGACTATGGAACTGCACTGGGATCCCCATTTTCTCCACTGCAGGTTACTCAGAACAAAATTTTTTTTCTTATGCACGCCACACATTTTCTTCTATTCATGCAGTGATTTATATTCAGCTCAATTATCTGATTCAATGGTAAAATTTTGAAAGTCTCTTTCCAAAACCAGAAAAAACTCTGGATATCCTCCAAAAAATACATTATCCTCTTTTCTGTTCTTCAAGATCTTATTCCTCATCAGCACTGTTACAATTCATTGTTGCACTGTTCATCATCTCTGAAAGAAGTGTCTAAACCTTTGTTTTTATATATCACAGGAACCATCTTTTTTTATTTTTATTCGGTTTCTGAAATTATAATGAATTGGTTTGAGGTTGAAATGTTTCAAATCCATTGTAATTTATATTTTCTTGACCCTAAACAAAAAAAACCTGTTTCAAATTTAGATCCCTTCAAAGAGATCAAGAGGAACCTCATTAATTTTACAAAGCTTAACCTTCTTGCTTTAAAGCAAGTGGAATAGTTCCTTGGGATTTGTTACAAGTACTTAACAAAGATGTGTTAATTATCTGATCTAGGTTTACATTTGTTTTATCTTAATTTTGTGCAGACTGTAGCATATTCATTTCATGCTGCCTCCTTAAAAATGGTTATTAAAGCAGCAATTGAGGTTCAAAGCAACTCAAGTCAACTTTAAGCTGAACACGTCTCAATAGCATAGCACTGTCCAGTATACTCCGTGTGAAGTAAAGATGAGTCCATTGACAAAGAAGGAGAAAGAAAATAACTCATCCAATGTAGGAGTTTTCTTTTAGAGTAATTGCTAATATCTGTCTGCAATAATTGTCCAAGGAAAGAATTTTCTACTGAGTGTAAGTCTTGTTGATTTTCAGTAAGATCTATGTGTAAAGCTCCCTGGGGTGTTTTGAAAATCATTCATTTCAGTGCCAATAAAAACCTTTGTACATTTTCTGGTAGCCCAAAGAGCAGCAAGCTATGAATTAGTTTAAGGGGATACTGGGCTTAACAGAACTTGTATTCCCAGTGTCCAGACATTACAGTACCACAGAATACAAGTGGCCATGTCAGCAGGTTTTCAGGTCTTAGTCTAACTCTGACAAAAATTATTGCATTGCAGGACACTAGAGACAGCTGTGAATGTTTTCCTTCATATGAGGTAAGGACAACTGAGGAAAATGGATGAGATTTTTCTCCATTTCTGTCAAAGTCCATACAAAAAGAAAACATTTCATTTCTGAACAGGGTATGAAGCAACCTGTCTAAAATAAACAAGTCTGGTTTAATAAAAAAAACCAGGTCTGAGATGGCAAGGACTGCTGCTAGCATCTCTAAGAAATGATTCCATAGAGTGGGTAAGGTACATTTGAAATGACAGGACAAGATAAATATATCTGTGTGTTACCAACTTCCACTGACTCACAGAATATCAAATCCAAGTGTAATGTTTTCTTCTGCTGCAGCTGGTCTAAAACAAGCTCTTCTATGACCAAATATTTAGAGGAAAGGGCTGGGAAAAGGTATAATTTTACTCATGAATAACTTGCTTGTTTTTCAACCTTGGTAATCTCAATTAAAATTCCTGCCTTATGAATGAGTTAATTGTTTTGACTTTCATGACCAAGAAACCCAACCTGTGCCTTAAAGAAGGGTTCCTATGGCAAGGAACCCTTATTTCAGGGTTAGTGGAAATCACATACAAAAATAAGTTCCTCTTGCACATCAGGAGGACAGATAGCTGTTCTATCAGCAGATTCCCAGATGAGCCTTCTAGGGATACTTGGTAAGCTGTTGCATATATGTACCCTCTCACCAAAGCTGTGTTTTTGCTGTAGCTGGACTTTGCATTCTGACAATGCCAAATGTTTCGCATTTCAACAGTAGTGCACATCCAAATGTCAACAGCTATGACCTGGGGCTTTACAGCTCAAAAGCAGCTCAGGCACAAAATCTACTTTCGGAGTAGTGAATCACCTAGGTTAAGGTGGTGCAATGAAATTCCAGTTCTGTCTGCCTATACAACATCCAAATGTAAAGAGCTTATGAAGAGGAACAAACCTGATAATTAGCTATAGAAGTGTTATTAATATTGCCTTGTAACAATTGTATTGTCTATTTTATGGACCATACCAGAAATCTCTGAAGATGAATTAGCTCATTAAGAGTTTCTAGGTGGATAGTCCAAAGTGCTTGAAATTCCAGTTTTAGGCATGAAGTTTAGAAAACTAAAAAGGTGACTAAAGCAAAATTTGTAAGTACCTACACAGGTAAAAGGCTCATATGCAACAAACAAAACCACGATAAAATCCACTGCAAGATATCCCAGGTCTCATTTGTGGTGAAAGAGCACACATTTCCCACAAACATGGCAAAAATTAAGGTACTGAAAAAGATGTCATGAGAAGACTCTAACAGCATCAGCTGCAAACTAACAACTAAAAGGAAAGGGATGCTACAATTTCAGGCTTTTTTCTAAATACTAAGCTCAGAAGTAGCTCGATCCCTATTTATTCCAAATTTGAGGGCAACTGGCTTTGTACAAGAGTTGTTCTGAAGTCTGTGGAGCCTGTAAACAGGTTGTTTGAAACAGCACAATAATCTGAGGGCACAGCTCACATCTGGGGAAGAAATGACCAGAAATCTGCAGAGAACAAGTTGTTCCATGAGCATGGGAGGTGTGGGAAACCTCGGCTGGTCTGAGGGATCGGAATGTAAGTTTGATATCGACCCTGAGCAGATAACTGTGTACCCTTGAAGAGCCTGGGAAGACCTGAGAAGAGCCTGGGGAGTCTTGAGAAGAGTGGAGAAAACAAGATTAAGGAGCTGGCAGACCACCAGAAGAAGCAGCTTATCGAAGTTGCAGCTGAGAAAGAAAGTTATCCAATTATGAACTGTTGATCTTTTGTTGAACCAATTATACCTGTGCACATATCCCTTACTTAAAGGTATATAAGAGCTTATTAGAACAATAAAAGTTGGCAGTTAGCTGTTAGCTGCTTTGGATCACTATTCTTTGTATGTCGCGTCCGTCCCAAACAACAGGGAGCTAACTACATCTGGATTCCAGTGAACACGTATCTTCTAGTTGGTTGACTTTTAACTGAATATGTGTGAGATCACCCTAATTAAACATCCAGTAGATGTTGAAAAAAAAATCTTCTATTGCTTCTTGTTTGAAAATAGATAATTCACACAGGAAAGCAGCTTTAGTTGAGGAGGAGATTCTCTAATGCCTGGAATAGCCAAAACTCAAAAATCTGCTTCGTTTTTTCCAAGCATTTAAACATTCATAAATTGCTATCCTGTGTAGATTTTTTTATTTTAGTAAGAATATAAGTGACATTTATTTTTCTGCTCCCTCCAGTGGGTATACTAATAGGATATTTACTTTCCAGGAGAGCTTTTTTCATTACTTATTAGGCATTTAATATGATTAAGAACTCTATTCACAAACATGTCTGGTTCAAAAATGGAAGATAGGTAAAGATGCTTACATAAACCTTATTTCCTTAGGAAATCAGATTCAAATAATTCAGATATGCAGAGAGGTGGAAATAACCTGAGGGACTGTGTAAACTTGGAATTTACAATGGTTTCCCAGTCGATTAGTGAATCTTATTGCAACATTTCTCACAGTGGAAGAACAAATGTCCTGGGAAAACCCAAATATTATTTCTGTGATTACTGCACCACCATCTACTCCTTAAGGAGTCTGTAATCCATGCAAACAAAGAAAGGAGGAAATATTATTTCTATTTTACAAACAGGCAATTCTGACACTGTTGCCATTTATGATATAGATTTCTCTGCATGTTCAGGATATGTGGCTTCATCTCCGAGCTCAGATTTGCAGATCTCCATGCTAAAGCCTCAAGCACAGAGCCATTTTTCCTCCTGGACATACTCAAGGATATGTGAACTCTTCCATGTGAGTAATCTCAGCAAGGAAAGGTGATACATCTGTGCAGTGGAACATGGTGTCTGGCAGACTGCCAGCAAACCCAGCACTGGGGATTCTGGATGTCATTTATAAAACAGAATTTAAGCTGCCTGATCAGGTTCCAGATTTTTCTCATTGTGGACTGCAACAAAATAGAGAGATTAAGCAAAGACACTGCTATGCAGAAATTTCCTGTAGAAATTTGGAATATTGGGTGAAAAATAAAGGCACAGTCACTCTTAACATGCTTGAAACAGTGCTCCACTACATTGATAATGACAATGAAAAAGTATTGGGAGGAAAATTTTGCTATATTCACTTTTTAATTTAAGGAACTGTCAGCAGAATAAACTTAAGGTTTTAATATAGGCATAGTCAGAAGAGTACCAATGTGCTTTTTTTTTAATATGTGTGACAACTACTATGATCTATTTTAGAGAATGAATCAGCTTTGAGATAAAGTGAGAGAATGCCTTCTAAATGTTGCCACCCTCTTAAAAGAAAAACCTTCTTTAGTGTAGATTCCTGGCCACACAGTATTTTCACTAAACTTAGGTTCTTTTTCCACAGCTCACAAGTTTTTTTTTTCTTTTAAAAAGAGTACAAGTGATAGATCTATTATGAAACTACAAAGCCTACTAGAAACATGTCCATTGATTTCAAAGGGATCCAAAACAAACCCAGTTTGACTACCAGGCAAAACGTACTTTGCTATTTACACCAGAGAATGCAAATTAAAAACGACTAATAAGTAGAAAAGAATAAGAAATTTTCCTGTCCTGCCTCTTATACAGTCAGAGAGATGTATAAACAGGAGGGAAAACAAGAAGGTGTTATTTCATTCTGAATGGAAAAAAGCAGAATTAACTCAAAGTGGCTCCACCAATTATCTGCTTCAAAAAGAGTGGAAATTACATAGGGCTAGGAATTTTCCAAAGTATGAGCCCTAGAAAAAACTACAATAGTTCATTAGCCAGTCTCATAAGCTGGAATCAACATTCAGTTAGTGGGCACTCTAAATTTAAAGGTTAACAACTTATTTTGTTGTTTCTGTCTTTTTATCACTTAATTGCCTTAACTTTAACCTGTTTTTAAGTAAAAATCTTCTAAAAATCTCATCTTGTCACTTAAATGTCTTCTAAATGATCTATTCCAGCACAGTACATGCCCTTTTCGCCAGGCAGCTTCAGAGGGAGTAGCTCCACCCTTCCAATGCTCCACAAGCTGACACAAGGCACAGGGAAAAGGGAAAGGCAACTCAGTATTCCTCTTCAAATCTTCATGGGCAGCTTTGGAGATTACAGATAGTACTGGACATTAGCTTGGAACTGCTTGTTGGGCCGTGGTGAGGAAATTTTCCAATAAACAGAAGCACAATCCAAATGGTATGAAAACATCAGTGCAGTGCCCTCACCATCACTTGTGGGGGAATAAGCTGCTTCCCAGGGTACCAAGCAAGTACAAAAGTGGTCCCCTCTTTCCTAGTACTGCTGTTGGGATTAGAAGCAGGGAATTTATTACTAAACAATGTCAATTATATAAAGCCCATGCAGGAATTTAAGAACAATAGCTCTGATAACATAGGAAACAAGGAATACGCAAGGAAGTCACACTTAGTCCTAGTCCTGATTATAGTGTACTTTCTTCTCACTTTCTCCTCCAGTGAGAAACAGCTTCCCTATTTCCTAGAGTTTTGTGCAGAATGAGCCCAATTTAAAAAAAAAAATATGAAGAATTATATGAAAAGATAATAGATATTCAAATGCTGCCTTCTGGTCCTTAAGTCTGTTACCTTGTAATGGGGAAGAGTGAAATCAGACACTGGGCCCTATTAAGACCATCAATGGAGACTGCAGAGTAAAAATGAAGAAAATCTTTTATCTGCTTTTTCCACTTCTGAGGCAGCATTGGCCAGCTTCCATCACATTAGTAACAGCAAAAAGTGATGTCATTTTGCACTACCTCCACCCTTCTATCCCAGTCTTCAGGGAGGATGGTCTGCTACTGGGAATTCATGGATCAGTTTTAGAAACCTGTCATCCCCAAGAACTGAAAACCACAATTTTCTATTTTTATCTCCTTTGTGTTTGGAAGAGGAGGAAGATTAGGATGGCCTCTATATTTAAAGATGTCTTTTCCATGCAGCGTGTCAAGACTTCTCTAGGGACCCACTCCTCCCCAGCATAAACAACTTCCATAGGTACAGAAGGAAGCTGATGAACATGCTTCTGTCTGTTTCACACAATCCTGCAACAGCTGCTGTTTTTCAGTGGAAACAAAAAGCTATTAGGTATCTCTAAGTAAAACAGACAGGGAAATCCCAGAGCCAATCTTTAATGAGATACATTAGACACAGTTAATAATACTTTCTGAAAGCTATATAAGCAAATAAATATATGCAGAATAACAGGCTGAGCATTTGATCCGTTTCTACTCAGTGTTAGAGAATCCTAAAAGAAATTACAATCTTATGGTGCCACCGTGTAATACAGAGTCAACACTGTGGCACTTGGTCCAGGCATGAACATAATAACTGGCAATTCATTTATAAAAACTTGGCAAACTCAGTTAAACCCTCTAACATATGTTCTTTGCAGTCACACCTAGGACATGTTATTGCTATCAGTGATATGTTCTGGGACAGAGTTTTACATGAAGACATCCATTTTCAGGCCCATCTGAAACAGCTGGTTATCTTTTTTAAACAAGATCTTCTCACTCCTGATCCAGGATGAGTGCCACCTACTGACAGCAAGAGCTGTTTCTATTTGCTTAATTAAATTAATTAAGAATTCTAACCTGGGTTGTTGTTGTTTCAGGCAGCTTTGCTTCAAGTCCAAATGGTCTCAAACAAAATCTGGAGTGGTACAGGCTTGTTAAAACCCACCCGCCCATGATGCTTGCTGACTGATGAAGAATTCCCTAGCACAACCAACAGTCACTCTACCAACCTTTTCCTCAAAAGAAAAAGCAAATCTGACAAAAATATTCACCCTCTATGGATTGTCAAGTGTTGAATTCAAAAGATGAATTAGAAAGAAATGAAATCAAACAAAAAAGCCATACTGTAGAAGTATATCTAAATCTCAATAAAGACAACAAACTTCTATATAAAGGAAACTTACTATTACAGGATGAATAAAAATACCACTGCATTGTAAAAAGTCAGCTGCATGACTTCATCAAAAAGTCTTCTGGAAAAGATTTACTATAAATTACACCTCTGCTCTATATACAAGCTTCATAAATTAAGTATACGATTTTGAGAGACATTTTCTCTTTCTTTTGTCAGGTCTGGAGTCATTAAACAGAGATTAGTTGGATAAATAGAGGAAGTGATTTTTAAACTGTTTGCAAACTTAATGTGAAGAGCCCAGCCTTGCAAATTATCACATCTAATCAGAGATGCACGCTTCACTGCTCCAGTAATTGTACTAGTATTAGTCAAATTCTTGTTGTCTCCTCATTAGCCATGAAAAGGAGACTCAAGACGTACTTCATTAGAGTATCCTGAATATAAATTGTTAGTCTAAGGAGGAAGAGATGTATTACATACTGTACTCTATACAGAAGGGAAAATATTAAGAACATAAAACATATTGAATCATTCTGCTGTTATATCAAATATATGACTTTAACAACCAAACCCCTCTTCTCTCTTTCCATTTTTACAGTCTTGATCTCCTCCTTTATTTGCAGTGAGACCATAGTACTTGAAAATGTAATTTACAACCAATGCCATAAAAAAATAAAGAAATGTGGTGTATTATACAGATGTTCCTATTTCCATAGCCAGAAGAATACAGCTTAATCAAGAACTGTGTCTTTAGTAGAGACATTTGGTAAATTCTTGACTACTGGATAACAGGTAAACGTGATCTAACTCACATTAAATGTAGATAAAATAAAAATATTTGTTCCTTCGATCAACAAAATATTTAAGTACATGCTCATGCCCTTTTTTGTTCAACAATGCCCTTAAGTACATGCCTCTAAATCAAGAGAATTTAAACACATGCTGAACATATGAAGCACGTGCTTAAGGGAATTGGGTTTGAAAGATCCAGCTTGAATAAGATTTCCAAACAAGTCTGTTAGAAAGGTAAAAGTAAAAACATTTCCAAGAATTTCAGTAGAAACAGAGGCAAAGCAAATTTTCATGTTTGTTTTTTCATAGCCATTTTTGTTGGTGTGAATCTGGTCTGAAGTATTAGTATTAACAACAGTTAAGAGAAGCTGCAAATGAACTAGGCAAGTCACCAAAATGCTGCCAATAAATGCCTTCTACCTCTCTATCACAGATTAAAAAGAAACAAAAAGCAAATAACATGTAAAACCAAACCCTTTCACCCCTTGAACTACAACACTAAATCATCATGAAATCAGATGTCTGAAGATGAAAATCTAAGCCAAATTTGATCTAGCACTCATTTACGTGGAAGACTTGGTGTGAGGGCAGTAAGTAATTTAAAAGGGGAGTTGAGTCCATAATGTATTGTCCAGTAACTCTGGTTACTACAAGAAAATGAATCACATTTCTAGGCCTGAGGTTGTCCTCTCAGAACACAATAATATCCATATACAACCTCAGCTCTATCCCTCAATAATAAACTAGAATCTTTGGTTGGTTTACTGTAATTTACACAGCATGCAGGAGGTCATCATGAAAAGGACCTCATCTTGGTTGGTCAAGATATCCTGGACAAAAAAAATCATAATTCCGAAATACTTCCTGGTGCCTCTTCAAACAATACTAAAACACTTCAGCAACCTTTCATACAGAATTAATTAACATAAAAACCAGCCTCCACAATGCAGCAGAACCCTGAAGTGGTTTCTGGAATTTAATTAGGCTAACCTTCTTTTCTCTACATTGGTACTACTCTATAATAAGTGCAAATCATTATTAATTCCTTTGGTGTTCACTGTAATAACATTAATCATGATGAACTCTTTTGGTAGTAAAGTATATGTAATACGTAATTCCATAATAATTTAGCATTAACTTGAAATTAATTTATAAAACATACTATTTGTCACCACACACTGAACATTTCTAAAATTCCTCATCGTCATTAGCATTAGGATAACTTGCATTAAAAAAAATAAATACATTGGCTACAGACTTAAAAAGTTCACAATTACATTTGGGAAGTTGAGTTAGACATGTTAGTGATCATTTATTTAGCAACTTTTTCTTCAGAAACTATGGTAGGGTCATTTTAAAACATAATAAAATATCTATCATGGAAAACACCTGAATCCTTTTTCATTATTAACATTTGTGCAGCACAGATTCTATTTTAAAGCTGATTAAAGTCTGAAATTTAAAGAAGAGTTCGAGGATGTGTAGTAAAGTATAATTTAGCCAATTAAATCATGAGAGAAACACGCCTAGAAAGAATTTTAATTGTGATTTGGATGTGTTGAAACAACTAAGTGACATGTAAGAATACTGCTCTGTACTCAAGAACTGACCAGGTAATTTATGATAGCAGGAGATATTTAAATTTGTTAGCTTTTGATAAATTATTCTAACTTTATAAATTGACTATGAGATGCTGAGAGTTTGTTTGTTTCATCAGGAAATATTAGTAACATGGTGTTACAGGCCAGATCACACCTCATTAAGCCAATAGCATTGACCACTCCCTTTCACTAAAGATTACAACTTAAATCATTGTTCCAAAGCAAAGGCAAACAGGAAGCTACTCAATGATAAAAGTTATCTGGATAGAATATTTCCGTTATAAACCATTTTGGGAACAGTTGTGGAGAGGAGCACAGCAAACAGAAAATGAAAGCAAGGTCAAACCCAGTCAGAGTGACTGCTGGTATAGAATCACCAAAAGAATAGAGATTTAAAACAAATCCAGAACTTGTGTATTGTTTGTAAATAAACAACTTTGCATCAGAGAACTTCATCTGATCATCAATTCTCCCTCCCTATTAGACTAGCCTAAAGGACATTAAATTTTAGCCAGCGTCCTCAGGCAGGGATTTCTATGGTTGTGTGAAAGACACAGCTTGATGAATTCCAATAGATGGGTTTTAGAGCTTACTAAAAAAAAAAAAGGAGAGGAAGATACTAAATAGAAGAGCTTGTCAAGCGACATATCTTGTTGCTACAAATCACAAAGTGATTAAGTTTAAGATGCTATTAGACACTGAACGTATAGAAACATCCTCAGTGAGTGATATTAATGGAAAAACAGTTTTGCCTTTCCACAGATGATTTGTTTTTATCACTGGACAATGCAAATCTCTGTATTAAAAATACACAAAGGATGCATCTGGAATCCTTTTATATGACTGTCTTAAGTATTTCTAAGGTGCCAATCACTATATTATCTAAAGACATTAACAGAGTAGCTGGCTTTTACTACATATAAAAAGAGATTCCAAAAGAATTCAAGATCAAAACACCTTCTCACCCAGGCACAGAAAGCCCTTCTTACTCACGACAGCTCTGAGGAGCTCTCTGGGGCAGAATCTAGATGCAAGCAACACTTGTACTTCATTTGCAGGGCCCAGGAGCTGATGGGAACACATTTACTTACACCGCCTACAGCTCTGAATATGTGGTGAAGTTACTTACATTACAGTTTTTGGATTATGCTATAGCTGATATAAACTGCATGTGATAGTGAAGCAACAGAACATATAAGCATATGCTAGCAGTTAGAATGAATTTAAGTATGTGTTATACACTTGGCTGAATCAGGCCCCCCATCACTTGGTCAGATGTCCATTTTATTTTATATCAGCATTACCTCAGCAAAGTTGTCTCTGGTTTAAATTGGGACGAGTAAAAAGCAAGAATTATGTCCCATAAATTTTAGATGTATTGACAGCTCTTTCCCACCTTAAATGAAAAATACTGGGCATGCCTTTATGTAATTACTTTTCCATAATACTAGGTATTCATTGTGAATAAATGGTTATTTAAACAATTTCTTTTAGACTAATATTTAAAACTATGTTTTGCACTTAGAAATTTATGAACATAATTTTCACGAAAGGAGACTTGGCCCTGGAAAAAGTAATAGATCCTTTGTCTCTTCTATTTCCTGCAATAATTTAACAATGGATAAAATAGATAAGAAGGATCAGATATTCTGGTATCAAGTGTTAACTGCAGACATTGTATCTTAAATATTTTATTTTATTTTGAATGTTAATTACAGTTCACCCTCTAAGAAGTTATTTCTTAAAGAAGTATCAGCCATGATCCTATGGTTCAGCCTGCACTAAGCTTCGTATTTAAAATGTACATTCGGCTATTTAGTTATATTAAATGAATTCAGTTTATTTCTCTCCAAATCGTAACATTTATTTTTTGAATGCAGAAAGAATTTTTTAATAATGTGTATTCATACTGAAATGACTTACATTTAAGAAGTCTCCTCAGGCCTGCTGTTTAAAGTTGAAACTTGATTGAATTCCATTTGTGTTCAGTGTCAGTGATAATTCAGTGATAATTCACTGTGTGCTAGAAACAAAGAAAAAACCTACAGCTTAGAAAAATATTCTTCTTGTATATTTGTAATTTAAATAAGTGTTTTCCTAGTCATACTGAAGAGCTCTCTCATTTTGCACTTCTCTGTGTGTTTCCCTCATCAGTACTAGAATTTAACCATCAGAATTGGAGAGGGACAAATTTCAATTAGTCTGACCCTCATTATGAGAGCTATCAGGGCTCTTTTGTGAACTGTCACAGCTCAGCACTGGCCTAATTCCAACACTGCATATTATGCTGCTTCTTTTGCTTGCTCTGCTTTTTTTCTTAATCTTATTCTCCATTTTTCACATGCTCT
Source organism: Aegotheles bennettii (assembly GCA_013398125.1). Taxonomy (NCBI): domain Eukaryota; kingdom Metazoa; phylum Chordata; class Aves; order Caprimulgiformes; family Aegothelidae; genus Aegotheles; species Aegotheles bennettii. The sequence continues at coordinate 76,230 of VZRW01012879.1, read as the reverse complement.
TTTCTGTATCTTTTTTCCTCTTGCAATTTACATCACTTTTGTATCCTCCCTCTATCCTTCTCTTTCCTCCTGGATCCAGTATCTAGCCTTCAAACTTCACTTCTTTTTTACCCCTCCCTATTATTTTTCTTTTCTCTTCAAGTTTTCCTCTTTGATGAAGACCCTTATTGTTCTATTATCAGCACTTAAAAAGGAAACCCCAGCAAATTTCCTCTCTGTACAAACTGAGAATTTCTTTAAAGAGACCATTTTTTATTGCAACTCAAAATACACTCCCACTGATACTACAACTTCACTCAACTCAAGGTCATAAAAACTAGCTTATATATTTTACCAACCTAGTGATCTTAAGTGTTTATTCTCAACAGATGTGAGCCTGAATTAAAATTTCCAGCACATGCCAGGAATCACAGGTACTGCTCCAAATTACTACTCAAACGACTTCATGACCCTGTCATTCCAGGAAAAGGGTATTTTTAGGTATTGTATCAAAGTCCAGGACAAGCAACACTTGAAGCCCTAGTCATAATGCTTTATGGACTCTATAAAAGCCTCTTTTATGCCCAAGTGTTCTTTCTTTTTTATGAACTTTTCCTATGTAGATGCATTTGGGATGGAGTTGTTGGACAAAAGTATCCCAAGTACAAATTTTAGTCAAGTATATGGGGTTAGATTCTTATAGAACAGATGATGTAGGATCTCTGACATTTCTGCAATAAACAAAAGTTTGTGATTTCAAAGTTCAATACAAAAATACCACATTGCTTGCTTAAAAACTTTACAATTGTATAATATAGAAATAAACGAAAATAGAAATATTTAGGATTTCTTTTTTAATTGAGATTCCTTGGAAAGTATTCTCAACAATTGGCTGTGATTTGAAACATCCTTTTGTGTGTGGAATTGCATGCAGATAAAAAAGCTAAGTCAATTAATTACTTTCAAATAGCAGACCAGGTAACATTCATGCCACAGTCTGTACATAATAGAGAAGTCTTGTGTACATGAAAAACAGGAAGCTTCCCAAAATTATTATATCAAACTCTCAGCTGGAACAAACGAGCACAGCTATTTTTGTGCATTGAAAGTGGAAGGAATTTATATGTCTAAACTGTTATTTAATCACCAATTAATAGTAAGAATCATGGCGCAATCACAGAATCACAGAATTCTAGGGTTGGAAGGGACCTCGAAGGATCATCTAGTCCAACCACCCTGCCAGAGCAGGGTCACCTGGAGTACATCACACAGGAACGCATCCAGGTGGGTTTTGAATGTCTCCAGTGAAGGAGACTCCACAACCTCTCTGGGCAGCCTGTTCCAGTGCTCCGTCACTCGCACAGTGAAAAAGTTCTTCCTGATATTATAATGTAAGACATTGTCCTCCTGTCTAATTTGCCCCTGCAGTTTATAGGTCTGCCTTCCAAAGTAGAGGCTAGCCATCAGTTTTCTACAACCTCCATCTCTCATCCATGCTCAGAAGCGGCAGACTCTCCATCCAACACCTAAGTTACTGTAGCTGGGACCATTTGTTCCAACTGAAAAAAGTAATTGGATGTTTCCCATGTCGATGAAACACCACCACCAGCTCCTTTCCTCCAGTTCCCTATTGAGCAGCAGTGGGGTAACTAGGCTCTTTACTTTCCCTATTCAGGCATCACTTTCTCTTCTCTGAGACTAAGAAAGTAACTTGTAAGACCATAAACCTGTAACAAACCAGCTTAGCTCTACAGAGCAACACAGTCCTTCAGGAAACTATGACTTACTGCTATTTGTGCCCAGAAGACACTTCCCACAGCAGGACTGTGCCCCATGTCTAGGTTGCTAGAAAAGCGTGCCAGGGAAACTGCAGGTTTACAATTGGCAAGGTAAATACCGCTGCAATAAGTCCGCACATTATAGAATCATAGAATCATTTTGGTTAGAAAACACCTTATGATTTCATAAACACAGATTGCTACTTGCTCTTAACCAATCTGTGGTTTTTCCTTTACAGACTGTCTGCCTAAGCTTTTCTGAGTCTTACATATACTAATTATTTCGCAGCATTTTCACATAATCCCCACTTATTTATACATTTCCAGCTACACTAGAAGGAAACTCAACAAGTTGTTAGCTAAAAATCACCTAAAAAAAGTAAATGGGTTGCTATCAGTGGCATGGACATAGGAAAGATTAATAGGGGTTTGCCTCAGCCTTCACTCGTCTTCTAATAATAAACTAACTCAGATAGCAAACATACCCAGATTGGCAATGAAGCTGGAGTACCGATGTGTAATAAGGATTAATGTAAATGAGTCTGATGATGTCAATTCACATCTTTTTAAAGAATCATGATGAAACCAGGGGCTCAGAACCACTTCACTCATCCAAAACACAAACACCAATATTTTTGGGTGCTGCACAAGTCTCTGTGCAGTGGCTTTTCTAGGTGGGAATCACAAACTGAGAGAAAAACTTTACCTATATTCTAGTGAAGCTGCAGTGTCACCTACATCTCCTGCAAAGTTCACGGCTATCTACTGTGCCTGCATAATACAGGGAAGAGAATATTAGCCTCTGCCATTGGAAAAAATATTGTTATAAAGACTAGGGTTGATTCACTGAATCTAGTATTGCCTTATTGGAGAGAAGGCTGGCTATGCCTTTTCCTTAGATTTATCCATTGTATTAAAGGATGTTAAATCACCGTCTTACCTAACCTTCTCAGACTGCTTTTGAAGATGAAGTTAACAGTTTACTGCATTTTTCAAAGTTATTTTATTTAATTTTGGGAAGGTTCAAGGAAATTGTTTTGATAAGAGGACGGTTTATTTTGTGTTTTGGGCTCATATGAGGTTACGTGATCTCAGCACATCTCTGCAAACCAAGCCAAAGTTCAGACACAATTGTGCTTTTCACAATTAAAGATATAAAATTCTGTTCCCAGATCCTCACCTACCTGGCAATTCCCAGCTCTCCATCTTTCTACTGCTATGGAGAAGTTACGCACTCATAATTCCAGTGGTCTGAACAGTGTTTGTGAGGATAGAAAAGCATTTGTGCATTCACATGAATTTGCTTTACACATATATATAAAGTGTCTTCCTAAAAATTTGTCAACAATAACATGCAACCAATTTGCCATCAGCATTGCATCTGATAGGAAAAAAAATGCTGGATTGAAATTGCCATTTCTTTGGTGTGTGGGAACAGGCCAAACAAAAATTGCCAGACAAGTTCTGACCAACGCACCAACTTACAGCCTATCATGAAAATAATTACATTTCCTCTTATCAAAGCCTTTTTTCTTCTCAAAAACATTAGAGCTTAGTTTCCATTCCAAGTTCTTGCTTACAGACCAGTATTTGTTGATATTTTACTTATAACCATGGTTTGTGAATCTCAGAACAATCTGCATGTGAAATTACTCCTGTTTCCAGCCATGTGAGGAATGATCTACACAAACCAAGAAAAAGTATCAGGGCTTACTGAGGAAAGCAAAGAACAATCTGAAATTGGTGTAAGCCAGCTGCTTAGGAGAAAATAGGAAAGATTTTTGGAATTTTATCCCACATTATTAAAAAAGACCCCAAAAGCTTAGAAAGAGTTTAGCTATTCTTCCTACCTTGCTCTTCCAGGAACCCCTGCTTATCCAGATCCTGAGGAAAGTTATAGAGAGCTTGTCTTACATTTTCACTGTTTTTATTACCTCTTGCACCTGCTTAGAGCAGGTGTGAAGCGTTCCCATTTCAGCACAGGTGTGAATACTTACACTAGTCTCAAACAAGGAGCTTGTGTGAGGAAAGTTTTGTTAGCTCCATGAACTCTAAATTTCTTTCTAGAGACAGTTTTGCTCTGGACTTAAGTAGTATGAATGTATTTCAGAAAATCTGACTCAGCAGGCAATTTCTCCAAACTAGAACCCTAGCTCCGAACTCCTCACACAAATGACTTAAAAGAAATGAAAAGAAACTTCATAATCTCATAGAGGTGCCAAAATTATTGATAGATTTCTTCAAATTTTTCAGATAAGAAATTCAGTAAGTGTTTCAAATAGGCAGTATTTCAAACCGTCACTACCAAACTATCTCCTCCTGAAAGTACAGTTCTTGTTCTGCAGCCTCTATTATTCTTTTGCAGGATAGCAGCATTGCTTGGAAGTTTCTAACCCAAAGGTTGAGCTGGAAGCCAGAGAGAGGACTGAGGCAATCAATTTATTGAAACTCATTTCAGTTCCTCTTTAAGTTGCACCTACCTAATCCCTTCTCACTGCTGCTGAGGATTTCCCAGCCCCTCAGCACTGCTGATTCTCTTTTCCCTCTACTATCCCCTGCCCTCCCTGTCTCAGTGGTGACTGTCACACAGCCCCATCAGCCACACTGGTCTTCCCTTCCAAAGCTGCATGCATGCTTCGCTCTCCACTCTTGCCCTAGCCTGGGCAGCACTGCAGGAATAAACTCCAGTGTATAATAAGTAATGTAAACTAGCAAGTGAAAAAAATCAGCTTAAAATTGTTAAACCCTCATAACTTCTGATGATTTTTGAATAATTTTTGAACAGGGAAGGGAGGATAAAGGTGGAAGCTTCCTTAAGTTTTTTTGCAGTTTTTTTTCTTCCTAATCTGGTACTTTAGGCAAATTATTCCCACAGTGCATGTGGGACAAAAAAATAAAAATTAAAAAATATAGTTGCCCTATGGTAAAATTATAAGCAGTGTCTTTCTTTTTAATCAGATAAATTATAGCCAGTTGACAGATGAATCCACTCTGGAGAGAGCAACATAACACAGTTTACAACCTTAAGAATTATAGTAGTCCAGATGCTATCATCTTAATTGGACAAACACAATGTTGCCAACTGTCCGTGTTTGAAAATGGAAGGTGGCATTATTATTATTTTTCCTTTGCCTCCATGCCTTTCTTTTTCTCCAGATAGACAAAAACTATTAGATCCTTTGTATGGTTTTCCTTACTGAAGTCTTTTTATCGGCTCCTAAAGACAGCCTAAAGACACAAGTCCCACTGCATGGGAGCTGCGTTTTCATTCCCAACACTCTCATTTTCCTATCAAAAAGGTGAAGATAACAGAAAAGCCTTTTCAAACATTCAAATTCATCTGCAGAAAGTGACTGAGCTTAAGCCTTATGTTGATAAAACTCTAATTATATCGTATACGATCAGTCACAAACGGTAAAGTGGGGGAAGGGAAGAGGGATAACTAAGTAGCTAAGGCAGTCATCCACACATCACGAACTTTCCTGACGTATTCTCTTAGCTGCATGCCCAGAACACCAGCACAACAGTCTAGAACACTTCAAAACTTCTTATGTAATTACTTCATACTACTATGAAAAACAATAATTTTCTATTTAAAGCACATGGGGACTTTCAGAAGCATCTGACGAGATGCTGAATTAAACCAGCAAGGCTCAAGCTAATATTCTAGCCATTGTTCCATTTTTCTGTCCTTGGGTGAACCATTTAAATCACACTGTGTCTCAGTTTCCCATCTGGAAAAAATCCTCTTAGATTGTAGACTATGTCTCACCAGGTTTGATCCTTTTCTGGGGAAGGTACAGTCACAATGTTTAACTACACAATGTAAAATAATTCCAGTTGCTTTCATGCACGTGAAGCAGCTGGTGAAAACCTTCCTTAACTCTATCCTTCCTCAAAGTGTCCAGCATCAGTTTTCCATTGTGCTGTGGCCAGTTTGGGAAGGAACAGGAAAGAGGAAGAGGGGGCTCGAGCCAATCTTTCAATGCCGGCAGTGATTTAGGGGAGTCTTTTCTTGTACAGTTCAAATGTGGTTCTCTCCTGCAACACACAGTTTCAGAAGCATTCAAGGGAGTTAAGGGCAAACCTTTTCGGTGTCTTAGTGTGATTTCTGCTCCCAAATTCTTTAGATACTTTGAAAAAAACCTTTGCTTTATATTTTTTAATCTCTTTAGAATATGTAGAAGAAAGGTTGCTTCTAGACCAACTTCTGTGAGATCAGAATTATCTCACAGTATTTTCTAACAGCAGATCTGACAGTAGCAACAGTCTAATTCCAGCCAATTGAATTGTACAGGTTTCTTTGTAGAGAAGACAGTAGGGGTAGAAAAAAACAGTGAGATACTCTGGGGTAGAAGGGCCTTTATAAGCTGGTGGAATTTTTACTACTTCTGATAGGAAGACTGAGACAAAGTTCTCAGTACTGAAGGCACTCTGGAGCTGTGCCTGTAGGGTAAAACGGAGTGAAAAATATAAGTGAAAATAAAAGAATAGGTACTAGAGCAATTAAAATGAGATATGAGCTATTAGAGGAGTAAAAAAAGGCTTAGTTTAAACAGCATAAAATAACATAAATAACAAAACATAGCATAAAAAAATCCCTAATTAACAAGTCCAAGATGTAATGGCCTGTGGGTTTATCCCAGAAGTCATAACACCAGATTACTCATGTCTTTTGCAACCCTGATGCCTGATTTTGTATTATGGTTGTTGTAGTTTGTATGTAATATGGCTGTGGATGTAAAACAAGTCACTCTTGCTAACCTTTCAAACTCTCATGTCCTCATCTCAAAACCAAAAAAAAATGAAAAAGAGGGAAAGATGATTTAAAGGATGGAATGGTTTTCATACCAGTAATGAGTACAGCTCTTTAACCCAGAAAACAGACAGCTGAGTGCTTGTATGATAGAGAAATTTAAAACATGAGTGGAAGAGAAACAGTAAGTAGACAATCAATATTTGTTGTTTTTTCCAACACAAGGACTATAGTGTATAAAGTGAAACTAGCAGGTAGAATGTTTAGAAGAAAGAAAAGATAGTACTTTGTCAAGCAACATAGTTAAGTTGTGGAAGCCCTAACAAGAGGGCACGATAGGTGCTAAAATTTACATTTGTTCAACAAATGACAAACTCATAGAAGAAAGATCTGTAAAGAGCTATTGAACAGGAAAGCAATATTTCATCTCAGAAAGACTGAAATGCAAATTGCTGAAGGCTGGGAGAGTATGTGGACAATATTTGCTTGCTCTGTTCTAGTGAATTTCTGTGGATGCTAATGGTGTTGCGGGTGACAACTGAAAATCCAGTCTAGTCCTGCCTAGTATCCTGGCTCACCAGGGCTCTTTTCAGGTCTCAGCTTCTGAAGTTTCAAGATGTGAAGTCATCTGAATGCTCTAGAGTCAGGTGTGATGGGTCATATTTGTTGCTGACTGGAGAGGAAGCATTTGGTACAAGTGCAGAGTCCTTCCTTCAGTTGCAGTTCAGTGTTGTGGCCCATCCTTCCAGTTGTCTCCATCCCACTTCTCTGGTGTCGGGATGCTGAGCTGCATCTAGCACATGAACCCCTGAAGGGAGAGATGCTAAAAACTGTTTGGCAAATGCCCTGAGATGTGAATGTAGCATCAGAGGAACACGAGACCAGTTAAACATGTGATTTGACAGAATTGCTGTCCACGTGCAGAAGTGGGGTTTGGGTCTAAAGGATGAGAAATGAAGTTGCAGACCCAAGTGTCTGTATAGAAGGCAGTTTATCAAAATGAATAAAAGATGATAATAATACAAGATTATGCTCTGTTCCTCTCATTACTGAGGGACTTAGAACTAATATCTATTCCTTAGTATTTCCATTTATAAAACATAGCTAATTTTATTTAAATTTTCATGGTCCTTTTTTCTTTAATTCTCCTCACCTCTCCATATGTGGTCAAAAACCATATTGTGTGTATTCTAATTAACCTTTTCCTTAATCACTGAAAATATGTTTTAAAATTTCACCCCTGTTGGCACTACAAGATTGGACAGAAAGGCCACTGGGTGACAGTGCTGAAAACAAGGAGTCAATGTGAAATGGAATGGAGGACATCATGCTCTCTGGGAGAAAGATGAACTTGTGATAACATAATCAGTTCAGTGCAACTGTTTGGCTAGGAGGTACATTCAAATCAACTGTCTATCCTACAGCCAAACAATTTTCCCTTTTTTTGCTGCATTGTGTTGCCAAGTAAATCATACTACAGCATGCTGGTATTCGTCACAAGATGTCTGACATCTGTGTCTGCATTAAATGTGCCAACTTAGTTTTCCATGAGTATGAAAACCTGCAATAAATCCAACACTTCACACCTTTGCTTACTGAATTATGCTTGCTGTGCTGCATAACTACTAGGATTTCCTTCACTTTCTTATAAAATACCTCAAATGAAACATGAAAAAAAATAGTGGAACCTCCCTGTAGAAGTTTAAAATAACTCCCATAACTTTATTTTTATATCTTTGAGTTAAGTAGATGATTATGAAGACCAATCATAAGTCCTACGCTCTTTTCATCATTAGCTGGAATGAAAAATATTCTAATTAAAACTTCCATAAGAAAGCCTTTTGCAAGTTTTCAAAGTTCAGCAGACTTGGGATCTTATGAAGTGCTTAATAATGAAAAAATTCTATGGAGAATTTTAAGTCAAGGAAGAAGACACATGCCATTTCTTAATTAGTCTGTAGCCTGTTTCCCCATTGGGCAACCTGCCTCTCAAAGCACTTCAAGTAAAGCAATCTGCAAGCGGTTTCTTCTGCTACATACATATCTTTGCATGTTCACTGGATGGGTATTTGATTTGGCATTTGAAAACCATTCAGATTCAAGAGACAAGAAGGAAGAAATCACCCATCACCACCGAACAAGGAGAGTAATCAATAGACATTTTCATTTTGTTACAGACAGTAAACACAATCAGTAGCCTTTGATTCATTTGCAGTGTTCTGTTTAGACCTTCTTCACTTACTAAGAGATGAAAATTTGAAGCTCTTACTATTGATTTTAAAGTGGAGCTGTACAAACTTTTTAATTTGGAAAAACATACGTGACAGAAATTGCAGATCCTATCTATATACCTTCAAAGAAAAAGTGACAGATACACAAACCAGGGGGAAAAAAGGTGGAAAAACGGAGACAGGAAGAATCAAGACAGAAAAAATGTACACCTAGGGAATGGGAAAGACATAAGTCTAGAAAGACAAATTTTCTTGAAGTGTCTATGCTTTCCAACCATTTAAATAAATTACCATATTATTTTCTGTATTTTGCGTTTTCTTGTGTAGTCTCTTTCACCCATCATCCTGGAGCAGAAGTGATTGCAAAAGAGAATCAACACAGATGAGGCTTTGCTAAGACTTACTAAAACCAATCCAAATTAAAACTCAGCCACTTTTAGTAATCAAAGTGAGATCTCTGACTAAATCCTCATGACATCAGTATCTTTTGCTCTGCTATTTATCTTTCAGCCTTTTGTTTCCCCATTTCTTTTTTCACACTTCTACCTTTTGTCTTTATTACACATCCCTATTTTCCCTTGCTTTTCTTCCTTAATGTTTACCCTGCAAACATGACGTAGAAATGGCAAAAACATAATCTGGAGTAAGCATCATTAAAAGGGATTTAAGAGCTATTAACTAATTCATTGGCAGAAAGACAAACAGCACACAACTACGACAGACACTAAGAAACAACAGGAGACCTGTGCCACTGTGATGGTTCTCAGATGGCAATCCAGTCAGGATTTTTCTATTTGATAGGCTGTATCTAGAGGTATCTGATAAAGAAAAGCTTCAGCACATAAAGAGAGCGTATATTAGAGCCTTTTAACTTACATCTAAGACAAGGTCCTAGGTGCTGTAAATTGGCCTGCTTTGGTGGGCTGTATACAATGTTCAGGAGACGTGTGGAAGAAGCAATCTTTGATTCATGGTGACATGAAGCCTTATTACTTCTACAAGAAACAGGAATGATGACATATATTCTTCAATGCCATCTGCTGGCACTTTATTTAATAGTGAATTCTTCACAAATATCTATATTTAACATTCTTATAAAAACAAGTGTCTGAAGATTTATATTCTTTAGGTTTTCATGGCTGGACATAGAGAAACATGAATCCAGGTTGCTTGTGACCACGGCTCCATTTCCCCCTCTTACCTTACAAGCTATCTGAGGTACGTTGCAGGTGATTTTCAGTGACAGGAATGACTGAGCTATTCCATCTTAGGGGATCTAACTTTTTAAATTTTCTTCACAAAATTTTTATGCTAGCAAGAATTTCATACAGTATAAATATTCTTTCACTGGTCATTAAGGTGTCCAAGATACTCAAATTTACAGAGGATTTCCTAAACCTATTTGTATATAAGAACAATGAGAGTACTAGTAATAACAACTAATGTGCTTGCAGTCAGTGTTTCACACACAGCCATTAACTAGATCTTTTCCTTGCTCTTCCCCGTGTCTCTAAGCACAGTGCACGGAGCAAACACTGAGAAAGCCTGACAGGCTTTCTGTGTAGAGAGGAGTTGCTTATGCTGTTACAAAGCAGAGATAGATTTGTAACAGGACCAACAGCTGAAAAATACAGACTTGTAAGAAGCTTAGTGTGCAATAGAGCTTGATGCTAGGGGTGAAAGGGAGGGCACTGGGACAACTAGTGCTACTGATCTCTGCTTAGTCTCCCTTTAACATAATGATAGATGATCCTCAATGAATTCTACATTATGGACTCCTGATTATACTTAAATTATTTTGAAAGCTTAGATTTATGTTAAATTAACACTTTCTCATGATTTTTAGAATGAGGCTGTCCAGGGCTGTCACAGACTGTAAAAGAGCTTTTGCACTGTTTGGAGTTAGTCTTGTCTGGTCCATATTCTGTAAGAAATTTATCCAGAAGCTATGCTGTTAAGATTGTTTTCATACTTCTTCCACTTGATTAATATTGTTGGCACTTACTGTATTCAGCCTTTTGTGAATTATTTTAATTAATCTAGGACAGACGTAATTCAGATCTTCTTCAAAGTAATCTGACTGTAAGTCAATGCAAATTATTAATCTATTAATATTTTACATTTTACTGAAACATTTCAAACACCATACATCAAATTCTGTGTTCACTTACCATCACCCTTTTTTAGAGAAGCTTTTTTTTTTTACGTCAATAGCATTACTCCACAAGGAAGATGTGGCCCCAAGTCTCAAGGGACACAACCAGGTGGAAATTGCTTAAATAGCACAAGAAGACTGGAATAGTTTGTGACATGTAGCATGTCATTCCCCATTGTCTTGCATCTTTTGTAGTAATTTATATCTATACATTTGTACCAATGTCTGCAAATGGTAGACAGGTACATGAGTATATTCCCAGGAAACCCTATGATACCAGATCCCATTCTTAGATACTGGTCAAAGAAATGGACTACAATTTATACCCAGTTATTCAACTATGAAAGACTAATGTAGGGTTCAGACCTACACAATATTCATAACCTTTTAAGTTATGCAAGGACTCCTCTTTTTTAATAATAGTGCCTCTTATCCAAATCAATGTATTAAAAAATTACTTGCATTTTTTAAAAATCTATTTGGTCTTTCCCAGAAATTATTTCCTTCATATTGTGAAAATGCATTGACTATTTTAATTTCAAGGCTGAATTCAGTATAAAACTAATGCATAAAACTTTTCAGGAAATGGGTATGTGAAGATGCAAAGGTAATCACTAAGAAAAAGAGAAGAAATTTGAAGATAAAGTCAAATGCTTGTTTTTCAGCCTATCAATGACCCCATCTTGACCACATTTTACAAGCTCAATTCCTCCAATTAAAAAAAACAAAACAAACTATATTTTCTGAATGCATTGGGTATATTTCCTGTACTTTCACCAGTGAGAGATCTGCAGAAGTTCAGATACTGAGTTTCAGAAAAAAGAGCACAGGCACTTGTTGATTGGAAAGACTAAAAGTTGTACCCATAGATTTGTCATGAAGAAAACTGTCAGGCTTTGGTACAGTGTTCAGTGGTGTTAGTTAGCTGTGATATAGCTATTAAGTAAAAAATGAGGACTGAACAATCCTTGATCTGGCTATCTAATAAGTTCAAAGATAAAATCAAAGTCCAAGCTATTGGAAAATCAACTCTTATTTAGGAACCTTCAATTTAAAACTTTTCAGGCATGAAGCTTTCAAGAGGGAACAGAAAAGGATGTATCCTGCACCAAAGATAATAACAGAAAATGACTCAGACCCATTGAGTCTACCAGCAGAACCATCAAGGGAAGGTACCAGCTGTGGCCAGTGGTAGAAACAGTATATGATCTGGCACAGTGCTATATCATCAACAATTTGGCATAACTTTAGTTTGTTCTGTCAGACACTCCTTGTGATGGCAAGTGAAGTGTCCCACTAGAATTTAAAGCAGATAAAATAAATGGGAAAAGGAGAAAATATATAGTGTTCCCCCCGACTAAAGTGATAAACCAATCTACTTAAAAACTACAGGCTGAGATCTGCCCTTAGCATAAATCCATAGGATTTAATTCAAGGATTAATTCAGGGTGAGCATTGCTACCCAACCTCAAATTAGAATAAAGATTCTTAAAAATCACAACAACCTCATTTCATTTCATGAAGCTACACAGATTTACATGCACCTATCATTTATTCCCTTCTCTTGATTAGAAACTGTTGAACTTTTCTGTGGCATTCCAAACTCATTTGGGCTTTTAAGTTCAGGAGATCAGCTAAAATGTGTGCATCAATTTTTATGTAATCCATAAAGATGAAAAAGTAAAAAAAAAATAAATAAATGTAGGAGTGAAAAAATGGAGGAAGCATCAGGGAAAGTAAAACTAATCCAGTAAAGATGTAAGGAGAAGGCTGAGGCATTAAGATAGGAAAAAGAGCATACCTTCCTTCCGGGTCAGGTTTCACCTTCCCAAGAGCTGAAGTCCCTCATAAATGGGCACTTCCTTTTAGCTGGATTTTTTTTCCTGCCAGTATAGTTACATTGAAAATTTGATGTTCATTAAATGAACGCTTGGAATCGATGGCAGCTGGAGTCACTAGCTTTAAAAAGTTAATTTGAAATCAGTTGCTTCATTCACAAACAATTTGTTGATCCTTTGGTTTTGATCAAAATTCTCATTTTTTTAGCAAATTTGTAAACTAGTTTGAACTTTCCCTTTCTCTTTGTTGACAGACAAAAGAAATAAAGAAATATGAAATTATAAGTGAATGAGGGAAAAAAATCAAAATCAGAACAATCAGTTGTTAGGAGATGGACTTTTTCATTTTCCTGAAAATGTTTCAAGTTTCTTCCCAGTGTCCCACTTATGGGAAGGCTTTCGGATGCCTTCTTGTTCTTGGGCTGTATACTTGGTGTTACACTTGAAAACTAGTTGGAAATTCTTGTCCAGAGCAGAAAAAGATCTTATTCATGGACTGTAGAGGGGGTTTCAGTACAATTATATAGAACTATATATAAGTTGGATCATACTGGCTACCTCAGAGTCAATATATTGCAAAGTCTTGTTGTTGATGCAAGGACTTCTCTCTTTTACTTAATATGTAGGATCCTTTAGCAAGAGTAGCCACTGCACTTCGTGTCACATTGACTGAAACTGTTATGAGGTATGCTACAGCACTGATGCAAAGTTTCGAGCAGAAATATATATCATTGCTCTAAAAAACACAGCTTGGATGTGACATGCAACCTTCTCTGAATGTATCATTTCAGGCTGAAATATTTTCTGGTGCTGTTGTTAAATCTGAAACACAAAAGTTGGTTTGCTCAAAGCAGCTGTTTTCAGTTTCCAGTCAGGCACACACAGTTCTATCACCAACCCTGGTGTCTCAGTTTTACGGCCCAAAGCGAGCCGCGGCTCAGAGACAGAGTTTACTTTTTCTCCTTATCTCTTCCTTCCCCCCCCAAAGAATGGAGGAGAGAATAAGGAAAGGAAAAAAACCTCACTGGTTGGATTTAAAGAAGACTATAAATCTATACAACTTTAATAAAACAGAGGAAAGGGGATAACAAATAGGGGAAAGGG
>VZRW01012879.1:0-62304 GCA_013398125.1 Aegotheles bennettii | reverse complement strand
CTCTTTATCCAGTTTAGCAGGAAGTTTTGGTTATGGAATACAAATACTACTTCCTTCCCGAATATGGATTCTCAAAGAGGACAAAAGGCTTCAAACCATAACACCTGGATTCATTCATTTTCAAGCATTTTTGACCTCTCTTAACTCCCTTTCTGTGAGCAGACAGCCCACACTTACAGTGCTTGGGTGAAGTCATGTGTTTGAAGCAAAGGCTAGAAGTGCCTTTTAGCTGATTTGTCCTTATTGTTTTCTATTGTTTAATGTATTCCTCTTATGTGGGACTACTTCCAGAGATTACCTGCAGTTACCTTCTGCACACAGCAAACACTATATGCAGAGAAACTGCAGCAGGTATAGGCATGCCATGCAGTAAGGACATGACTTGCACCTGGCATGTGCAGGTGGCAGCACACTGTCTCAACACCTCGTGAACACAGGCAAAGGTGCCAGCTACTTCTGAACCAGTCAAGCCCACCTAACTGGGCCAAACTGCAAGAGAAAGGGTGTAGTTCTTGTTCTTAGAATGTGATGTTCAGCAAGACAAGTGAAGAATTCTTCAAGTAGATGAGGGAGATACAGAATTGATGGAACTGATAAAGGGGAAATTTCAGCCTAATATTGTGATGCTCTCATCAGTGTCACCAGGACTTGTGAGACTTGTTCAACTGTGTAAAAATCATCCAGGCCAACAGATAATTTTGTCACATGAAAAATGGAAGAATAATTTGACATATCATTCAGATGCATGCTTTCTGAAACAGTTCTGTACCAGCAGGCATACAGGACAAACCAGCTTTTTTTCCAGATCTGGGGCCAGCTTCTTATCTGCTGTATATCATCATCCCTTCTCTGAAATCAGGAGAGCAATCCTACCTTATACCTGACAGCTTGACATTGAATTTATGTGAAGCTTAATGTCTATCTACAAAAAACACCTCTAACGAAGTCTCATAGGGATTTTGACTCTGCAATTTTGTGACATTAAAATTTCCAAAATAGTAATAGAAAACTCAAACACACAGTAGGAACAAGGGATTATTTCCTAAAATATCTCTATGACAGTGCAAGAGACCTGATGCCTGTGAAAACTCCATGTCAGTAGTGGAGGGCTGAACACAATCTAGTCCCTAATGGTTTTAGGAGGAGGAGGGATGGTTAAAATCATGTTGAAGCATTCCTTTTCTTAAATGCAAAGTAGGTTTCAGAAAAACAGTTGTTTCCCATTTCAAAGTATTTTACTTGTGAGTATTTTACTTGTGAGCTGAATTCTTTTCCCTTTAAGAGAAAAGACAGCTCTGTGCAAAAGGAGTTGATATTGGGATGCTCTTTACAGGAAAATTACAGTCTAAAGTAAAGGCAGTTCTGGAACTTCCATGAAAATCTTCTGCCACTTCTCCACTGGTCATAGATCACATTTTCCAGGCTTAGACATCAGAAGCCTGATAAGTGAGTAATCCTTAAAGAGTTTGCCTTCATCTTTCACAACCTGCAGGGAAAGGGCTTCTCTGAGATCCAAAAGCTCACTGATGGCAAATGGTTCAGATGAGACCATTTTCTCTAGCAGTTTTATCCTCACTGAAGTTAAACCCACTGCCCTGAGTACTCAGTTGCTGTTTGAAGGGGAAGGGAAGAAAGAAAAAAAGAATAAAATGCAATCTTTCTCCAGCTCAATCCGAATGCCTTTTCTGTAGACTTGGAAACTGATTGCAATTTCAGTCAAAAAAGCTTATCTAGGGGGAGCTACCTTTTGCTCACAAAGCATCCTGACCAAGGGATTGTGTACAAAATGCACCCCAGGAGGATTAAATCCAAGTGGGAGGCTCACTTCTCTCTATCAATTGCTTTGCTTCAGAATGGTAGAGAGTAGTATGTTGCAGTCTGTTATCAGCAAGGGCAGGATGCACCACCTTAAAACCTTGTTTCACCTAGTCTGTGAGAAATGAGAAATGAGTCTAGAGGTCTCACCATTTCCCTGCTTGGGCACAAGCTTGACAGCTCAGCCAGGCATTTCAGCCATGGCATTTCATTAAAGCTTCCACATCCCCCACAACTCCAAACACACAAACACCCACAGAGTTTAGGAAATAATAGCAGTGTGCTGACAAAGGTTCATTGTGAAGCATGCTTTCATAGCAGCAAAGGCCTTTCTAAATCCACACAAATGTTTTCCATTAGCAAGATCTAAGTGATGATGCTTACTTACAGGAGCCAAAATTGACAGCAAAGGAAGACAATATAAAAAAAAAGGAGATCATGGTTAGACTGTGTGATATTGCAGAATAAGAAAGGGAACACCCTCTATGTGGGAATAACAATATATTTATGTATTTGGATGAATTGTTTTTCCATCACTATATTTCCACTTGACTTTGGAAGAAAGGAGACTGATACCTGTTGTCTTCGTATTGTACTTTTCTAACAGCCGGATATGTGCAAAAAGATATGTTTATTTCACTTGCCACTCATTTATCACCTCAACTAAAAATATTCCTAAAGAATAGCACTTGCATTGTAGCAGCTGATTAAAGGTTTTCCTCAAAAGAAATGTATGAATCTTTGCTTTCCCCCAGCACTGAGCTGTGTGGAGCTGCTGTCAGTCAGGACCTGTGTGCGGCATGCCTGCGTGGAAATGAGGACTACTTTAGTCAGAGCCACAGGAGGCCTTTTCACCCTGCTGCATATGTAAGAGGCAGAAAGGGGAGCTGGAACACATGTCCTAACCGAAGGACCAAATGTCTGAATTTCAAATGTTTCTTTTCCTAGAGCCCTTGAGACAGATCTTAGGATACAGCTTGGGATAGAACTAAACAGCTCTTTTATAAATCCAGACAAAATTAGAAGACAATAAGGTATGAATGGTCCTTGCAGGATACAGGCTACTTGTCTGGCTAGACAGTGGGTCTGAGGCCATGTGGTTATTGCTTTACAATGTATGTTCTGACAGGTATTTAAATGTATGCCCTCCCACGGCTAAAGGAGACAACCTCTTGATTTTTGTTCCATTATAAACAGACCAAATAAAATTTTTTGTTATCCATTAACTCTAATATTTTCTTAATTTAATCTCTTCCACTTTCAATTATGAAAGCCTTTGAGATTTGACTTGTTATTCAGGCATGGGGGTGCTTTGTTTAAGGGCTTTCTGCAATGGTTTAACTAGCAATCAGAGACTTAGCTGCTTTGCTCAGAGACACTGTCAGAAGAAATAATGATCCTTTGATACTAAGTTTGGAGGATCCGTTTTCTACAGATGTTTTATGAACTGGGATAGTTCTGATTTATTTTTTTTCATTCTCATCATTTCACTATCATTAATAACTCAACTTTCTAGTTCTTCTCCAAAGAGGTATTCCTTCTATCTAACCTTGGATTTTGAATTTTTCCTTACTAGAACAAGAAAATTCATACATCCTTGAGGTCAGATAATGACCATTTGATCATATAATACAGCACTGTAGGAGACATTCACATTCAGGTCTGTATACAAAAATTACCTTGCAAATTTACATTGCAATAAACAGAACCATATTTTATAACCTCATGGCACCAGGGTGTTAGCTGCTTAGATGCTTATGATGAACTGCACATGCCAATCAACTCTACATGCATTTTTCTGCCTAAATTTCCAAATACATTTTGAAAGATGTATGTACCTGATGCACTTCACAGCACTTTTTCCTCTGTTGTAGAAAACAATTTTCATTATTTAAAAACCTTTATGTTGCGAACCCTTCATTTTAACACGTAGAGCCCTTCCCCTATGGGAGAATAGAGATCAAAGTTCACAGTATATTCACAGACTGGATGAAGTTACGTTGTTTCAGTGCATATAGTCTTGTCATGAAAGAGTTGACAGTATAGTTATCAATTGAATAGTGTAGGTTTTAATACAGGCTACATGTATATTTTGAATTTTAAACAAGGATGTGCATACTATGGAAACATAATTCAGCAAGCTAGTTAATTAATGCTTAGACATAGCTGAAAAATAAAGAAAATTCCAGAAAGCTCCAAATGAAAAGTTTTAAGGGTTTAGTTTCAATATTTTAATCAGAAAGATAACTGAATTTTTCTTATGGAAAACTTTCTTTTAGGGAATTCTTGTTTGCTGCTGGGAAAACTTTCTGGCTAAAATATTTTAAATTGTGATACTTCTGATTATTTGAAGTTTAGACATGCTATAGATACTGTGAAGTATCATACATAGAGCAGATAAAAAAGTATAATCTACAGGCTTTCAGGCCTTTTTTTTCATGAACCACTAAAGCTGTTAAAAACTGCTTTACTTCACTGGAAGTGAAGCCTCTGGGATAGCATGTGTTCTGTGCCTAAGTGGCCCAGAGGAAATTTTCACTAGGATTTCAGATGAAGTTAGCTTAAGGCCATTACAGGTCACTTTTCTAGACAGGCCAGGACACTTTCAGCATCTCAAGCGTCATGGGGTACCACATACTGAACTAACCCTTCCCTTTGCTGCTTTGGCTAGACAGATAAAGAAGGGATGAGGGGGAAAGATGAGCGGCTGCACTGGCTTTCTTCCCTACATTTTTGTAGCAGGAGAGGAGGCATGAACTGATACATCAGCTATTTTCCCAAGGATGGCTTGCTAAAGAAGGGGTCGTAAATGAAGTGGGAAATATCTATAGGAATCCTCAGCTGCAGGAAATCAGTATGCTCCCACTGAAATTTGAATTATTCTAGCATGATACTAGCTAAGGATCTGTGTTCTTTCGGTCTGGTCACCTTTAGGAAGCTGAATCAGTAACGTACATTATCAGAGCAAGAGTAGAAGACAGTGTTAGTGATTAAAACCACAATGATCCACATTGTGCCTTTTATATTTTAAATAGGGTGAGCTAGGTCATAAAGTCTAAGTATTTTTGGTCTATAAAACAGAAAAATGTTTTAAGGCAGCACCACAAAATTCCATGAGAGAGACCTTCTCATTTCTAAGAGAAATACAAGTAACCTAAAAGGCACTGGCTATGATTATATGCATTACTGCAATTCAGTCTTCAGGCTCCCTGATAGGAATCCTTGAAAGAATGGCAATGTTGGTCAGATGCTGATTTATGTACTAGAAGTATGCTGTCAGGGGAAAAAAAAATATATTCTGCCATTTGTATAAGGCCTCAGCATTACCTAGAAATATTTTTAATAAAAATTATGCTGACAGGATTGCAGAAGAGGTTAATATTGATAGTTCTTCTAATGGAGGCAAAATAAATACCTGGGCTAGTGTGTGTGCATGTGTGAATGTGCATGCGTGTGACTAAAATGACTGGTTTCCCTTGCAGAATGCACGATAGAACGATACACGGAATGGCTTATGGTTTGTGTGTCTGATGGTAAAAATCAATGACTTGCCTTATTGAAAGGTACCCTCAGGGGCAAAAAGCAGTGAATAGCTTATTAGTTTGTGTGTGCATGCTGGCAGATGATAAAGCAGCATTGAAATCAGTCATAGACCATAATAAAGTACCCATCCCCGTCTTAAAGCTGGTTCATACTTCTGTCTCAGGGGAATATGCTTCCATTAACCCAAACTGTGCAGTAACTCATCTTTAACCACAGTACAAATACGTAGTAGAAGAGGAACCAATAATGATTTCTTATGGTTACTGATGCAAAAAATAGAGTGGATAAATTACTAGCGTGCAAGGCAAAATTCTTTTTGGTGTAATATTCCATAATTCAATTTTACTACTCCCTGGAATGGTGTGGATGGACTCCAGCTGAGGATCTGGCCTGATACCAAAAATATTTTACTCATTTCCACAATAAAAGAGGAAAACATGGAGAGATGCACAAAGAAAAAATGCAGGAAACAAAATGTTCAGACCTTGTTTCCAGTCCATGAACTCTGCTTTGGAGTATATTCAGGTCATCCATTCAGATACACAAGACCCACCATACACCTACATTGTCACTGAAGTATTCATTGACCTTAAAATGTTGTCATAGCGGGCATTATGTGTCATGCCCTGGGATACTTTGTTTTGATGGCATACATGTGACTAACGCCAATAATGCCTTCAGCAAACATAATAGTCATTTAATGTGAAGCTTTCCCATACGATCACTAGGGTAGATCTGGCCTAAGGAGTAGAGGTGATGATTTCTCTTGGTTGCAAGGTGAGAGTACTGACTTCAGTAAGTATTTTCATGCACTAATTATTTCCCAAGAGATACTGATGATATCTGTGCTTGTATCCATGGTTATCCAAAACTAATACAAAGTGTGTATTATTTCAAGGACTTGACACTTCAAATATGTAGCATTTTGTCTTGAAATATGTCATAGTGATGGCCATATGGGGCAGAAGAATTCCCATAGCTGGAGTAACTGATGTGTAGCATTTATTAAACAGATGGATAGACACGTGTACACTCACACAGATCTGTTAATATTATGGGAGTTGTGGCATTCCCTGAAGGGCACGCCTCTGGAAACCATAGGCAGAAATCTTGTCATCATATTGTTATCTGGAAAGATTCTAATGGCTTGCATAATGGAGCTTCTAATAAAATGCTATACAACAGGAGTTAAGCATATAGTATAGCAGTTGCATCCAGAAAGTCAACAGGGCTATTGCACCACTTAAGCATTTGTTCTTGTCTTAGAAATTTCTGAACTTCCCATTGCAGCAGCTGCTGAAGGAAGAGCAAGACTATCTTTGCAACCCCACGGGTCCCAAAGGAGCCTTGCAGCAGGAGTTTTACAGGCATAAAATCAAGGCAAGCAAGAGGGAAAGTCTGTCTAAGCAGCTGGATTTGTTTGAAATTTGAAAGTGCCCTGAAAAGAAGTGGAGGAAGTATTGGTGGGTAAGATAGAGATACCCCAGTAGAGAAATCCGAAGCTAGAAGTTGTCCCCTCTTCTTAAGGAAGCAGGTCTTATCAGGTACAAAATATATGCCTCCTACATTTAGGATAATCATAGAGTCATAGAGTGGATTGTATTGGAAGGAACCTTAAAGAGCACCTAATTCCTTCACACTTCATCACAATGTAAAAGACATTTTATACTGTGGCAGATGTCTAGGGCTTTACTGACTGTGCAGATTAATTAAAAAAAAAAACAAGAAACAGCAACAGAAATCCCTATCAAATTCATCATTGACAAATTTAACTTCTGAAAAACAAATGGTGATCATTCTCCACCAGCTACTCACAAATTTGAATTTAAGAGGAGACAAGAAAACACGATGTAACCTGAAAAAATTTTGTAAAATATAGAAGCAGTTGTGAAAGAAATGTGACACATCAGATGGAAGTGAGCAGCTGATTTTTTCGTTCTGCTTTGCAGAATAGCAGTTGCACAGCCTGATACAAATGTAATGTTTTTTTTGTTTGTTTCACAGGTATGCATGCAGCATGCTGGAAATTACTGCTGAAGAAATAGAGCACTTCTGCTCTTCTATTACTTCGTCTTCTTCAGAACAAGCCATATATGATACTAAGTTGTAAATGTTTTTGGTTATTCCTGACTTCATTCCACTGTACAAAGCACTTTTTTGGTGTTGCTCTACATGTGTGAACTTGGACAAGCCACTCCTTGAATGACATTTTCCCCACCAGCTATGTAGGGGTAAAAGCATTTATAACACTAGAATGTTGTGAGGACTGATAGTAAAGAAAGATTGGAAAATGGCTAGTATCTCTGGCAATATGGAGCACATATGTATCTAAGACAGATTAATAATGATGTGGTTTATGTGATATATTATATAAAACATGTTTGAAATTTGTCAACATTGGACGGTTCCCTTGTGGATCAAACTTTTCCTTATTATTGCATTTTGGGCTTTCAACACAATCACGAAAGGATTTCAAATAACACTAGGAGAATATGAGGTGAAGAGAAGTGAAAGAGTGGGAATTGCACTTGGAAAAGGAAGTGAGGTCTTTCTGTAGAGAAAACTGGCTTTTATCTCCTTGCAACTGACCATACGCTGAGGTGTGCAGGCTATTCCCCAGCATGATGTGCAGCAGGGAGTGGCAGATAGAAAGGCAAAAATGAATCCATTATTACTGCTAACTTTTTAGAGGAGAAACACAACCTTCCTTGTACTGGTTCCACAGCTCTTCTAGTTCTTTAAAAGTTACACAGTGTTTTCAGACTTGTTGCACCACAGGTTGAGAAAATTAGAATGACTATGTTGTTAGTATGGACAATTTTCCAGGAGGTTTCCCCCAACCAAGAGTAACATCCAAGATGAACAGTTATTGGACACTTGATTATAATACTATTTCCACAGAAAGTTTGCACCAGAAATCACACTTTTTTTGGTGCCTCAGTCTCTCCTAACTCGATTCTCTTGAAAGGAAAAGGATGAGTGATGGCCTCATCTAAGGACTGATCCAAAGCCTGCTGAATTCAGTGTATGTATTTATGTTACCATTTCTGATGAGATAAGACTTACCCTTTTAACAAATCTTCCTGTTTCCCCCATTTACTGTGCTTTGGTTTTCTCTTGGAGAGCAGTGGATTCCTTTCAAATGAAACTAATTGGGAAACAGACTCCAGGAGCATACTTATGCATGACAGTTCATGATAGGAGGCCAGTCCATGAAACTAGACTAGAACTATTCTAAAGGAACCCTCCCTTCCCCAACAAACACACTGTAGGTACCAGGTTCTTAGAAGCCACTGTTTCAAGCTGCAGATAGGTGTCTATAGTGAATGCAGATATAGCCAAAAAGATTCCCTTCTGGACACCTGACCCCTGCACAGCCTGGTAAAATTGAAGAGAACCCTACACAAAAGAAGGGGAAGATTGGGTAACGTTATAAGGCATGCCATAAGTTTCCAGCTAAAATGGGAAAATATTTTGTTTTCCTCTAGGTGCATCTTTCCTCAGGAGCTGCAATTTCACACCCAGCAAAAGAAAATAAATACAAAATTTATTGTGGACACTAACACATCTTTTTTCCCCCCCTCTTTCCTAGGAACCTTATAATAAGACTGTCCTGATTCCTTAAGGAGGTATATTTGATATTTCTCCAGTGTGAATCCAGACCCCTTCTGGATATTAATCCACTTCACAAAGTCATTACGAATAATTTAGCATAAAAGCAGCCTTTTTTCTCACAAGACAAAGCACTGAGGCTGAAGCATTTGTAGAGCAGTGTGAAAAACATACTGTAGCTGCCTTGGCTCCATTTGGATGGAGTATAAATAAGGAATTTTGGCTGCAAATCCTGTCAGTCTCTTAGTCTTATTTAGCACAAATATTCAGCAAAAACAATGATAATATCGTTTGGCTTTTTTTTTTTTTCCTTTTTCTTTTTTTATAGTGCTAAGTCAATGCATAATTACTGGAAAGCATTTCTGACTGAATTTTAGATGAGCATTTTCACAAAATATAATATTGGAAACAATCTTTATCAAACATTCATGCGTAGTGTGAGAGATAAAAACAGGAATCCATAATTCATATGGCAGAGTGTATTACCAAGTGTGAATAAGAGGCTGAATTTAAATGAGGAGGTCTGAACAATATTTTCTGCAAGGCATCTGCTTTAATCATTTACATTATTCACCAGGTTTTCCAGAACTGTAAATCTTAAATATGTATTTGTGTCTGTGAGAATGTGTATGTAAATACACACATATATGCACACATACACAAAGCAATATACACATCCACACATCAGCACATATTCATGCAGATACAGAAATGTGTTTGTACACAGAGACACAACAGCTTAGGGCCTGATTCTAAAATTATTCTACATGAATGGGAAGACTTCTATTGACAATGATGGATTTGGGGATCAAGACCTTAGTGTCTTGTTTTTTCCTCTCTTACCCTGAGTTTGCAGTGCTATGAATCAGTTTAAGGTAGAAAAAAAGGCAGGTCCTTATTTACCCTTATATAATTGAAACATTTGCTTAGTTGACAACACACATTACAGAAAAGCAAAAAAACCACAGAGAATCCCCCTACACTGAGATGAAATCCTAAAGACCTTTCTGTCAACCGTTTTATCTGGCTGACATTCTTACTCAAATTGTGTTTTCAGGACTGGCTCCCTGTGCTTTGGGATACAATGACAAGAGAAACCCTTGGGTGAGCAGTTGTGTGGGGCTTGATCACAGCCTGCATGGGGCCCAATTCAAACCCAAGGCTTCCCTTACTCCAACTGACCCACCTTAAATCCAAAGGGAAGGAATTTTAATCCTCCTTCCAGTGGCTATCCCTGCCTAGTTTGATTCTGCCTATGCCACTTAGATGTTAACCTTGCCAAGGCAGGAAAAGGAGGCACCTAATGATTGCTGAGTGCTTCACAAAGCCCTTGGCAGATTTTTGGCCCTCATGGTTAAGCAGGCCCTCTTCTCATTGGTCTTTCAGATCCCAGAGTGTTTCCTATTTTTGTTCATAACATAACAACACTTAAAGTCCACATAAGCTTACCTACTTGCTAATCAGATATAACACTTTCATACACGTACAGTTTATGCATATAGTAGTTACTAGCTCATTTTTGACTTGTAGGAAGTCAAGTGAGGCTTGAGGGCTTGAGTTTGAGGGCTTGCTGTTCCCCACCCCTATTTTGGAGACACATCAAGATAGGCTTTCTTTTCCCAGGTGTGGTTACTGTGTACAGTCCAGCCCACTTATTAAGAACCCCTTTTCAGAGACTTGCTTGGGACAGTGTTGTACCTGAGGAAGATTCATGATGGCAAATAACAAGTCAAAGGCCAGCACTAACCTAGATTCAGGGTCTGATGCTCACATATCGATTCCGACATTATATACTACATAAGGAGTGTCCTCTGTGCCAGCTTCTGTGTAACTATGACATCTGCATAACTAATGCTTTCATTTTCATGTCCCAGTTTTGTGGCTGGTAAAGCAATGTCACAAAGCAGTAGATGTCACCCTGTTTCAGGAGAAGGTCAGAAGACTAGAAATAGCTGAGCTCTACTGCAGGGACAAGGTCCACCTCCTCTAATGGGGCTCAGAGATTGCTTGTTTAAAGAAACCTGTCTTTGCTCCTTTTACTACTGTTCATTTGATACAAACATCCTGTGTTTTTTTCTAATAGAACTTGTTTTTTTATCCCTTCCACTTCTCACTCCCTTTCTATTTCATAAGAATGTGTTTCTTGATTCTAGAAGATCTGCTTGCCAGGTTGGGAACTGCTGGTATTGCTGCACAGGAGGTTGTCTTAATCTGGCATGTGTGTGTTTATCTAAATAGTGAACAAATGATAGAAGAAAATCACCAAAACGGCGTGAATCTTTCTCAATATAGCATTCACTGAATTATACAGGGCATGTTAAAAAAAAGAAAGTTTTTAATTATGTACAGCAGACAAGATGATGAGGAATCATGCATGAAATCCCTGCACTCTGAAGACCAATGAAAAGGAATTTCACCTCTTTTTATGAAGCTGAGCCCAAGTGATTAAAATTATTGTGTCCTATCATTTTAATTCTCTTTCCTCTAAGCTTTCTTTAATGGTGCCATCTTCCATGCTTAAGCAAAATGATGAATTAATTCAGTTTCTCCCCTGTGGGGCAGAAGAAAAGGAAGATTCAACATATCCCATTCTGCCAATATTTCATTCATGAGGCACATTACATTTACCCATTTTTTCCCTTCTTGATTGTTTTATATTGTTATCCTGAGGAATGTACACAGATCATAGAACTTGTGACTGTGAGACATTCTGATAAGATGAAAAGTCAGATGTACTGCAAAATTGTGAGAAGTAATTTGGAGCAACGTACTGCTGAGGGGATGGGGTAGAAGGGCAGGTACAGATTTGCTAGAAGAGAAAAAAGGGCTGAGCTTCCCCTCCATTAATAATGTCCTGTCCAGGGTATATAATATTGAATAATATTGAAGCAGTTGTATGGCTTACAGCTTCCACTATTCTGGTCACAACTGATCTTCCTTTGTGGTATTTGGCTAGTCACTTGGGTGTAGTGACACTGCCCAGCTTTAGCCCTTTAACTGAGATGGGAACCTAGGCTCTGGCAGTGTCCCAGCTGCTCCTTTATAGCATCTGTGATAGTATCCCCAAGGCCAAATGTCCTATCCACACCTAGTCTGCAGAATGGTCTTCAGGATTCTTGCGTGCTTCCTAGCTGGAAATCCAGGAAATGTAACTCAGGGCCTTTAAACAATGCACCAGGGGTTGAATGAACTATATCCAAGACTGTCGCTGGTGGGGGTTACCTGAATCCACCAGTCCATGTCCCACAGGGCTTTGTGGTGTAGCTCTCACGATTAGGTCTTCACAAAATGTCCTGCCACTCCAAATCACACAGTGTCTTTTCAATGATTCTATGGCACAGGCAGAACTTGCATCATTTTATCACACCCGATTGTCACATCAGCATCTAGGTCCACTGTCAGCTTCCTGTCCAAGAGATGGTGATGGGAGGCAGTTTTGAGGCAAGAGGTGTTGTAGGTACCTCTCTCCTGGGAACGTATTTTGGAGAGCTTTTCTGAAACAGCCACTTTCATTCATGGACTAACTCAGTTTAGAGTCTTAAATGAAAAGTAGTTCTGTATGAGAGTTATAAACAGAGTAAAATTGACAATAAGGCAATGAAGATGTCACAAGACATGAATAGTCACTCCTACTTAGATTTGAAAGCATTCCTGCATCGGGAATGAGCAACTACTGCAAATCCTTATCAGGGAAATTGCTGTAGATCCTACTATGGTACGTGATCCCAAAAGAGGACAGGTATCCTGTATTTTGTTGCTGATATTTCCAGGGAGAGAATACTGAAATAGCTGGCATACTGATGTGGCTGTGGGCCTCCTCCAACCAAAGAATGGCTACCAGCCCAAAGAAAGCTTTGATAGCCTAACCCATGCTCAGTTTATATAGCCTCTGTATACATCTGTCCTCCCAAGGATGATAATAGACCTCACTTCAATAAGAGTTGCTATTTAGCGCTATGTATTTGGCCAATAGGGAACTTCATCTATCAGTCTCTGGTCCATTTAATTACTGGGTCTCCTTCAAGTGAAAGTAGGTCATTCCTTGTAGAAAGCATGCCAATTCTTCCTTGTGTCTAAGTGACAGTTGCCTGCTATAAACAGGAAGTCTTGATTAAGTCTCTTTTGCTGTATCTTCTCTGAGTAATATCTTCCTAGTGGAAAACCCCTTCTATCTTGGAAAAAACTCAGTAGCAACGCAGGAGGCCAGTAAACGCTCTGGGTTATTTTGCTCTCATAAAGGGAAAGATAAGAAATGGGATTTGGTTTGGAACCAAATATTGGTTACAGAAAAGAGGGTAGGGTAAGGGACCTCTGTGTTTAGGTCCAAATGTCAGCATCATCTGTCATTCAGACTCTTGGCACAGGGCAAAACATTTTCACTTGATGCAGCCTCTGTCATGGTAATTGATCACTATATTGTCACATCTTTTCAGTAAAACACATCTTTTCAGAAGCTGCCAAGAAGGTCTGGATTGACAGCAGCAGGGTCATGGAAGTCATCATGCAGGGAGAGAATAGATTGTGACAGTGGCACAGGGCACCCCTATGTTCCTGAAAACCATCTGTTTGAGCACCTTTTTCGGGAGGGTAAACCAGTGTAGAAAAAAGAAGGATAGATGTGGGCAGTGATACAGTAGTCGTGGGCAGCAGCCACAAAGCATGCATTAGGCAATGAATGAAGTAGAGCTGAATCCTAGAAGGACCTTGCTGAGGAAGCCTAAAGAATTTAGCCATTGAAAGGTTTGCCTACCCTTGCGATATGTAGATGGGATTCACTTTGAATAGGTAGTTGTCCTAAAAGTTTGAAGTGTGAATTTACAAGGGTGCGGCAGCTCAGGGAAAGATCACTGGTGTAGACTCCCAGTTTGTGTCAGCCTGACCATAAGGACTAAACGATGACTTAAAAACTAGAATAGCCAAGTGGACCTCTTTCACTGACCTGTCACTTTTATTGGGTAGAAGATGAGAGGTGGCTTGAAAGCAGCAAGAAAATCCTCCTTTTGTGCTGCAAGACTCAGCTAGGCAACACAAAAAGAAAGCAAGCAACCAATGCCTCCAGTATGCTGACCGAAAAAACAAAGGGGGTGTCCTTAATTGTTTTTCCCAGACTTAACAGTAGCACCCTGAAAGGAAGCAATTTTAGCGTTTTGAGCAACTGAAAATGATACAGCACGACTAAATCCATAACAGAAAGATTAAAGAAAGTGTATGCCACTTTTTTTGTATGGCTAATTTCTCCTTAAGGAAAATAATTCAAGCCTACATATACATAAATGAATTAACAGATTTAGGTAAGATATTTTTCTACAACTTGACCGAGAGCAATATTAAAAGGTAGTTTTCTAATAAAGATTCCACCCGCATAAATAATGGCTTACTATAGCCTAATAAACCTACCCCTCCTACATAATTATGGAGGAAATGCAATATTGTGTTGCCCTGGTCCAACATTCTCCTCCCCATCACACACCTAAACACACAGAGATTCCTTTCGTAATTAACAGGAAAATTCTCTGTATTAGTTTTCTTTGCACTTTATAGCATAAGAGAGAGATTAATTAAGAGGTCTGTATTTCTATTTCAAGGTTCAAGTACTTCCACTGAGCACTGCTTTCAGAATCTGTAGTGTCAGCAGAATTCCTTACTTCAAAACACAGACATTTCTCTTCCTTAGATTTTCCTTTTATATATGCAATTACTAAATTATTGTGAGTAGCTTGGAGGTCCAGACCACATCCTCACCTGTTATAAATCTAAGGCCAGAGTTTGCTGTGCTGTGGCTGTGCACAAGGGAGGTTGCATAAACATCATAAGACCAGGTGATGCTGACTGAAGAGGCCCTTAGATCTTAGCTGTCACACTCTAAGCTGTCCTTGGAAAATCTGAGCTTGTTAAAACCACTTATATCTTCATTGAAACCAATGGAACATCCTCACAGCAGCTCACATGCCCGTGCTTCCTGGAGACGGTACAGCCTTCAGGCCTACTTCCTATAATTTAGACATGCGCTGTACCAGGCACTATTCCCTCTGCAGCCTTTGATGTTAGTCATCTTCATATACTACATTTGTAGACATAGACTTGAGCAAGGTAATGAAACATTCTGCAGTAACCTAAAACCTGCCACCTTTTTGTTTTCGTTTTTACAGATTTAAAATATTTTTTCTAATAAATACTGAGGCTCATCCACACATATAAAATGTTATCAGATTTTGCTCTAATGACTCAAATAAATTATTTCATTAACTTCAGAAACTGCTTAAAAGCACTTCTATACATGCAGTTAAAGTTTGCTTGGCACACACACATACACATAGTAAAAAAAATAAAAGCTTTAAACACTACTCATACCTAACTGAAACACACTGTTGTCTCTAAATACAGCCTTTCATTAGCAAACCATGCAAAAGAATGGAAAAACTCTTTTTTTCCCTCTAATTATTATGTTCTATGAAACCTTTTCCCACTATTTTCCAGTGGATGAACAGTCCTACTGAGAGTACTATATATGTAGGTCCTAATCCTAAAAAATATTTATTTTTGTACCGAATTTCTGTACAGAAGTGACACTAGGTGTGAAAGTGAGACTGAACAAGGGCCTTGATATAAACCATTTAATCCTGTTCAGCAGAAATCTTTGAGTTTTGCTGATTAAGTTTATATCTTTCCTTAAGGACAAACAGAGATTAAAATGACCACCCTGAAGAGGAGACTTGGTGTCTGCAAATGAATATACAAAAAGCAGCAAACAGCAGAAAACATCAGAATTATATTCTCTCCCACTTGTGCCCAGAAAAAAATATTTCTCTGCTGTTTTGACATAACTGCAGTTCTGTGAAATGGGAAGTGATCTCTCTGGAATGAGAGAAATGTGACATAATTGGATGAATACTGTGGGCCTGACTTCTGCTTGTTTAGTTCCCAAGCAGCTGAGTGTTTTTGGTAACTCTCATGGAGATCTGTAGGCATCAAGAACACTTACTTACTAATAAGAGCACTGGCAATCAGGTGTTAAGGGGCAATGTTGTTACTGCACTCTTGTACCCAGGAATTTAAACTCCAGGCCAGAGTTAAAATGAAGAAAGGAAGGGAACTATTTTCTAGCAAAGGCAGAGTTGCGCTTTGGAGCTGCAGTAGTTCTTTCATGAAGACTTTATTGTTGACACCATCAACATACTGATTTCCCAGGAGTGACAGAAATACTACCATTAAAACAAGAGGAGTGCCAGAGGCAACTGATCATTCTGAGATGTGCTTTCAAGGGTACTGTTTTTGTCCATCAAGGATAGCTACAGGCTTACTTTATGTGATCTTGCATGATGTTTAATATATAGTTATTCCAAATAAATGACTAAGCAGCATATAATAATTGACAGACCTAGATCCAACAAATTACTTTTCAGTGTGCCACTTAAAAGTTCTTGAGAAACAAGGAATGTTTGTATCTTTAAAAGAGATTACAGTGAAGTGTAATAAAGTCAATATAAACCATGAAGAAAATTGTAGCTAATGAGCAACATGAAGTGCTGTGAATATAGTGGGCAAACAGAGCATGGCACGGCAGTTCACAAAGGGACGGTGCTGAAGCTCAGCCAGAGAGTTAGGGTATCCACCTGGCAGAAAGCCATGGCATCCCTAAGCTGTGTACCCACCAGGACTGATGCAGCTACCGAGACTGAGTTCTCATGGGAACACGCTGGCACCCAGGTGTCAGGCAGCAGGGTATGCCCTACTCTTATGCCAGTATCAGATGGCAACGGTGAGAACACCTGTGGGAGGTGTGTCCAGGTAGAGGAACTCCTCCGCTTAGTAATGGAGTTCCAGGAAGAGCTGAGTAGGTTGAGGACTATCAGGGGAATTGAGAGAGAGACTGTTGGAGTCTACAGGCTTGCAGGGCCCGTGATATGGCAGACTCCCTATCCTCTCTTTGCACAGCTGAACGTGGTGACCTAGAGGACTGGGGGCAATGGCAACAAGTTCCTGCTCAGCAGAGCAGGCACCACAGGTCTGTCTCCACAGTAACTACCACAACTTCTCAGGCACCCTTGCAAAACAGGTGTAATACTCTGCAAGAGGAACAGAGTGTTGACAAGGATGATGGTTCACCTAGCTTGGAGGTGTTGCCAAGGTTAAGTTGGACTACACCCTGCATCAAAATTGTTTCAGAAAAATAAAAAAAACAGGTCATTGTCATAGGTGACTCAGTTTTGAATGGAGTGGAAGATCCAATATGCAGACCGCACCCACTCCTTAGGAAAGTCTGTTGTCTCCCTGGGGCCCAGGTAGAAGATGTACAGAGAAAGCTTCCTTCGCTAGTATGGCCCTCAGATTACTATCCACTATTGATCTTGCAGGCAGGCAGCGATGACATAGCGACAAGAAGTCCAGGGGCAATGAACAGAGACTTCAGGGCCTTGGGACAACTGGCTAAGGGATCAGAAGCACAAGTAGTGTTCTCCTCTATCCCTCCAGCTGCAGGGACTGATGAGGGAATAAACAGGAAGAGCCAGCAGATCAATACCTGGCTCCAAGACTGGTGTCACCAGCAGGACTTTGGGTTCTTTGGTTATGGGTTGATTTACATGACACCGTGCCTGCTGGTGACAGACAGGATACACCTGTCTCAAAGCCGGAAAAGGATCCTGGCACAAGAGCTTGCAGGGTTCATTGAAAGAATTTTAAACTAGATTTGAAGGGGGAGGACACAAAACTAGGCTTGCAAGAAATAAGCCTGGGGACAGCACACAAATGTTTGAGGGACAGCGTGTTAGCAAGGTCTCTCAGTTTGCCGTTTCAGTGGAGGTAGGGGATTAGGATCCACATGGCAGCAAAGGTGCATGGGTTATTGATGGGGAGACCTTGGGAGGAGACCAGGGGAGACCTTATTACTCTTTACAACTACCTGAAAGGAAGTTGTAGTGAGGTGGGGGTTAGCCTCTTCTCCCAAGTAACAAATGACAGGATGAGAGGAAATGGCCTTAAGTTGTATCAGGGGAGGTTTAGATTGGCTATTAGAAGAAATTTCTTCACTGAAAGGGTTACCAAACATTGGAACAGGCTGTCTAGGGAGGTGGCTGAATTACCAATCACCATCCCTAGAGGTGTTTAAAAGACATGTAGATGTGGTGCTTAGAGACATCGTATAGCACCAGACAGGTAGAGTCAAGTTAATGGTCGGACTTGGTGATATTAAAGGTCTTTTCCAATTTTTCTATGATCCTAGAATTCTATGATTCTATGATTCTCTCTGGGATCTGACTCTGAGATGAGTTCAGCACCTACCCACCTTTCATTTCGTGGCCATGTATGGCATTGCTTAAAAGCTGGAAAAGGAATATGGTTGACATGTATTAGCAAATACATTCTAAAAATGTTTTAAAGGCCTAAGGCAACTGAGTGCCTAATAACATATTCACTGACTGTTCCATGCTAGATGGTGTGAACATATTAGAATATGCTGATTAGCATATGATACCACCATAGCTTTGGACAAAGCCTGGATTGTAAAGATAACCTAAAAGCCTAGCTCTGATTCAAGAAAATGCAATATTATGTTATTTTATTTCCCAATAATTTGGAAAGCAGCCAGAAAGTTCTGAGCATTTTTTTAAGTTCTGTAGACCAGAAAATTAAGACAAGTACTAAATCAAAGCAAATTTAAGAATCACAGAAATGAGGCATTGCAAAAGATAAATCTTGGTTCTGTGACAGAAGCTGCCATGATGCTGACAGGTTCCTCTCTTGCTCAGCCCCTGTGCTACATTGCCATAGTCAGTCTACATCTGACTAAGCCATTCATGGGTGATTTGTTTCTGACAGAGAAACCAACCCAGAGAGGAGAATAACAAAATAAAGTAACCAAGCTAGAAATATCAAAATACAATTTTTTTTAAGGATGGATAGGTTTTTGTTTCCAGAATATTTGCTTAAATATTTTCCAATCTAAAATTATTTCCAATCCAAAATAATTTTTGAAACAAAAGTTTTTTATCATCCTTATCTGACATGCATTGGAAAACCTCAATTATTCTATCAAGAAGTATTCTGTCTGAAGCTTGGTTGCTCTGCTTGAGAAAGGTCTCAATGTAATAATGACTTTTAGACCTTCTTCTAATTTCCAGTTGTCTTATCAAAGATCAGCACTTGACAGTGCTTTCCCTCGCTACTGAGAGAGGGGGTTGGGAAGCATCATTGCTATGAAAACATTATATTTTAATAAATTAGTAATAATAATATTCCCATTGTTATGTAGATTGACTTAAGTAAACATATATTAAAATAAGATTTGATGCCTACACTAAAGAACTGTTACAACATATACAATTTACAGAAAATAATTCATGATAATATAATTAGCTTGTTTCCCCTTGATTCACCACTGAACTGTGAAACACTTTGTCATGGATCTGCAGAGAAGGAAAAAAAATCAGAGATGTAGTGAAGCATGTATTTTGGTAAGTGATGAAAATTTTGCACTTTCTAAGTAGCCTGCCATCCAAGGGAAAATCCCCATGGATATTCTAAACCCAAACAATATTTTGGTAAAATCCTGTCATATCTTCCCACTACAGCATTCCATAATTGAGACTGAGAACTGTATTCAGTTAATCTTTGGGTCCATCTAAGTATTTATCACCCCTTCTGCCTTTCAAGGTGCCTACGTAAAGCTAGCTGTTTTTTGAAGAACAGACTGTTAAATCATGCTCTACTGAAGACTTCTTTATGCAAAAAAAGTCTCTCTTAAAAAGTGAAAATAAAACAGAAACCAGAACTATTTGTTCCAAGTAAGAGAAACTCCATCTGCCTTTAATCAGTACACGGATAACAAAGAGATGATGCAGACTTTTAGTCACGTGCTTTTGCACAGATGTGTAAACTAGAGACTGTGGGTGTGTAGCACACAGACACATACGTATCCTGTGCGTAAGTTTGTCTCCACACACCTCATAAATGACACACACACAATTCTCCTTCTGTGTTCACAGGTTTGCATGGCTGTTAGATATATTTTTTTTTAAGCCAGGGTTTTTCTGGGTTATCTCATCAAAAATCATTGTTTTATGTTCTCTTTTAGGGTGACTGAGGGAAAAAATGGTCTTTAAAAAAAACATTGAGACAGTAACAGTAGTTAGGAGGTTAACATATTGCTAACATGACCTCAGACTGAGAAAGCTTTTCATCAGCAACTCAGACAGTAGTGAAAAAAAAATCATTATCTATCTGATGGCTGCCCAGAAATCTAGGAGAGCATGAGTGAAGTATCTCATTCCATTTTTTAGTGGATAAATATGGATTCACAGCATGCAAATGCTTCTCATGCTGTCAAAAATCACTAAATTAGCTGCGATCAAGGGTTGATTACGAATCATAAAGGGTAATCATCTCTTCTCGTCATCCAAAAAACTGCTCTCTACAGAACAGGGCAGCAGTTAAAGGGTGATGTTGGCTTTTTTGTATGTTCAATAGAGTTCAACAAAATATGTTATGGGCCTGAACCTAGGGTTGTTTTATCTGGCATCTTGCTCACAATTGCATTTGTACTTCACTAAAACTTTTTAAACTGCACAGGTTTAAACCATAGCTGGCTAGAGATTCATGTTTAATCAAACCTTGTTCCAGACTCACATTTAGTATAAGAAAAAACCTTTTTTGTTTCTTGAAGCTTTATCAATCATCACTCAGACCTGTCAGGCACATAGTACCTGTTCATAGTCACCCGACAGGGTGATGAAACATGTACCTGCCATGCAATCTCCTGTATTGATTTCATCTTTTCCTCTCCCTCTACTCTTTCTCTCAGGAACATGCCTGAATTTCTCTGTGTCTTTAGAAGCATTTAGATACAAGACTAACCTATAATGATATTAATCCCACCCTGTTCCCCAGAATTTCCCTTATCTTGACACAGGCTTATTTTGAAAGTCTGTGTTAGATGTTACATTGAGCACATTTTTTCAATGAGGCATGGGGAAGAAGAGAGCAGTGGTCTTAAAATGTTTTTGTTTACACTTATTTTAAAACTTTCATGTTCCAGGAAGTAGGAAGATAGTGTTATTTTGGGTGGGGGTTTTTCTGGGGGTGGAGGGGACAGATCACTCCTCAGCTGTCTTCTGGCTGTATTCTTGGGATTATGCCCAGTGTTTCTGCACATTGCTTAATTACCATACTTCATGTTTTACAAGGTATAAAGTTGCACCTCATGAGGTGCATGACCCTAAGCCCAGTGGGACATGGCCAAACTTGTCACATTAGTGGGTTTTCAGAAAGCAGTGCTAAATACATTGCTTTTTTGCTGTAAACCTGATTAAAACTCAGGTCTCAAGCTGAGAGAGGCTGGTGTATTAACCTAATGTGCCCACTTGACTCTCTCCTAAGTATCATGATAGATTTCTTTTAATCTGCTGCAGAAAATAAATTGCTGGAGAAAAAAAAAAAGATTTGTACTCTTTAAAGACTAATCACTTTCAGGCACTGTATGGCAAACAGCAAGATTCAGAATGAATCCTTTTACTGCATTACTCATGACAGCTTACAACCCAGACTATTAAACATTCATCAATAAAAATTTAACATCCCATCTTCCCTTTGATATCCTCAACTGCTCCCTACATAAGACAACAAGAAGGCTTTCCACAGCTCAGTGTGATGGCAGGACATCAAAGCAGCCTCCACAGCCAGCCTGCTTCGAACAGTTTCTTGTATTTAGAAAGTAGACTTGTTACATGGGAGGGGAAAAAGCAATGCAGGAGATTGTCTCTGGTTTGAATATGTATAATTCCTCCCAAGGGGTGCAGTATGTCCATGTTGTGGCTGAGCAGCAAGTTGCAATTCACTTTTCTTCTTGCTGCTATCTTAATATTCACTTAAAATTTAGGTAACAGATTTCACTCATTCTCAGTCCCAGTCTGGAAGACCAACAGGTGAGTTTACCTACTTTGTATGTACCATTACAGCAGTGAATTAGCTGGAGATAAAGATGATGTTAAAAATAATTATTTCTTATTTCAGACATTTGCAATGTTTGTTATAAAGCTTTAGTTTCATAGGGGAAAAAGATGGAATTTATGGAATGGCTGCTTGAAAACATACTTTCTCAGGCACTGAACCACATTTGGAAAGCGATAATATCTTCCTTGGAAATATTCCTCTCCGGTTCCTTTTCTCTTCATAAATTCTACATCCCTCTTATCCAAATGATGCAGGCTCTCTCTAATCTATTTGTTTCCCTGGAACTGAAGACCTGTTTGATTTTGTTTAAAAAGCACACCCTTTGGTCAAGCTGGGCCTGAGTGAAGCCTATCCCTCACCCTGAAATTATGTCTGCTCATCTTGCAACTAAATTTGTTATCACTAGACACCATCAGCTCTGCCATAACACCTGGCTCTATCTTCTCCCAACAACTAATTTACTGACTCAAATCACATTTTAATTGTTTGAATTCTGTGATGCAGGTGAATTTTGGATCAGATGCTACACTGAAAGGGTGATAGGGTTGATGAGTTCTTAGGTTTGTTCCATCTGCCTTTCTCCTGCTCCTATATCCTGACACTGATCATTTTGACTGCCTGCTGCCCACCTGTGGTGGCCTGGGGTTTCAGGAGCAATGCTCCTGTTCAAAGTCTGCCTATTCCAGGAGGAATGAAGGCTCAGAAGCTGGAAAAAAAAATCCCATAGTGTGCATCTTTTCAAACAGTTATTTTCTCAGTCACAAGTGCACTAGGATGAGGGTAAAAAGGAAGGGTAACGGGGTAAAAAGGAAGACTGCAAAAGAAAGAAAACTATGTTTTTGTGGTGGTTTTTCAAGATTCTGTTTTTCAAGATTCTTAGACACCTTTGTTTTTTTTTATTCAGGTGACTGATAACTTCCAGAAGCTGTCAGTCAC
The DNA here is from genome assembly GCA_013398125.1 of Aegotheles bennettii. Lineage (NCBI taxonomy): Eukaryota > Metazoa > Chordata > Aves > Caprimulgiformes > Aegothelidae > Aegotheles > Aegotheles bennettii. Next base: position 39,450 of record VZRW01012879.1, on the reverse strand, counting down.
CATAGCTTTTGATAGCATGTTATGGTATTAGCTGGCTAATTAAATTGATTTTATGTCAGCAAACGGTGTGGGAAGAAGATGAAGTATTGTCTACAATTATGCATTAATTGGCCTGGCTTTGCTTAGTTTTTAGTGACCTGGTTAGGAGGCAGAGTACTGCTAAGGAAGCTCAGAAAGTACATGCTCCCTGTTGGCCTCTCTGTTCTCCTGCATTATTAGCAGAGAATCAAAGTTGTTCAGATTTCACACAAACTCCAATCACACCAGCTGCAAGTATTTTACTGTGGTCTTTTACTTAGCTTTAGTTTCTGTCACCTTAAACCCTTTGCACTCTGCTCCACTATAGCACTGAAATACAAACTAAGTTTTAAAAACATGTAATAAAGTCAACAAATGCATTTTTTTGGTGCTTATACATAAAAATCAATTCTCAGTATTTTAAAATTTTCTCTAGCAATAGCAGCAGCAACCAATATCTTTCATTCAGATGCAAAAGTATCTGGCATAAAGTCACAAGTATGTTTTAGAATAATTAGTGTGCTTAAATATCATGGAAATGATACATTTTCCTATTTTGTTTCTTCCCTTTAAGAAGCATATTTTGTTGTAGTTTGGGTTTGTTTTAGGCTTTTTTTTTTTTCAGTTTGGACATAATTCTGTATTGAGCTGCCCAGGATCTGTCTGTAATTCACTTAAGGGCTTTCCATTGACTTCCAGGCACTAGCAGTGAAACAAAATGAGGTAACTGAGAGAATAAAGTTACCTAGGTGGGACAAGAGATTTCATTAGGTTTTGAGAGTCAAGAAGGATCAGAACAGGAAAATCACAATTTCCACTATACCTCTTTATGTTGCTTCAGAGATGTAAGAGCATGTCAATATTAGAGCAGATACAGAGCTGAAATCCTGTAACTGGTAGTGCAATCAGCAGTGCAACCAGTGGGGAGATACAGCTTTGAAGACAGCAACCAGTACCTTGTATGAGTCACAGTGCACTGTGATTTCTGTTTTAATGCCAGTTCATCCTACACTAGGTTTGCTTCTGGAACAGACAAATATTTGAACAATGATTATTCAGAAGGAAAATTACTTATTTTATGAAAATTTTGGACATTTCCTAGTGTCAGTCTGGTTTTCATAAAAATTATATCACTAAGTATACATCCAGTTCTGAGACTCATTTCAAGAGGAATTTAAACAGGTAGGACACGATTTACCCAACCACAGTTTTGCCAGGATAATAAGACCAGTACCTTTCATTTTGCTGAAGTTCCATGGGAATTTTAAAGACAGCTACACATTAGCATCTGCCACAGTCATCCTTTCAAGCAGTCTCTGTCTTTCTTGCTCTTTCACCCAGTTTCTATTACATTCCTGAGCAAACACAGTGCAAATACTCATCAGGCTTTTTGGTTCTTCGAATATGTTAATACTCACTGCTTAAAGGAGTGTGGTATGTGGGTTCAAGTCATGTGGATTTGATTAGTGAAGCTTAATCAACTGAAAATTGTATGATAAACATGCATATTAATAATGATTTTTACTTCTTTACTACCAAAACTAGTGCAGCAGGCATTTCTATTTTTAAGCAGTATATATTCCTAATGTAACAATCACGATAGGCAGAATAAGGCTTTGCTACAGGGCAATGCTGCATCTGTTATCTCAAAAATGTAAGCTGTGACTATCATTTTAAAAGTAAAATTATCTTGATGTACTAGCTGGGCATACAAATTTTCTTCTCTTGAAGTAGATTCCAGACAACTGTCTGTCCTAACTGAAAAGCAGTTTGAGCAAATTCTCAGCACTTTGGTCAAAATTCACACCCGTGTAGAGAGACTGCAGAGAGCAACATGTCATTCAAGTCCCACCTAAGTTCTGTGAATCTTGTCTCTACTTGGTTCCTAAAAGATGGTGAGAGGGAAAGGTGCTCAGCATGGGCAGAAAAGCAGGCACTTTCTTTTATGGTGGGAGTTCACTATTTTCAAGTGCCTAAGCTAGGTGTGTTGCAGAGTGGTGAAAAAATTATCCAGTTTAAAATAAAAAGATTCAAATTTGGAAAAATTTTAAAGCTACTGAGGCAAAATTCTAGTTAGTTATAATTCTGCCTTGAAGTAGATTTGCAGGATATTCTCAAATTCACATGATATTTTCAAATTTTAACCCAGATGTAAGTAACAGCAGATGTGTATTTTTCCAGTACCATTAGTAATTTTAGGCTTAGGTGGTGTTAGTGAGGGTATTATAGTAATGTAAGAACAACAGCGAAACTGTGAGCCACTAGTATTAATGCACAACAGTCGATCAACACTGACCTTTACATTTGTGTAGTAGAAGCAGAATATAAAAGCAACTCGTGATGGTAGTGGACTAAGAAAAACATCAATGATACCAACACAGCTGGTAGATTTCACCACTTTGCATCAGTTGTATAGACAACAGGGGAGAAAAAAGTATGTTAACACATAGGAGTTCATGTCCCTGCTGGTAAAAGAAATGTAGGGTTTTGCCGTCTCTTAGTCATCAGCCATCTATCTACCCCTGGTCCCAGCGTTTCAGTGATAAAGTCCTGTGTATAGAACAAACAGTCTTGTAAAATTCTGTATTCTTGCATACTGCAAATCTGAACTAAGAATAAAATGCAGAGTTAAGTGTAAAATTTTCCCATCCATTTGATTACTAACCACTTTCTTCCAACAGCTGACAATCAAAAGCACATTAGCTGCTGTCAGTCACCATCACAATTTTTATAATGTTGATGTCTGTATGGCAGGAATTCAATCAACATATCAACTCAGTTCACATATGTAAACACAAAGAAGCTTTTTCAGTCATGATAATGCTAACTATACTAGAGATTTTAAAATAACTTCTTTTTCCCTCCTCCAGCTGCTACTGACATGTATTACAGATGAGAAAATTTAAAATAACTCAAATACTATCCTGTCTATAGGTAGTGAATTAAAAGAACAATCTTTGCAGAATTAAACAAGTATCACATTGAGAAAAACACTCTTGTCTAAGTTATAGTGCCTGCCCCAGCAAGAAAGGATACCAGAGTATACAGCACTGACACTTAAACCAGTGCATCTTGGAGAAGTCAGCACTGGTCAACAGCACTGAAGAACTACAGTTCCCACAAAGAATGCCTCCCTCAGATAACTCTGAAGTGAAAACTACTAACACACACAGCTGCATAAGATAAGAGAGGTGTTTAATTACAGCAGTAGTCCCATGAGGCTGAGGCTGTGCTTGCAGGCACAGTTGGTTTGAAACCAGTCTGCATGGGAGTGATCACTGGAGTGGTACAATAACCCATAAGTTATCCTGAATTACTACTACCAGTGTAATACCAACAGCAACAGTGCCAAGTCTGGAGCCAACTGCATTCCTTAAATGTTTGGATATTTCTGTGTGTTGATTTCAAACCGAGACAAACAGCTTGAGATTCAAATACCTCTGCTAAGGAGATAGAGCACAGTTGCTTAACCCTGTATTTTAGCTCATCATTGATTCACAAAGTTCTCCTCCCAGGATGAATTTGGCACACAACATGCTGGTCCAGGGATTTCTCACTGCTCCCTCCGCTCACACACACACATTTCACACTAAAGCATTTGGCTGGTGTTGAGCTCTAGGCTGCCGTGGGTACCACTGCACTTTTTTGGCTGCAAACACACCAATAAGGAAGAAATTCTAAAGAGCAGAAATGGAGAGATAGCAGGCATTTAACACAAAATACCTGACCAGCATGTGCTTATATATAATGAGCTGTCAGTAACAAAAGTAAAAAAGTAGGCAACATGTTTACTAGTTCATTTTAGTGCATTTCAGTTCTTTTGAAGAAATAGTGGTGGAGCTGGTGGTTAACCACTGCTCTTGACATTTTACAGATGTAACCAAGGGCTTGTAATAAAACCATGAAGCCTGTTGCTATAAATGTTGTCCGTTATTTGTCTAAGCATCACTTCCCATATAGCTGGAAGAGAGGAAGACAGGCAGCACACAAACAACAATGTTAAGGCACAAAATCACAAAGAAAGAGTCAGAGCTTTATATCTAGGGTGACATATTGGTCTTAAAGACACACTGTCAACATAAGCCAGTCCATAGTCCAGATCTTAAAATCAGAACCTGGAGCTTCAGCAGATAGTCACACTTCATGTTAAGAATCCATTTGAAATGGTTTACAGAGGGTTAACATGTTAGCATATTGCAAGCCCTCGTAGCATATATGGTGATTATAGATGGTTGCAGATGGTTCCATGTACATCAATAGTAAGTGACAAAGATGGTTATAAGTCACATTCAACCTTCCTATAAACAACCCATGATTATCTATTAAAACATCCACTAGCCATTTACTAACTTTTCATACACTGTAAGTGGAACTCATGATTCCGCAACTGACCCGCTGCCATTTCTCAAAGCATTCAACTTCCATAATTATAAAATAAATAAAACAGATTTGGAAGTTCTGGACTGTATGAAAATGATACCTAAATTTAAGGTTCTGTGTCATGAGTTACACAAATCAAATTGAGGTACACAGTTCAGTCACTGCCATGATTCCTTCCACTCTTGTAACAACCACAGACATTCATTTGTTACAGAAGAGCTCCATGATACTTAGTTTTTGTGAAATAAATTCACAATCCTGATTAAAGAGACACAGTCGTATGAAGAGTGTACACCACTGCAGAAAACGTCTGGCAGAATAAAATCCAGTGCTCCCGTTTCCCAGAGCTATGGGACATATCCATGCTTATACAACAGGATCATCCTGTCACTCCTTGTGAATATCAGAGATACATTTAGCTGAAGTTATCAACCATTCAGGGCTGAGGACACCTGGGACATATTTAATCCCATCCTCTTGGTAGATTCATCTTCCTACTTTTGCCAATCCCAAATATTAAAAATAATAAAAATGTGAGCCAGGCCTCAAAATGGTGGGTTTTTTCTTCAGTTTTTCTTTTTGAATTATCTTATACCCCTATATTTTTATTGATAGGTAATCATATTTTCCAAGCTTTCCAATCACACTTTCAAAGTGTAGGAGTTAGAACCTTGCTTTATAAGTTTCCAATGAAAGTTAAGTAACTTCTGAAAAATCAGCAGCTGCCTCAAGACTTGCTAGAAAATCAAAGGATGTGGAAATACAGTATTTTTTACGGTTTCTGAACATACAATTTTCCTCCTAATTAAAACAGACATTCTATCTAGGAGAGAAGTCTGAGTTATGCCTAACCTCCAAGGGAATCCAGGGGTCACACATTCAAGAATTTCCTGAGTCAAAAAAAGTTGACGATATTTTTACAAATTCCTGTATGCCATCAGAAAAAGATCAATCCTAGCATCTTTATCCCTTTTATTTTTGGTTCTAAGAAGATCCAAGAAGTATATAAAAAGCAAGAGAAAAGAAAAAAAGCTGAACTATTTTTAACTCAAAATGGCTTGACTGAATTTGATTGAAGCACTGGGCAATGTTCCAGTGGTGACGTGTGTGTTTTATACTGTTCAGGCTACTTCGCCCTTTCCTTCATATAATGCTAGTGAGTAACTGAGCAACTTGAAAATCTGAGCACTAAGGTGTGCACATGTTTGGGTTAGTCTATTCCAGTATTAAGAGGGATTACAAATTGGGAACTACAGCTCTACTGAGGTGTGGAGCTGCATTGATGGTTTTATGTGTAATACTAAATCACTAGACCTGTTCCTGGGATTCTTAAGTATCAGACTACATTTGATCCCCCTCTCAAACAATTAGACTGAGCATCTACAATTTAGCAGAACATCAAAGAGCTAAAGTGAGTTATCAGGTGTTAGGCAAGAAAATGCCTGTATACTCTATCTACACTATTTAAAGAGCCTGACTTTTGCAAACTGTCCAAAAAGGAAATCAATAGTGAGTAGATTCTTAGTACTCCTTATGAGCCAGTTTTTATCTTTTGTCTTCTGAAGAAAGTATCTAACAAAATTTTTCTGGAATAATATTCCATGGATATTACAAATGTATAATATTCTGGAGTAACTCCTCTAAGGTGACAGGGATTTCTACTTTGGAACAGGAAGTCCATGGAGTTAACTCTTTCAGAACAGTTCATTCTGCAGTAGGTATACCTGGTATATTTCCTCATGTAAACATGGACATTGACGGATTCTCATCAGATGATTAAATCCTATTTATACTTCTTTTAACCAAGGGAATATTTTCATTCCAAACTGACCCGAGTGCATGCTTCTGTCAAAAGGGACAGTCCCTTCTTGTCCTTCAGTTGCATATGTCTGCTACTTTTTTCTGTAAACATTTGCGTTTTTATGATTGCCAGGGATACAAAAGAATGAATGAAAATTAATCCAAGAAATGAAAAAGGGTTAGTTTTAATCAGGATCAATACCTGATCTGGCTGCCCACAAAGCCTTGTAGGATGAGGGCTGACAGAAGAAAAGACATCGTTCATGCAATGAGTGGGGATATTCAACTTGGTATTTGTGTGAATTTATATTGGTTGAAAGTAATCATGAAAGTGCACCCTGAAATAATTTCTGTTTCCTTCTTCCCTTCAGATCTGCTTTTCTTTTAAAATTATAACATAAAACCTGAGGAATTCACAATTATAAACAAAGCAGGTTATATAGGAACACAGAATTCATGTGATTTTTTTGTGCTTTTTTTTTCCGCAAGGGTAGTAACATTTTGTTACCAAGATGAATTCTTATAAAATGGAAAAACTTTGATTTATGCATTAATTCCAAAATATAGATTATCTAATGTTGTTGTTTGTAAGACAAATAATGACAGCTGGGTTACATAATGCTAATACTTTGCTTTAATTTACTGGTGGACACCTACTGAGTGACTGGTTGTTGTCAGGTCTTCTTCGTCAGTTATTTTAATACAATTCGATGCTGCATTTCTGTAAAATTGTGACAGACGGGGAGCATTCATAGCACTTTATTTTAGGCTCCTAACTTAGGTGACAAAGTGAGAAATGGCTTTCTAGATCTTTATAGAGTCAGTAGAGGGAGAGAAGCTTCTCTAGAGTTCCAAGTCAAAGCAAGTGCTTAATGAGTGCACTGTAAATGACCAAAGCAATCTCTCAGTTTTGCTTGCGACTCTACAGGGAAAGGCTTGACTTAAAGGAAAAAAAAAATAAAGCCGAACTTTATCATGTTCATAAAAAACCAAACTATGTATCTTAGACCTTAGTGGAATGAGTTGCATAGTCCCAGGTTTCACACTTGATTTGCTTGAAGGAATTGGATGGAAATGCAGTAAGACAGAGAGAGTGATACTCATAAATCATAGGAATTAAGGATAAAGAGGAGAAGCTTTGCTTTTCAATTCAGCAAGCTGTATGAAAGAAAATAGAATTTCAGGAAATCCAAGACCAAATTGCCTTGGAACAAAGTAATAATTTTACCCAGAAAGATTCTTCCCTAGCCTTTGAACAGTGTCACTTTCCAGTGAAAGAAGACCACTACCTCAGAGCACTGTACCAGCACTTTCTGGCTTCTTGAATATTGTTCTAGGTCATCAGGAATCCTGAGATTATGATCTTGAAATTTGGCCAAGACTTGGTTATGCTTTGCATCTTTCTTCTTTTTACTATTTTTGTCTTGTGTTTTTTATTAGCTGAGAGATGGGCAAGGCTTTTATCCTTTGATTATAGAGATAAAAGTGTGTTGTATGTCTGAATGATCCTATAACATCTACACAAGGAAAACGTTAAAGGTATTCTTGAAACAATCTCATAAAAGAACTCAGTAAAATGGGTCCTGTATTCTGTGTTTAACAATTTTAAAAAACATAAAGCTGTCAACTGTTGCATTTCCACTAATCAGAGTTCTTTTAAGACACATAATGTAATATCTGTACAAAGGGGAAAATGAAGGAAATGGTTAGCCATCACAACATAAATTCAAGAGTGGAAGCTTTCTATTTGGCTCTGATTTTATGGTTCAAAAATAAGACAGTAGTTTTATTTCAGCATAAAATTGCTCAATCATCCCCAATTTACATTGGCTGACCCAGTTACAATGATTTTTTCAGGATTTCTAACTCTCTGAACAGCCATGCTCATAAGTCGCTCTTCAGAGTCTGCAAGACTCATTGGTACAAACCCAATATTGAATTCTAAACTAGTATTAAGACCAGCTCATTGATTTCTTAACTGTCTAATTTGTATTGTTTTAGAAAACGTTTATTTTGCTGTTATGATCAGTTACCTAGCAATAGCGACAACATTTTTTTAGTGTTATTAAAATGCTTTTAATAAAATCCGTAAAAGGCAGTTCGTGTTTCTTTCCATCAGTAATGTGTTTCAGGGATCTTTCAGACTCTAGCTAGATATAAACCAGTTGACCTGAAACCCAAGACCAAGCGCGGACTCTCACACAGAATTAACATCCATTCTGTTATGCTGACTACATCCTCAGGACAGGCCTTGCAGCTAATGCTCAGGCATAATAAACAGAAATTCAAATTCAGACTTGTTTTCCTGCTCTACTGAAAATGTACATGAAACTTTCTTTACTCTTACATTACACTAGTCCAAGACCAAGTATTATGTCAAATACAGCAGATATATATTTAACCTATGTGTAGCTAAAAAAGAAAAGCCATGGGTGCTAGCAACACTTATATTTTGCATACAACCAGTTGCCTCAGGCCACTAGAGGATACTGCAGGCTAGTAGTAATACACATTTTCCAGACTATTCTACCATTTATTGTTTAAAAAGAGAGGACATGGAAACAGGAATTAACACTCTTGATACGTTAAAATAACTTGAAAAAAACTAAATTAAAGGACATGTCTATATAAAGTGTCTTTGTCTATTCCAAAAGATTTCTGTCAAGAGTCTGAACAGTGGCATTAATTAAAAATATAAATTGTTACTAAATAGATTAATCAAAATTTGAACCACTGTGCACTCAGTCTTACAACAAATTTTATAATTTCTCTTTCCTAATCCCCAAAACCTCACAAAATATTCAGTTTTTTTCCCAGAAAAGTTTCTAAACAAATATTTTATAAACAACTCACTGGTGCCATCAGCTTATATGAATACTTTAAAATAAGGCAAATTATAGTAGGTTAGAATTGGAACCCCTCACATCTATTTTATATTCTCTCTCCTCTTCATAAAGGTCATAGGGACTCAGGCTTATATGTCCTCTCAATGCTCTAGAATTTTTTTGTTTTGTTTTACCTCAGATGTTTCTGCACTACCATAACTTGTTATTTACAAAGAAAAATTGCAGCTACACTAAGCAAATGTATTCTGAGCTAAGGAAGTTCAGCATATTTCTAATGCACATTGGCACAAACACTCCTCACTTCTGAGAACTGGACAGTAGTTTATAACAAACAAGAAGTGAGAAAATGTATCATTACACTTGGGATGGTTGATATTTCTATCTGGGCTATGATTTCAGGCCTTTGACAAGTGAATAATAAGCATAATACAAAAGTAATCATTAGCAACATTATGTAAAACTGTTCATCAGTTCATGAACATTTTTAACATTAGCTCTTAAAGGAGACTCTTAAAAAGGGAGATGAGGTGCTGCAAAGGGAAATTAAAGGTTATATGGTAAAAAAGATTAGGAACTCTAAAGCTAAAGAATTAACATCAAATTGTTGATGCAAATTTACTAGTTAGTTGATGCTTAAAGAATATGAAACATATTCACTTAATAAAATAGTTTCAGAAAGTTAACTATATTCTATATATTGAAAATGTTGATGTTAGTGTTTATTCCAAAAGTGGATTTTCTCCCTACATTGGGTTTGTACAGTAGCTAGCACAACAGGGACACAATCATGAGCTGGGCTTTTGAACACTGCCATCACACAAGTGAGTATCTCAGGAAAGATGATAGTGCAAGTTCACCTAGTACAAGGGAACCCGAGTCAGGTTGTGCAAACATTTAGGTCATTGATCCAACTGACAGCAATTACCAGATTTTATTTGTAATATTTTTTTTAAACTACTTGCCCTCAATTAGTTAGCTGCTGTTTCAGAAGTTTCCAATTCCAGTCTCTGAAACAAGTGTTTCCCCCCCACCCCAAGATGGCTTTATCTTATCTTGTTTTACTCCCCATTTTCCAAATAGGCTGTGTAGATACCACTGGTAAAGTAATTGTATTAGTATGCTTTAAGGTATGGAGGTTATCAAAATTGTAATACAGATCAGGAGAGAAACTGGACCTCAACTTGCACAGGGATTTATGACCAGCTGGGACTGTTAGGAATTAATAGCTTCAGAGGAGCCACATCTCCCTCCTGGTGAAGTCCTGCTCTAGGGCAAGGCGATGCAAACCTCATTTGGGCCCTGGGCCATGCCCTGCTCTGCACTAACAGTCACTGTCTCAGTGCTTTGCCTACTTTGGGTTGCAAGAGCAGACAGGTGCAGAGAAGTGGACACCACATGCTACTGGCAGCATTAGTCTGGAGAAGATCCGGGGACAGCTGATGACTGAGCTGTTCAGAATCCAAATGGAAAAAGTCTACTGAATGGAACAGATGTTAGTGGTGCAGGAGGCTTGAAACAGAAGCTATGACTGAATCTAAGTTACACATGCTCTGATTAGGACAATAATGAATTGGCAGAAAATCCAGGGCAGAAAAGTAATCCTGGATTTTTGGATCAAGAAACTGTTTTTCAGGTATCCATGAATTGTCATTTTAGCATGTTTGAAGACCATCGTGGACCATAATCTCTGCTCCTATGAATGAAAAGCCACTGAGGGAAAAGGAGTGGCATGGCAATTTACTCGTAGTGAGTTTGGAGTTAAAACATTGTTAACATGAATTACTGACACAGGTTTCCTATGGTCTTTCCAAGCCTAGACACTACTGCAAAGCAAAGAAATTAACATAATGTTAATAAGTCTCATTCTCAGAGTAATAGTAGTAGTTTGCTACTCTCCTGGGCTCTCACTCCTGAGTCTTTCGGTGTACTAGGTTGGGCTGGGCTGGCCAGACAGTCTCTCACTGTCATTGCAATGGGCTTTTTGAATTGTGTTATGAAGTAGGCTGTAACTATATTACACTGGTGTCTTCTAGAGAAGGTACAAGGGGACTAGTAGAATCAGTAGGATGTTCTATTTTAAACTAAGTTCATGAAAAAAAAAAAAAAGACACTCAGGTAATGAGACAAAATGACATGGCCAGCAAGTCTACAGAATAGCCAGGGAAAGAATCTGAACTACTTAAATGTGCCCAAAACACTGATGGAAAAAGCATTACAAAATTTTCATTTTCCTTGCCTTGAATTAGCAAAACTACCCATGAAAGTCACTATTACGCACTAACATTCAGTCAGAGAATAGAGAGGAATGGATTTTTCAGTCTGAATTTGTGACTTAGTTTGAAGTATGCATTTTTTTGTCATTTCAAGTTACATGAAGTTCTGTCCTGCTCTGTGGAAGATTTTTGTAGGTCACTCATTACAGTTAACCTGGAAAAAAAGAGCACATACAATGGTCTGCATTTCTTGTTTGTTTCAGATAAAAAAAATAAATTGTATTTTTAATGCAAATGTATTCTTGTACAACTCCATTGCAACAGAGAAGAGATATTCTTCCACAAGAAAAAGAGCAGCTTGCCCAGTAGATAAAAAGAACAAGACATTATCTTAAAACAAGAAAAATAAGTAAAGTATCTGGAAGGATTAAATCCTGCAGAGAAATTCCCCAGTCAAAATAAAGTTGCCCTTTTGTAAGTTATTTTGTTAAATTTAAAACAGATTGCATGTTGTCTCAATTCTTCTTGTTTTAAATATCAACTTCAAAGAGTATTAAATATAAAGTATATCTTTTGATTTCAGTTACTGAACATAAAACTGTACATGGAAATTAGCAAGAAGATTGTACTGAAGGGAAATGTAATTTCAAAGATCTAGTGTACTCCAGCGTGAGACTAGGGGGCTTCTGTTTAGTTTGTATGGGTTACCGAGAATAAGTTTCTACTCTGGCTTCCTTTTCCTTAATGAGGAACTTGCACAAGCTGGAAAGTTTCCAGCCCAGGGCAATGACAGAGGCACTAAATTCTACTTCATTTAATTCAAAAGTCCACCTCTCTTCTGCGAGGTACTCAGGCATAAACATAACTTTTAAATGTAACTGTTAGCACATAACTAATGTCTCACTGCCCTCACTGAGACGTAAGCATGTGCTGAAACACTTTGCTGAAGAGACAGCAACTTAAATATGTGACTAACTTATTTTTCAAGTTGGGGTAGATTAAAATGTAATCTGTTATATCTCCCTGAAAGCTAAATTTGTAGTAAATTTGAGAGATAACGTTCGTATTATAAACAGGAAAGAGACTAACTTAAAAATTTGGTGATGATTTAATCTTTGCGGTGTTGTATCAAAATAGGAGTAGTTATTTCAGGCAAAACTAGAGAACTGGTGATGAAATTAATTTTTATTTCTTGTTGAACTTTATAAGTATGATACCCTAGTTCTTGCTAGAATATATGCCTGTGGAAAGAAAATTTCCAGTGTTGGCACTGGACTTTTCAATAGAAGATCACATAAAGGATGGTAGTAATAACTCTGATTTCAAACATCTTAATAACCAAATCACACAGGCTGTTATAATGATTCATTCTAGGGTCTCAATAAGGAGGAAAAAATTGAAATAAAACACCTTAATCATAAGTCATTCAAATGGCAAATGTGAAACAGCTTCAAAACTTTATACCCATTTCTTTTTGGTGTTACGTGAACAGTCCTCTAATCCAGAAAGGTTCTTGGTACAGCAGCTATGATAATTGTGTAAGTCATGGACATATTAATAACTGGAACTGCATAGTCAGCCATTAAGAGCAGCTCATATTTTAAGAAGTGACAAACGAGTTTGAGTGTCTTAGTATTCACAAAAAGGATGTTTCTCAAAACCACTATTAACTTTTTTAAGATGCAGATGGATAATTATAATGCATTTATAGTCATACTAGATAGCTAAAGTTTCAATTATACTTATGCAGTTATCAAAAAAAGTGTGTGAGCTGACTTTTAGTGAGAGTTCGTTAAGGGCTAGATATTTACATTCTGAAATCTTCACCCATATAGACTTTAGTGTGTAACTCTAAGGACCCATTTTGAGAATTCTTATCCATCATTTACAAAGTTCATAGCACCCTTTGATGACTTTAATTCCTGAGAGGGTCATATAACGAAAGGACAATAAAGAATTTGTAAAATTCTTCAACTTTCTAAAGACATGGAAGGAATGTTCCTGCTGAGATGGTGGCTGCCAATTCACTCTGGTTTTCCAATTCCACTCCCCAGACTCTACCCACTTTCAAGTCACTCTCAGACTTCAGTGTTGCTAATATTGGTATTAATGCTGTCAGTTAGTGATTTTTACTTTGCTGCTACATTTGTGATGAAAATAATGGCAAAAATCCAACTGTAGGGAAGGTTTATCACTTTTAGAAGTTGGTACTTCTTACCTCACAAATGCTAACTATGCATATCCCCACAGTGAACTTTTAGGATCTGAAAGGGGAAAAAAAAAATCAGTGCTGTGGAGTAACCTGCTGTGGAGTCAGTTAGCACATTCACTGACTAAATCCCTATAGAAAAAATATGAATACAATGCAATGTGCCATGATAGCACTAGAGAGGATAGGGCCAGTGGTATGTATTAGTCATTGAGGTTAGCTTTTTGGCTTTCATTAAAATCAGAGGAATGAGGAAACTGAAACTGCTTCTTCAATACAATCCCCTAGTTAAGTCAAAACTCACCAAGTGGTAAAGAATTTAGAATAATGTACTGTTGCAGAAAAAACATACAGTAATGAAGTAAACCAACCCTTTTTTAACAATGATCCTTATTTACATATTTGGATCAACATAGATGAATTGTTAGTAATTTGTATGAACATGTTACTCTATATCAATAGGTTTCAGAGAGTTTCCAACCTAATAGAAAGAGCAAAACTTTAATGATGGTCAGCTGAGTTCAGCACAATGCAGAAGGAAAATTTCAAAATTAATTCTTTTGTCTCAGGCATAGGTGCCCAGAAAGCAGATTAAATAGGTCTACTAAAACATAATTCGCCCTTATTAATGTTGAAGTCCCATACTGCATATTCTCTAATCACCAATATTTGCCACAGCTTAAGTTAGACAACTAAAGCTCTTATATACCTTTAAAAACCTCATCTTTCTAGTTCTTTATTCTACTTTTTACTTTGTCAGAGCAAACCTCTGCTTTTTATTGCTGAGATTCACAATATCCAGAATTTCTCATACTCTAACGGTCAAGAATATATTTTAGTACTTCCTGATTTCCTTCAAATAACATCATGAATAGTGAATGTTCATATTCCTTTTTGAAATGTCATTACTGTTCCTATAAAATTTAAAAAAATCTATTTTTTGGAGACTATTGCATTTTCTAGTCAATTTGTACTGTCTCATTTTCCATCATTTGTCCCCAGCAATCACATTGCTTAGCCCTGATTAACTTGATTCATAGCTTTTAACATATTTTAATTGTTTAGAATTGATTTTCATGTCTTATTAATCATGAAAGTTATCTCCTATATATCGATCTCAAACCTCCACCCTTCACTAGTTTTCTGCCTTAGTTCAAGGATTTGAATGGTTTACAAAAGATGGCGTTGTCTTCTCTGTGACTGATTGACCTGTTACTTGGAAATGTTTTAGCTCTTTTTTTTCCCTTAGAATGCAAATTCCTTGATAATTTTCCAATTGCTTTGTGTTTTGTTGATGGGTGGATTTGGTATTCTTGAGAGTCTTCCAGAATGTGGGAAGTTTGTGGTTTGCATAGATAGTCTGGAAAAAGTAATATGACAGAAAAATTACCAAGAACCCTGGGGACTGAAATGAAGTCTTATGGCAAGACATGAGCAAGAGCAGTTCTGGTGCTCATCTAAAGTGCTTTAGGATCCAAAGTGGCTGTGGAACAGCTTGAACACAAGAAATTACATGTGTGATCGACAGGTGTATTTACTACCCTCCCCTAGCTGTGCCAAGTACAACTGATGCTCTTTTTCATGGAATCTGAAGAACAGATTTCTCTAAATTGAAGATAATGTCTCTGTTTCTATCTATTGTCTCTGGATAAAGCATAATTTTCAGATATTATTATTTAAAATCATTCAATTAATACTTTATCTAAACACTGTTTATTTGCAAAATCTTCATAGATTTTGTATGAGATTCAGAACTGGGACATATTCTCTGTTCCTTAATTGAATGGCCCTCACCTTCTGCTTTCACTCAGAACTTGTTCTAGTTGTCACAAATAAATTTTATCTTCTTGCCAGAGGTAATTTTGGATGCTTGCCTGATACAGTTATTTATGAAACCTGTCTTTTAGAACATTCATGGATGACATGGGGTCAAGGGAGTCCATAGCTGAATTCATGAGGACAAAAGAACAAATATTTTCCCTTTCTATTTCTCTACCCCTTTTCCTGCCTAATCAAGAACAAAATATTTGCATTGTATGCTGAGGAGTTAATAAACAACTGCTCAGCTTTTTTCCCTAAATACTCCATAACACACTGATGTCTCTTATGCTTGGATTTCTTCTTCAAAGTTTTTATTAAAAATAAAATCTGTGACAAGTAGTATTTTCAAAAAGGAATAAATTGTTGCATACCCAGATCAGTTGCAGGCAGTAATGTTCAAACACACTGTGACTTTAATGTCCACTTGATTTATGCACCTTTCCTCAAGGACTCTACCTCTTGCACAGTGAATAAGCAAGGTTTCTAGTGCTTTTATTCCACTTAGTGATAATCATGAGGCAGAGGTCAAGCACTAACCAATCACAAGCAATATGATTATTGTATAATTACTGGGTATCTAATAGAGAGACTTCAGATTTGCTCTCTTGAAATAAAATAGCATGTTTTAAATAAACAAACGTAATCAAATGTTCGTAATTGATATAAAAGGAGCACATTCTCTCATCCTTACACTAAACTGTTGTATTTCATTAGTGAAATCAACACAAGTCTTTTGTTTTCTTTATATACGTCATTTTACAGTTTTGACAGGTAAACATTGTTCAAGTAAAGAAAGGTAAACATTAAGAGGTCTGGTTTTTCTACTAAGGCTGTGAAATAATCAGATTTACTAAAACAGGATACAATTACAGATACTACATTGCATGGTGTCTGCACTATAGGCCTTGAAAACTGAAATGGCTGTTATAATTAAATGTGACACTTGTTCACTGGAAAAAAACCTGCCTGTGAACACAAGGGCTATCCAAAGAAGAGTCTAAGAATGTGCCAGTGTAGCAGAGACAGTTAACAGAGAGCCAGCCAGGCCCACCCAAAGGGAGATTTTCCAAGTGGAAGAATGAGTCACAAGGCAGTTACACAATGTGAATTTGCATACTGGCCCCAAAGGAAGAGTCACAGAGAGAGACTTGCAAATAGCTTACAAATACACACAAATGCACACCCAGTGCAGCTAGAAGTTAAATAAAAGCTTTTATTGAACAATATTGGAGTGGAAAGAAAACACAAAATATCAAAGTTGCATGGGGGTTAACCTACAGTGATTTAGTAGTACTAAAAAGAGAAAATTCGGGGGTAGCAATTCAGTAGGATAGCCCCGTGCTAGCTGTGCGAGCTCAAGTAAAACACCTCCTGGATTACTAGAACAGCATGTCTAGCAGCAGCTCGCTACATCCTGGGAGAATATGCTTGTAATATGTCACTCTTTGACACTACAGGCTGTCAGATATAAGGTCATGGTGTGTCTCTCTTTCCTGACTTTTTTGGGACTCTGATATAGCTGCTCATTCTGGCCTGGAACAACTCAGTTGGATATTAACTCTGACTGGTGTGTGCCTACAAGGCGGCTTTGATCCTGTGCCTCAATATCCTCTTTGGATATAGCTATGTAGGAGCAGGTACAGTTGTACATATGTCAGGTTCCAGTGGATAAAAAAAAAATGTTTTCTCTTTTATTTTTTCTTTTTTAAAGTAATACCACAGAGAATATCTATTTTGTGTAGAAAAGCTATTCTCTTCGTGGAATAAATATTTGTAACCAAAAAAACCCCCATAATCACAACCCTGTCAGGTCTACAAATTAGAATTTCTTTGTGGGGAGACACAAAAGAAATCAGTGGCCTGATCAGTACTGTACCCAAATGTCTACCATTAACAATTTTCAGCTGCTCCTCACTGTGCCAAGATTTTTTTTTAACATATTCATTTTTAATTCCTGTGGGCAAAACATAATAGATCATACATTTTCACCTTCTATATCCTTGTTATTATTTTTACATCATTTCACAATGTATTAATGTCACAAAATGTTTTACTACTGTCATTGTAACGCAAGAAGAGTTATAGAATTGCTGAGTGAAACAACTATTTTTTCTAGACTCAGATTGTGTGTGTTGTTTTTTTAAAAAATTAGTTTGTCATTTCCTTAGTAATCAGTTTAATTTGTACTGTAAAGTAAAAATTAACACTGAAATATTAAATGTCAAGTAATATTTTTCCAAAAATTTCTATTTTTTTCCAAATTGAAACTTGAAAATGGTGATATTTAGTGTAGAATAAAATGCTGATGTTTTGGTGAGCTTTACACATCGAGTTATCAAATAATGACACAGTGACTGAACGATATAGTCACTGAATGGTACACTCACTGACTGTTCACACAAATACAAGTTTTATACAACTCCATGCAAAGAGTGCTCAGCTCATGTATACGTTCATACTTTTAACTTTGCAGGTCCCTAGTTTGAATTCATGTCAAATGCCAGTGGTTATTCCTGGACTTGTAGCAAGGGAGGAGAAAAATTATACCTGCTCCAGGCTTCCCTCTAACTTCGATTTGGAATGAAAGGGAACATCTGTTAACACTATTAGATTTTCTTAATATGGCATCATCAAAGCTCTCTAGAAATGGAAAAAACTGAAATATTCCTACAGCACTGTGTTACAGAGTGCTGTCTGCTAACTTTGTGATGTGAGTATTTGTCCAGAGTTCAGAATTCTAACCATTACCTCTTGTTACATACAAATAATACCAGATTCTGAACAGCTTTTCCTATATAAAAGAACTAGGAGAAAAACGAGAATCAATTGGACTCCTGAAAAGATCTGAAAGGTGATAAGTACTAAATGGTCACAAACTTTTATATGACATGCTGAATTTTGAAAATTTATTTGATTACTGAGTAATAGGTTTTAAGATTTTGACATGATTTTTTACTTGTAAAGGCTTTCTAATGGCTCATTCACTTTGGATATCTTCTCACATACGTTATTTGATTTGCAATACAAATAATGAGGTCACAGATCTATATGATAAAAGAATGATATTAAATAAATATATATGCCACATGAGACAAAAAAAAAAGCTATTCTAGAGTAGTATTCAAGAAGAGAATGATGGCAGTGCAGACATGAACGGTACCAGGTTTGGCAATGCACAAAGGGAAAAACAACCCTAATCTCACTGTATGGAACGATGATCCAAGATTAGTAGTCAGGCATGTCATCAGAAACTTTTACATAACTGCATGACAGATGTCAAAGAGCATACATGGGATGGATGCATCCTAAGAGTCAGGATAAGCTGCACTTACAACTGATGTGCAGCCCTCATGTTTCCCAAGATTAAATAAAATGAGTTGCAGGGTGTGCTCAGTTGTTGCAGCATACATTCAAACAGGCTCTCTGATCTTTATTCTCCTTTCATGAAACCTAACACTGAAGCTATTACTATGTGTACTTTCAACCGGCGGTAAACCGTTCTCCATTTCAGATTTTAAGATCTTTTTTGATTGATTCACTTTGATTGTTTCTAACACAAAACACCAATGTAACAGGGAATCAGTTACCTGCAATAAAATATTGCCATCTCCAGGAAGCAGTTAGTCTGCATCTGCAAAGCTAAACCCATCTGGCAAGTAAAAGTAAAAAAAAAAAACCTGATAAACTTGGGACCATAAAAAAGTAACAGTATAGACAAGATCCTAAGAATTATGTCCTATATCATGAAAAACGTTTGAAAATCTTTTACAAATTAGGATTGTTTTATAACTTATGCAAAATTATGGTATTTCCTAACTCTCCCTCAGATATAAGATTTGTGGATGAGATTATAATTAATATTGACTCAATTTCAAGATAGAATTTGAAGCTCTATCTTGCTTTTACCCCTGTCAATAGCAAATTGATCGAGGAATCACAGAATCACAGAATTCTAGGGTTGGAAGGGACCTCGAAGGATCATCTAGTCCAACCCCCCTGCCAGAGCAGGGTCACCTACAGTACATCACACAGGAATGCATCCAGGCGGGTTTTGAATGTCTCCAGGGAAGGAACAACAACTTCAAAATGAATTGACTAGTCTTTTGCACTGGGCAGTGATTTAACCCGCACTACCACCCAGAATTCTTTGGGGAGGAAATTTTTCTCATTCATAATAGGAATAAATAAGAACAGATAGTGTAGCAACAGAGCAGCAAAGGACTGGCTGCTTTTAGTAGGAGTACCTAAAATAACACAGAATGTGTAAATGCAACATGAAGTTTAAAACTTGGCTTGGTCTAATACTTATACTATTTCATCCCTATTTTACTATCAGTCATCCCCTGTCTTCTTTAATTTTTCATTTCATAAAGTGTTGTAAACTTTTTAGTTTTGCAAGAAAAGTTAGACTCGATTTATTTACTCCATTTAAATAGCTCACAATATAGAGCAGCAACTAAAATTTTCTTGCTTGATTTCCATGTACACTCTTTCCCATGTCTAGTAGCAGACATACAATAGTAATAACAGAACAAACCAAGAACTATGAGGAGGCCAGTCTTAGTAAAAAACATGAATCCACTATTTTAAATACACAGATTTATGCCAGTGGAAAACTGATTTCTCAAGAACTGCATCAACCCAACCATTTACTTGACATATGAGATCATAACCATATAAAAAGTCCATAAACAAAGTTCTGTGAAAATGCCTCAGCACAACAGTTATGATTCGTTGTCTGGAAAAAATAATATTTAAATTGCTTCTACTATTTCTTTTGGTAAAAGAGATGTGATATGGAATATTTAATACAAGAAAGAGCTTAGCATACTTGTAGGATAAAGGATTTCCACCAGCACAGGTTGAGGTGAATCAGTCATGCTAACTAAATCAGGGGATAGAAGACTTGAGCGCTGGTAACAACTGTAACTGTAATGGTCTAGCTGAGGAAGGAGAGGGAATCCCTTACAAAGTCTCTCAGAAAAATGTGAATTAAAACACACTTTAGAGGCAGTATCTACTTTTCCATTCATACACCTCATCAGAAGTTTATAAACAGATGTCACTGAATGAACAAGTGAACAGCCATATTCTGTAGCATATTTCTGAATCACTGGTTTGATTGATAGTACTTGTTGACCCTTTTGACAAATTTAGAGTTCTTGGTTGAGAACTTCAATTACAAGGAGGTCAAAATGGAAAAAGAGCTGGAGATATGTAGTTAAACTATTCAGTATAATGTAACATCACAGAGCGTAAAAGCCTCTAATATCTTTTACTGAAAATTCAATTTTCAACTATGAAAAAAATTTCCTTTAACGCTGTCACAATGTTTTTCATTTGAGATGGTAGAAAAATCCCAGTATTGCTAAGTCTTCAGCACTGGACCTGGACACTTGGAAGCAGTCCCACTGACAGTTGTTTTCTAAGATTCTTACACATGCAAGGGTACCTAGGAAAAATGTCTGAAGCCCTCATACAAGTGTAAAATGAATAATTTCACTGTGTGAAAATCTAAGTCTTATGGAAAGAGAGACACAGAGTTAGGTTAAGTAAAGGTCCCCATCCTTGCTGAATTCCACTGAGATTACTCTTAGTTTGTAAAAAAGTAATACAAAAGAAAACCAAGTAGGATTGTAGGAAACAAATGTTTCTTTCTTAGGTTAAAAGTTAAATGTTTAACATGGGCTGAAATACCAGAGGTTTTTGAATTCTAGCCAAGCCTTCTGCTCATTCTCTATGTTATTGACCATGTTTTTCCACTTACACTCCTGTTATGGTCAATGATGGTTCATAATCAAACAATACCTACTGTAGATAACAGAACTAAAATAATCAGCAAGAACCCCTGAATTATCATTATCCTTCCATCAACTATAACAAACTAAGCTGGTCCTAAGTTTGTTCAAGGCTGAAACTACACCGACTGCACTCTTTTCTTACCAATGTGCTACATCAGGAAGTCTCAAATTAGTCTTTTGACTCTCCCACCCAATTCATACATATGCTGAGCAGCCTATAGCTCTCTCATTACTGTTGCCCCATGCGTTACATGTTCTCTGTCACACAGCAGGAGACAGACTGAATTGTTGCATAGTTCCTCAACAGCATTGTTATTTCAGGCAGTTCTGTATATGGTAAATGATGTTTATTAGGTTGGTGTGTTGTAGTAATATCTAAAGCCTTCAATGCCCTTGAGAAACATGGAAGAGAAAGTGTCTTCTTGTGAAACTGATATGATAGGAAAATAAGCAGAGTGGCCAATTTGAAATCCAATGGAGTTCTGCTATGTGCTCCAGCAGAGACAGAATTTCAGCAACGGCCTATGAATGTAAATCATACAAACCTTTATACTCCCAGGCCGTACGCTCTCCCTCCGTGCAGATACTAGTGCTAGAGTTGAAACAGTGTTAAATTACTTAGGGCTGTTCCTTATTTAACAAACATATCCACATCCTTCCCTGTGAGCTTTCCTCAAAAAGGCAGGGAAAAATTCAATTTTGAGTATGTGGCCTTACATGCATAGTTCCACAGTGCTTTGGTGATCAAAGATACATTAAGGTCTGACCTTCCTGGCGCATCATCTTGACTTGATGTCACTATTGCTACGATAGCTACATAACATCCTTTGTGCTTCCACAGACATTTGTTTTGTACTACACAAAGCCATGCAAAGCTATGTAAGAAGGGAGCTTCTTTTGGCCTTTACCTTAGAAAAGCCTCTTATTCAGTGAGAATGTGGGGCTATCAAGATCTCCTCCCTTCACTATAACTTAACTTTGCTTCCCAAAGGAGACAACAAGCACCTTACAAGAAAGGTCTCTATGACACTGGGGGAGAAAGAAGGGTTGTAATGTTCTGACTGTAACGCCAAAAAACAGAGGGGTAGATGTCTCCTTCTTATCTGTGAAGATAAAGACAGGATGCGATGAACTTGCTTTGGCATCTTTTATATTTTTTAAAGCACTTATCCCTCTGCACTTCAGATGGGTTACTATTCCCAACAGAGTTTTGTGAAACTATTTAGATAAATTATTTGAAAATGTAGATCTGCTAATTTTATATTGTGAATTATGAAACCTTTATTTAGATCCTACCTTTTATTAATCTCCAGGGTTCTCCTACTGTCCCTAATGACATTATATTGCATCAAAATAAAACCCATGCTTTTTACTGGGAACCGTGTTACTTCTCATGACTTGGTAATGTTAATGTTTAAATTTTGAGTTCTCTTACTGCTGATTAAACCTCCGAGGACTACAGAAGAATTTCCACTTCACTGCTAGAAAAGAAGAAAACCAGCACAGTTTGTACCAAATATATCACTTGAAGAATTTACGTAAGGTTACTGCATTTATGAATAAAGCAAAGCATTATCATTTTTAATAGGAATTAAACAGCTAGAGGGAGAAGTAGGGCAACACTGTGATCAGTACAAATGAAAACAATCTAACCATTTTAATTAACTGTATTTTAATAGCTTTAGTTATAATTGAATAATTTAAATACCAAGGGAAATAGTTAAATCTCCTAAAAGCCTTCTTTTATTTACATTTTAAATACAGTTCATGGGGAAGGGATGGCACTGTGCAGGCTTAAAATAAATAGGTAGGGAAAACCTTATTAATTTCTGCAGCTGCTGGACCAACAGGAAATATTTATGGGATCTTAGTCATTGCTCTCTGCAGGATCTCCAGTCCAAATCCTAATATATTTTCTACTTTTCTCCCCAATTCCTCAAAATATTACACAATCTCTGATGCTATTAGCCTTGACTGTTATAACCATAAACTGCACAGCAAGATAAATGTGAAGCAAGGATCATCTAATCCAATTTTTTTACATGTGCACCAGTGAGGAAGATCACTGCAGAAAATAAAACTATTGGTCAATGCAGAGTTTCACTTAGACACACACACATTTATTTTATATGTAAAACCCAACACCACTCATAAGAAGAGCCCCTCCCTACTATACTTTTCATTTCTCCTGTAATGATGGAGATCATTAATGTAATGTGGACAACATTGTGGAGACCTACTGTTTTGCAGAGTTAATCTGTTATGAGGCTCATGCTTCCTCTCACACAGACTTTACCCCTCCACTGTTTCACTTACTCAGTTGCATTACACTAGTTTAAGTGAGAGGGGCAGAAGTCCCTGTCCCTCTGCCACTTCATCAGTCTCCGAGACATACCGTACTCTCCACTGATCCCACTGGTGGGGGCTGTTCTGCCCACTGTCCCAGCACACTGTCCTGCCTGCCATAGCGGACAAAGGCAAAAATGTCCTTGCAGGGTAAACACACAGTAATATCTCTGTGATAAAATCTTTCAGCATTCAGCAGTTTTGCAGTTTAGGGATCTTCTGAGCTAAAGGAAATATTTCTGTGTTTAAATAATACAAAACAGAGTTTTCTTCCAGTAGTGTGTCTACATGACTTTTTAAAACGATGCAAATTTTTAATGTCCAAAGTATTCCCCAGTGAAACCTCTCTGCCATATCTCTTACAGTAAGAATCATCACCTTTTGCTATTTTGATCCTGCCATTATTTGAGGCCAGTTAGTTCTTGTATTAGAAGAGACACTAAAGGACAATTTTCCAGTCATTTCTCCATGCTGGTTGGATTTCAGTAGACCTCTGCCATATCCCCCCTCACTGATTCTTTTCCAAACTGAAGAATCCTAGTTTATCTAATCTTTTTTTTTTTTTGAAAGCTCTTTCAAATCTTTGATCATCCTTTCATTTTCACTGTAACTACAGACGGTATTCTGTTCACACATTTTTGCCTCAGCAAAATACTGTTTCTGATTTTCTTTCTCTGGTTTTTGTTTTGATTTTTGTTTTGTTTTGGTTTTTTTTTTAGATTTAATGTAAAATATAAAACATATTATGGATGTACAACATTTGGTAAGGACAGAGGCAAAAAGTGCTAGCAGCACTATACCTGGAAATGATATAAATATATGTATAAATTAAAATGCCTGTATATTCTTCATCAAAACATGTAAACTCAACCACAATTAACTTAGGAACAGATCTTAATACTTTTTTTACCAGGTCTTATTAATGACAACATTGACTAAATGAGATTTCAGTCAGAATAGAATGTTAGTATTGTTTAGTAAGTGTTCAAAAGTCCTTATCTGAATGTCACCCTATAAATTTTGATAGGCTCAGATTTCTAATTCTGTCTCACGTATTTCTGGAAACATAAAGAGAAGGATATTAAATCTCAGTGTTATTGTTTTTACTGGGTGTCTGAAGTGCATTAGGAGCATCACAGGCAAGTAAAGAGATTGGAGTCTTTCCCAAAATGACTCCAATTCAAACATGTGAATTTGATTAAAAGGTTGGAGGGTGGATCCAACGTAAAAACAAGATGATCAGTCTGCTGTGGTTGACATTTTTTGTTAGAGGACACTTGGCAATTCTGCAACATTTTTAATTCAACTTTTCTAGACATTCTCACATCTTTGACTCTTAAAGATATTAATCCCTCATAACCATCAAGGTTTAAGTTATACTCCATTTTCTTTTCCTCGTTGTTTGAAAAGTTATGACATGCCACCTCGCTGTAGCACACTGTACGTTTGAGCAAAACCAGGGAATAAGATGTTTTTGTTGATGTGGATGACAAGCTTAAGAATCCCAAACCTGAAACTCTGACAGGATCCCAGAGGATGTTTGGTTGCCCCGTTGTACAGAATATGATGTGAACATCTACTCTAATTTGCATTTTACTATTGCATTGCTATTACTGAAATACAAAATAAGAAAAAAAAACATGCTTCCAAAGTTTCAGTCCTGGCTTGAATTTCTCACTTATTTCACTAGAAGCTTTTCTAATTTTTAGAAACACTAGAAAATTTAAGAATATAGCTGAGCTTTTGGGCAATCAGTTACACCACCATATTTTGACTCAAACTCGTGTAGAGTTACATTTGCATATATTCAACACGGAACATAATGAAAATCATGACCAGGTTCTCACTAGTTTCCTCAAATTCACAATAAAAACTAGAATAATAAAAACCCAGAACCTTTCAGTAAACCTAAAAAATTGTCATTCCTACATACTTCTAAGTGAAGTTTCATTGCAAAATATTGAACAAAATCAGTATTTTATGCATCAATTCCAAATTCCTCTTGGTAACAATGCGCTCATATTATTTATTTTCAAATTCTACATGAATTCAAAATTTGATTTTATTTTTTTTTCCTTTTAATTCCAAGTCAGGCTTTGTTTCTGAGAGGTAGAGAGAGAAGACCTACAATGGAGAATTATTAAAAATTGATAACACCATATATGACAGATAAAAATATCTAGGATCAAGTCCTTCCACAGCTGGACAATTGTCACACTTACATAAGATGATCAGTAAGCCCCTGCCAGAGAAGGAATGCAATTTTAAAGGACAATATCAATTTAAAGTTATAGCAGTGAGAAGTAGAAGAGACCATGAAAAATGGCAGCAGAAAGAAATTCTGTATTCTGGAAGTGAGAAACTAGAGAGGGGGAAATCTTGAATTCTTCAAAAGGATCTAACATTTGTCCGAATAATATTAAAAACCAATGAGTAAGCTGAGTCAAGAAAAATTATAATAACACTTTATTTTTCAGCATCTGCCTATATATTTTAAAATTATTTTGATTGAAAAGCTGTGCAAACCCCAGGTACACATATGAAGACACGGCTGCCTCCAGATTTGAAGCTTTAGGAAAATATATGTTTATGCTGCTGAGGAATACAGAAACAACAAGCAACCAGTAATTTCGGGGGAGGTGGAGGGTGGGGGGTGGGCAAGGATTCCTAAGGATATGACACCATGTAGCTCACATCTCTCAAACAGATCATGACATTCTACCAATTACATAATGCATATAAAGACAAACACAACCAAAAAGTGAAGCAGAGGATGCAGTCTAGCTAAATGGCTACTGTTAACTTATATGACTTGGAGCATAAGTCTGACATTTTAATACGGGTGCCATAGGTCTCTGACCCATTTTGCAAATCTTCAATCCACTATCTTCTTGATTAAAGTTCTGCAATCTTCCCCTCCTTTCCCTCCTTCAAGTTGCTCTGGGTATTAAGCAACACACTTGTTAGGGACCTGGCCTAACCCCCAATGACACATCTGGTAGGTGTGGGTGGCATTCATTAGAATATGCTCTCTAATAAATGATCTGCTGAGGTTCTGACAAAATAAACGCTTATTTTCATTACCAGTCACTTACTCCCTGCCACTTCAAATGCACATCCTCCAAGGAATGGCTTCAATCCAAACTGACATCTGAACTACAGTCAAGCACGGTGCCAGATTTTAGTTGTTAACATGAAAGTGCACATGTAAAAGTGAAAAACAGAAATAGCTATTTACAATATAGAAACAGCATCAAAGGTGGGGGCAACCAAAAGAAGGGAATGGTGCAATTAGTTACATAGAGGGTTCGCAGGAAAAAGACCAGAAGAGAAAAAGGTGTTAGAATAAATAGCAGCAGCAGTTTGAAGAGCCTAGCTGGTGACAGTTTAAGAGAGTCCCATCTATCAGTGCAAGCAAAGAGTAGAAATAGAGCTAACTGGCTTCATTATCGGATTGTCCAGCTATCTGTTAGCAATATGTACAGCTGATTTCATGAAAAGTCTACAACTTTCTTTCTGAAGCTTGTCAGTAACCAGGAAAGGGATGCAAAGAAAGGATAATCGGAGTGTATTTGTAGATCTGTAGTTACCATGAGCAGGGGAAGGTAGACATGCTGCATATGATTCTTTCTGACATGAGACTAAAGGTAATGAAAGAATGTTTACAGTATGATTCTTTCTCAGAGGGAAGAAAAAGATATATACGATCTAAGCTGTGTGACAGATGTCAATAAGATTGATGTGTGGGTTAGGATGATCCTTTTAATGACACGCTTGCAGCAGTTGGAAACAACATGTCAGATTAATAGTAATTCTTTTCACTGCAGACCAGCCCAAGGAAATGGAAGTTCTGCCTTAGAAAATACATGGGGGGGTGGTAGGGTGGTGGTGGTGGGGAGGATTTCCCTTACCACAAGCAAACAAATCACTTTATTAACACAAGAGCAAAATTTATAGAGTAAAGGTTTTCATTTTTATCATCTTCAGAGTTCAGGGTGCAGTGGCACATGTTAAACTTCATCACTGAAATGCATTGGACCATGACATTTTACTCTTCAGGCCATGCACTGCACCTATGCTTCAAATTCCCCACTGAGTAGGTAGGTAAGACTAGATCCTGCAATTTAGAAAGCAAGGCATAAAGAGACTAAAGGATTTGCCAAGGTCATACACCAATTTAACCAGGTCTCCTGAGTCTCATTCAACACCCTAATTACAAGATCCTCCTGAGTCTCATTCAACACCCTAATTACAAGATCTTCCATTTCCCTTTGTAGGGAAACATGAGATTTAGTTAGTGTGCTGTTGTGTCTGAGTTAAGAAGCTGCACAGAGTTTCTTACAATGTGGGCCAAAAACATGGGAGGCAAGAAAGCAGAGAAGTTTTGTACTATGCTCCTTCATGGGCCAGAATGTGATGTCCGGAGAAACTCCTAAGACACTTAAAGGAATAAAATTAAACAGGACTACAGCAGCCTCTAAAGAGTATTCACAATAGGGCAGAAATTGGACCATCTCACTCTCAGATACAGCATGAAAGCTGAGATCTTTCTTCACATTTCAACTGCTTTTTTTAATAAGAATTTAGATTATCTACTATGGTAAACAGACCAAAATTCTAAGTCCTTAGCTAATTCTGCTTATTTATATTTTTCCACTGTTCCAGCTGCAGTTGCTGTTTTACTTGATATCCTTTTGTACTTGATAATTTAATGTTGCAACACAATCTTAAACAGATGGCTGCACTTCAGAGACAGGTGACTTCCCCAGGAAGGTCAGCAGTAACACACAATCCTTGGAGATGGAGACAATTATTTAAATGTATTCTTTCCTTTAAAAGAAAACAAATGCATAATTTTTGCAGACTGAAGACTCTTCTCACCTCTTATTTCAGGAGCATTGCTTTCTTTCAGACAGCAAAACTTTCATTTCTGTCTCACACCATATATTTTTTATTTTTTAGTAGATGCTGGAGCATTCAGTACAGATCAAGGCCCTCTTATGCTGATCTCTGCACAGGCCCTTCTCTAAAGAAAAACAAGTAGTAGTTAAATAGATCTTGAGAGTTAAAGGATTTGTTCAAGGCAATGTGGAAGAAATCAGCAGTGGAAGAAATAGGACCTGAAATATCTCAATTTAGGCAATGAGTTATGAATACAGATATTAGAAATATGCAGTCAGTATATCTGTATTGTAGACCTGAGATCAAGTCTGGAATGCAGTTTTCTCCCTCTTTTTTTTTTTAAACTCTTTTTTTTTTTTAAAAAAAAGAGGTCATGTAATAACTTAATGCATCTTTTCTAAAGAACCTTTTCTTTTGAAAATTAGTATCTTCAGCAATTTATTTCCCTTTTTTTTTTTTTTAAGAAAAGGATCACTTTAGCTTGGGGAAAGTAAATAAAAGCTCTGTTCTTAGATCTGCATTTTAATGGCAGTCTCTGTACCACAAATGAGTCTCAGATTATAGCTATGATCTATTATTATGTACCACTGAAAGTTCATTACTTTAATGTGTAAAACATGGATTAAAATTTGACAGGAAGCGACTGCAGAGTACTTAATGAATCAAGTCAAACTGGACTAAATACTGATGTAAACAGCATAAAAATAAATCTTCTGAAAATTAAAACCTACTTTCTTACTTAGCTTTGGGGTTTATTTTAGTTTGCTGTCATTTCTGTGTAAACATTTCTTTTAGGGCAAAAGCCATTCCCTAATAAGTTTACATAATGTATATTTGCAATAAGAAAATGATAATGCAGAATGACTTTTACTATTTAAGAGATGGAGTCCTTCTAGATGGCTATTACTTCAGATGTAAAATTTTCTTGACCTCAGGCAAAATATCTCATTTATAGATTGCAGCAAGTGGAAGATGAGTCCTGTGGTCGAAGTACAAGATGTAAGTTATGAAGCTCAAGGTCTTATCCCAAGCTATATCATACTATTTACATGCAAAATTAAACAAGTTACAAACTCACACATTTAAAGACTAATATTAATTTCCATTATAAGCTGAAGTTTTCCAAACTGAAGCATGAAGAGTAGAAAGACACTGTATATTTCAAATAGGTATCACACTAACTGGGAACCACTTCATGTTACATTTGTATGAAAAAGGTAAATGTGTCTGGGATATGTTAATCTTAGTATTTCCAGCAGAAGTATGGAAGTATAAATTGCATTGTGCAAAGTATAAAGTATAGGTACAACTTACTCTGCTTTGCTGCATCATCCATGTTCAACAAAGATTAATTCACATGCAAAGCATATGCAGAAATATTTTAGCATGACTAGGAAATGACTGGGAAGATCCTTCTTCCAAGAAAGTTGAAGAAAGCTTGGCTTGTTTATATTTTGGAAAATTAACAGCTATGATTGTGGTCCATAAACATATCAAAGGAGTCAAATCGGTCAACAGCAGAGCTTTCAATGCTTAAGTACAAAGCTGGTATAAGAACAAGCAGTAGTAAACTAGACAGAAAAGCTTTGGAAGAAACTTAGATGTTTCAGTCACTAGAGAAACTAGTTTTCTAAGGCAGCAAAAGATCTGGTTTAAAGATGGAGTTTGACAAATCTGCAAAGCGTGTTTTATGCTTAAGAATGGACTTGATGACCCAGAAGTTCTGTTCTTGCCAATACTGTAAGTCACCTTTAGTCCTATGAAATTAGGATAACATTCTGCTGTTTCCTCTTTGAGTAAAAGTCACCATCATCTATCTGAGAAGCACTGAGGTCCTGTAGTGTTGATTACCATACTAAAGGTTACACATAATCATACTCTACCTCACTAAACCATAAATCAAGTTTCAATAACACAGTAATACTAAGGTACACAAACTGGTCAGATTATTTATTAGGCACCTCTTTATTTAATTCAGACAGATTTCTAGTTCTGAATCACCTACCAACACACAGAAATTCACTAAATTAATTATGGCAGCATAAATATTTTTCTAAATCACTATTTAACAGGGTTAAGGTAAATTTGTGATGTAGTAAGAAGTTTGCATTGTCAGTACTTCACCTTTATGGACAGACATATAATGCAACTTCTGGACACTCCTTATTCCACACAAAACCCAAATACACTAATAGTTGAATTTTACCCCAAATAAGTTTGTAAAATGACTGAAGTCAACAAGAAGACTCAAAATTTGGCAGAATCAGCACAATACAAGGAAGAGCTTTTATTCACATTATTTTTCCTTTTGTTACCACATGTAGAGGAAAACAGCCATTATCATTATGCCAGTTGATATACTGAGACGGGAAACAGTGCTATGCAGTTTAGGGAGTGATGGTTATTTGATGGGATTGTTCTACTTTGTTTATGTTAAGGTTTCAGTTGAAGCTTGTAGACTTAATTTATGAAAAATGCCTAGAGTGTTTGACAGATGCTGTAAAATCAAAATGAAATAATTAGCTTGAGATAAGAATAATAGGTCTAAGGACAGAGCCATGAAAAGAACAACAAAATGATTCAAGGTGAGGGAGCGGGGAAAAGCAAAAGCAGTGGGCTCCATCTAGTTTTCAAAAGATGACTGAAGACTGGTCTCATTGCAAAGGCTTTGTAAAGGCAAAGTAAAAGCTTTACAGAGGTGGAGATGGAGATGCCAACATTTAGGTGGCTGAAAGTCAAAAAACTTGATCACTGGTGAAGATTTACCATTGGGACAAATGATCATGACCAAAAAAGCCTCACTTGGTATGTTCAAATGAAGACTAGAAGCCTGTCTTGAACAGACATACTGCTCAAGCACAAGTTAAAGTAAACAAGTTACTCAACTAACTACACCTAACCATGTTAAAGCACAATGGGCTGTGAAATTCAGGAGGGGATATTACAGCATAATACTAGAAGGGAGTACTGTAATTGCTTCCTATGTAAGATAAATATTGTGTGAATCAGACAACAGACAGTCCTTCAGATTAAAGTGCTAATGAATTAGTTTATGATTTGCTCAACTTATATGCCTCTTGAAATGCAGGACTGCCCTCCTAACAGGATCTGGGCATTAAATTGCACAACTATATTTTTCCCTCCTGCATCACGGACAACAGTGCTGTGATATTTTGAAGGCAGCAGTAAACTCAAACAAGAGATGAACTGCTGATGCAGTCAGCATGGCACATATTTGAGTTTCTTTGCAATAACCGCAAGGCAGAGCTTGAAGACAATGCATTGGAATTCATTAAATAATGTAAAATGACAGGGAGGCTACCATCACGCAGCAATTGCACCCTACGGTCCTTCTGAGGCACGAGGCAGAACCAAATGTCTCCCTGATCCCTGCGGGCATGATTATTTTATAATAACCATGCCCACACCCTGCAGCTGCTGTTTGTCTTATAAAATATATTTCATTGTCCCGTGGTAAAGAAAGGAATTGCCATTCTCTACTAATTAAAAATAAAAAAGGTGGCAATTTAAGCTGGTAACAACTACAGTAGTCATAACATACATCCAACATTAGTAATCCAGTAAAGTCTGCTGGCCTTTCCACCTCATATGGTTCCGAGACATTGGTGCCCGTTACAACTTACAGCCTAATAACATGAAATACAGTCTTAGTTTAGCCTTCTAAAACTAGTTCCTGTGCGTTTGTAGGGTGCTCTGAGGTTCTTTTAAATAAAAGGCCTCTCCACACCTTATAAAGAAACTTCAAAAAAAAAAAAAGAAAAACGAAAACCTATTTTATTGTATCCTTGAAGCATGGAAGGATAAACCTCAATGGTGTAAAATATATATATAAATAATTAAATAGTCATACACAAGAGAGACAAAATGCTGTCAAGTGTTGCCTGACTTTCTTGAGTAGATTCCATCTTCTGGAAATATTACCATACCCTTGCTATTTTACTATACACTATATTTTACTATATTGCTATACACAAGGTCCATCTAGCAAGCTTCAGGCAACTGCAAGGATTCCTAGCCAACCAACAGCTTATGTATGGGTTGTGCAAGGAGGAGCCACTTTCCATACATCAGTGGCTTTGTAAATTCTGTGGTTTGCACTGTTTCCCTTGCCCCTTTTGGCTGCTTACTCAAGATGTTTGTAAGAAGTATTCTGTCTGATACTGTTTTCCTCCTGAACTTGCTGTACAATTGAAGTGAACTTCTGGTTTCAAATATTTACCCAGAAAAAGAAAGTGAGTCTATAGTTGCAGGATTATGCTGTCTGTGACGCACATGATAAAGCACATGATAAATACACTGAATCCAAGAAAAACTTTCCATATTTATCTAGACACATATAATAGCAGGAGAATATAGACATCAAGCAGTAAAACATGAAGATGGAGAAGGGTGTAGGTGTTCTCATTTGCCCCAAAGTAAAAGTCTTGTCTCAGAACAAGTATAAGAGATGTACTTCTTACTGTGATGAAGAAAAACCTGACAAAGCAAAAGTTTATGGAAAAACAGACTTGTGTAAACAAGAGTTGCTTGAGGGTATCCTTGCTATTCCTATTATATGGTTCCCCCCTACTTCTTATAAAATAGTTAAGCTCACATAGTTGAAAGAAATCTGTTACCCAAATAAAAAAAATCTTACTTTTGTAACTACTAAGTTATGTGACTCCCTGTTCGGGAAGATCCAGACTCAGCACAGCTGAAGCTTTTTGTTCAGGTAGCATGATGCAAACTCCACAGGCAAATAATGCTAGAGCACAAAAGTAATCAACAGGACTACTTTCTAATGCTGTTTTTCAAAATACTCTTGATTAAATCATGATAAAGATTCTGCACTACTGGAATTTGTTACAGACTATGTAACCTCCCTTATGGAGCCTCAGAGATGCTTTTAATTAATCAGATTTAATCTTTCAAATGACTACCAAGTTCTCCCCCTCCTCAGCTTTTTTTGTAGTTTCCTAGATAACTTGACTGCCTTTAGTGGCACAACAGAGCAGCAGCTTTCTCTCTAATCCAGTTTTAGAAAATTATGCCTGACACAATTTATACCTAGATGAGAAGAGTAACTGTACTTGATAGAAAAAGCACTCGGTTTTATACCACCCTAGCACAAAGTTTTGTGACAAGTCACAGTCACCAAAGGTAAACCTGAGACTAACTTCCCCACCTTTAAAGAGGACAATTGTCTCAAAACCCTTTATTCCCTAATAGAAGCAAGACTTGAGAAAAACGCTCTTTGCTTAATACTGCTAACAGGCTAACTCAAGCATACAGGCTATCTGCTCACATAGAGACCCTTAAAAGAAAAATCTGAAAAAACTTTGTTCAAAGTTTGAATCTAATAAAGGATGAAAAAAGCAAGAAAAGGAGAGTATTTTTCTTTTTAGCTCATGTTTTCCCCAGCTCTTCCTCACAAAGCATTTAGGCCCTAATACTAGCCAAACCAACCCCTTGGAGCACCTCCCTTTTACACAGTGCTGAGGAACTACTTAATTCTTGACAGCTGGGTCAGCCCAGAGGCTGGAAATCCCTGTGCTTAGGAGGTGCAGCTGTGGACTTCCCCCCAGTCAGGGGGAGCCTTAACTCCTTCCAGGCCTGTCTCTGGCCAGAATCCACACAGGGTATCTGCTTGTAAAGCAAGGCTGCACTGTGCACATGTTTATGCGCTAGAGTTCTCTGCAAATACTCTGCTGGGAAAGTATTTCTTCAGTTTATGTAACTGGAAATCTTTCTCACAGATCAGACATGTTTTGTCCCCTGCAAAGTAAACAGCTTTTCTCAGAGATTGGTTTATGATTTTTTTGCTCTCAGCTGATATTCAGCTGAAATATAGCCATGCTGATTAATAAATTTGTCAAATATGTAGTACTATAGTCTCTGTACCATTCAGATTTGGAGAAGAAAGGAAATTATGTAAGTCTATAAAACACAGAGGTGTTAATGACAAAGTGATACTGAATCAGATTAGCAATCTAGGGGCTAAATCTGCCTAGATCCTTTGCTCCATTAAACTTTTTGACTGTGTGGAGTTACATGTCAGTTAAGCAGTCCATCCTATTTAGTGTTATTAAAAGCAAAATCAGACTGGGAAGCCAGCAAGCTCAGTTGAGAAATAGGATGCAGAGCGCTTTTCTTTACCTATTTGGTCAGGTCACAAGAGCAGCAGGATGAATGCCTTGCCCTCCTCGCATCTTTGTATGCACCTAGGCTGGCACCAGCCACTCCAAGAACTTGTTTCTACCATGCACCGTATACAATGCTGGTCCATGGGAACCTCTATATGGTCGTTATGAAGGGCTCTCTGGACCATTGGGAGGCTGCATAACCGTATAAAGCCAGAGGTGCACAGACATTGTGGTCATTACCCATTACACACACCATTATTACCCATGCTGCAGGAATTGTACCAGGCTGCTTGGCCTGCTCCTCTCACTGGCTCTCCCCTTCCTCCGACTGTCACAGTTACAGAACCTGCTAACAGCGGTGGGTATGAAGCCGTGGGTCTAGGTTTTGCCATTTACTACATCTAGGTGAAACTGTGCCTGTATGCAGTGAGGTATGAGACTGGGATAGAACAGTATAGGTGTGCAATGGTTTTTTTAAATACATATATCTTACATATATGATTTAAATATAGGGCACGACAACTCAGCACCTATTAAACAAATGATAGGTATTTAACTGTCTCTGTAACAAATAATGATTGCAAGCTATGCTGCCTGAATATCACTTCAATTTCACATATGCTGGACATGAAGCTCATGAAAATGGCTTCCTGAGTCATCAAATCCTGTTTCTTCGAAATACTACCACCCATTTAATATTGCCCTTTTCATAAAGGTATCAACCTCTGACAAAGTCTATTAGACCTCTACTCAGTTTTATTCCATCCACAAGGCTATTCCAAGACCTCTCCCTTAGGCAGTAAAAGCTTCTTCAAATTTCCAACCTATTTTAATTCATGGCAATCTTAATTTAGTTACCTCTTTTGTCTCCATGATGTTTGCTTCTATGAAGTATCTATATAGTACAATCATGACACTCCCAAGGAGAAAGAATGGACCAAACCTAACCCTTTCAAAAAGTGTTCAAAGCTATATTCTTATTCATTGCTTTGACTCTTGGCCTTTAATAAAACACACACATACAAACAGTTCCCACAGTTTTTACTGCTAATACAGCTCAGCCCCATAGGCTACCAGCTGTAGCTCCTTGTCTATGTACAAACCACATGAAATTTGGAGCTGCTGAGACCTTCATGGTAAAAATAACCCTAGGTATAGAGGTCTTTTCTGGAAAATTGATCTTACATTGGTAGAGGCAGCAGTGAGATGCTTTTTAGGAAAGGTCTAAATAACCAAATATTTCATAAGGAAAAAATTAAATCAACTCGCAGCCATAACAAAAATCTTTGCTATTTAGAAACATGCAGTGGTATTTCACTGTCAGACAGGAGAAACCCTGCTATGCAATACCTAGGGAATCTGCCACTAGTTCATTAGTGGCTTTCCTGCTGATTAATGGTGGTAAACTGGTGCAGATCAAACCAGAATAACCAAACTGTCTCATACTGTTCTAAAAATTATCAAAGGTTAGCCCCTTTCTAAAGGCCATCCAGTTATATTGGTGCGTAAGCTCATGAAAAAAATGCTCTTATGACTGCCATACTCACCAGGAGACAAAGCACAGAGTATGAAGCTTTTATTCATATGAAAAAAGAAAGCTGTAGTACCTAACAGTCAGCCATTTGCACAATGATGGAGAAAATGTAAGAGACACCCATGGAAATCAGTTCAACAGCTTGCACTAGAAAATTGTCTGATGTTGGTCATCTAAGCTTCAGTTGCAGATTTATGCTTCAGGTGGATTGTGTTATGTCACTGAATCTCCTCCTCTTGGGAGGGGGTAAAAATGGAATTTGATTTATATCCCTGTGTTTCTGAACCAGACACTGGCTAATAAGATAGGAGTCTAGATACAGAATAACGTTAAAGGCTGTGAGTATTTGATGTTAATCAATGGGTGGCTGTCTCAGTGGGAATTTGCTCATTTCTTCCTTAAGAGAGCTAAATTGCTACATCTAGCTATGCTGGGGCAGTATTGAAACAAGCAGTCAATACTTTTCCAGGATCAATATATAAAAAAGTAACTGGATGGAAACGACCTGAGAAATGTGATAGGAGGAGCAAAGTTAGAAGCAGTCTGCCTCATGCACTGCATCTCATGCTGGTTAGCCACACAAAAACATACATACACCTGGTAAGAGGATGCAGCATTTCAAAGAGAGGTTGCTTGTACCAGAATTGTCTGCATGAACTCCTGAACAGTAAGACTGAAGATTAAAAGCAAAGCAGACAAATATTCCTCCTTTAATGGACACCTGATACAGAAAAGCACTTAATCATTTCCTTAAGTCTATCTCAATTTAGCAAAGTTGTTAAGCATATGTTTAAGTGCTAGAAAGTCAATAGGATATAAGAATGTGTTTAACTGTTTTGCTGAAAGGGGCAGTTTGCTGCTCAGGATGTGAAAGATGTGACATGAAACATTGCTTTCTGCACTGGCCTTTGACCAATGCCAAATCCAGTTTTCATTGGGAGCAGCTGGATCCCTTTCCATCCTTAAAGGAGGGAATACTAAAGGTGTCACAAGTTGTGCCCCCTGGCAGCTGCTGAGAACTGAGAGTCTTCCTGATCCATCTGCAAAATGATAAGATCTCTCCATAGGAAAAAGAGGGAACAGTGAAAAGACCCTAAGAAATACCAACAGCCAAATTTCTGACCCACTGTGGAAGACTGCTTTGCTGAGTCTGCTTACCTCTACTGACCCTCAGGATTAATCCAATATTTGGGGCACCATTTATCCAATACTAGGGGGCAATAGAAGGGACTTACTCCTGTTTTGATGGGAGAATAATATTCTTCCTGATATGGTATGGTGGTTTTTCATGAAGCAGCTGAAGTGCAAGTGAGAGCTGCAGAATATGATAGACTGAGTATAAAAAGACAGGGATAATGTGCAGTGACAGTATAACACTGAAAGCATGCAGGGTGTGTTTGTGTGTGTGTATGCTTGGGCTTGTGTATTTATGTGTAGTAGGAGAGCTGCACCTGTCCCTCAGTCCCAACATCTGTTTTATTAATGGGTCATATGTGGACTTTACAAAACCAATTTTGTTCTGAGATTTGCAAAACACGAGTCCCAAGAGTTTCTTAGTGGAAGAGCAGAGATGCAATGCACTGATTTGCCGATTAAAAAGTAAACATGGGTGAAAAAAAAAAAAAAGAAGTATCATACTTCAGAAGTAACATTGTCTTCTTGTACGAGCCTAAAGGAAATTCCATTCATTTCTCATGGTCTCAAGAGAGGCAGTTAAAGTTGCTGTATGATAGGTTGCTATAAATTAGGAAGGAAATGAAGGGTTGTCATGATGTGGGTTTAACATCATATCCACTAACTTTTGGTAAAATGGAGAGGCAAGACCAAAGTGTACTCTGAGAGGCAGTATCCTGGAACTGAAGAGCACCTCAATCTTTCTGTTAGCCTATATAGTTGCAATATGTGTCAGAGATTTTAAGTGACAACTAGAATTTGGGGTCAGATTTGCTTTTAAACTGATTTTGCTTTATTTTTTTCTGTAGTTTTTTTCTAATATAGTAGTGAAAATAATGGTTTGCTGGAACAAATCTTGTTTGGTTTAGTCTTTTTTTCTTAAGCTTATCCATTATGAAAAGTGTGAGTGCATGGAGCAAGTGCATTTTAGCTATTGCTGTTTCTGCGGAAGTGTTTTATTGGACAGTATATGCAAGCAACTCTTCACCTGAATTAGAAACCCAAAAACAAGCTTAGGAACCTCAGGAAGAGGAATATGTCTTCTCAAAACCTTCAAGGACTATTTTGGGTGCTAATATTCTCAGGCAGCATGTCCTAGGAGAAAAGTATTCCCCAGCATAAATTATTACACTTCTTACAAGAAGCAGCAATAAAAAGAGCCTCAAAAGTTGCCCATGGCAGCTGAAAAGAAGTGAGCATTACTGGCTATGAGAGAAAGGGAAGGGGAGCTTGTTGCTAACCAGGTATATAGGTAAAAATAGATGATTAAAATCACTGTGAGTACTGGATCAGACAAATAGCTGATTTTCTTCAGCATCTTTTTAAGTAGAGGAGACACAGTTTTTTCAATGTGACAAAAATAAAGCCAAATTTATTTTTGTTAAAACCTGCTTTAGCAGTGGTCTTGTTTAGGACTGTAAGAAGATAACAACACTGTTTTCTTGCTCCAGATCACCAGTTGTATCAGTTCTCCTGTAGAAGCTGCCTGTGAGTCATCTGAGATAGAGATTTAAAGCAATGAGAATAAATCATGCTCTGGTTGGGATGAGCAATCTACCAGTTTAGGAGAACTTTCTAAAAAAACCTCCCTTATATGTATTTTTTTCCCCTGGTCTTTGTTACATGACTTTTGTGCAGCTTTTCAATTAGTCTTCAATTCAGCATAGTATTTAAAGGACTAGCTTAACTTTACTATCATACTCAAATAACAACTAAGTTAGGCAGATATTTAAGAGTTGGTTTTGCAAGATCTATCAAACTGTTGGACACTACAAATATCTATAATAATAAAGCAAAAATTTATCAAAATATCAATAAGAATTTTGTTTACACTTTAGAAACCATGTGACAATTTCAACAGCAAGGTCAACGTGGTTGCAGTGAACACATAACATCTGTTTCCCAGGTTTTTATGTTAATTCTGCAGCTGTGTATTCAGACTTTCATTTAATGCATATTATATTTTGAAAACGGCTATAATCTACACTAAAAATATAGTTTGTAAATTAAAAATTTACTGTAAAAATGTATCTTCATTAACTTCTGTTTTTCAATTCATAGTATTTAATTTCTTTCCATTTCCCAGTAGTTCCTGTCTGGCCCTTGTTCTCACAGATGGTGACAATAGGGACACAGACAGTGTCTTCTTTTGATGATTTAAGTGCTTTTGAAAATCTAAAACTTGGACCCTAAATTACCTGTGCAATATATCTGAACTTCTAAATGACTTCTGAATTAGACACTTGTAGGTAGCTAGGGTCTTT